>JAVHZZ010000001.1:4379419-4979419 GCA_036250195.1 Mixophyes australis | reverse complement strand
TGATTTACAAGTTCCTTTGTTGTGCTTGTACTGATAATGAGCGGGTGTGAGGGCTGTATACTGCAGATACACAAACAGAAATACATGAATGAGGAGACATCACACATATACGGTCATATTATGCCGAAATCACATCGATATCAGCGTTGCGAGACTCCCAGACTACACTACAGATGGCAAAAAGATCTAATAACACATCAATCCACACAATCAGCTTTCAAACCATTGATGTGAACATGTCTGATAAACTAGAAAATGAAATTGCAATCATAAATCATCGATGTATCGTATCACACGGACGCAGTTACTTGTTGATGTTTCAGATTGTACATTATACTGTATAGTATTTAATATACATTTATTATAAATTCTCCCTCTTAATTGCTATCCTTGCTTTCCATCCAGTACCTTCTCTTACAAGATATTGGTTTCAATCGCTGTCACCCTCTTTATAAAGCCGCCTGTAAGTCTACTTGTCGCCTACACAGCATTGAAGCAGCCGTTCTGTGAGCTGAACCAATGGAGCTTATTAGTCACTAGGAAGTAGTGACCTCATTGAGACACTTTGTGCCCCGTGCCTCCAAGATGTCACCCTCTAGCGAACTGCAACATGGAATTCATGTACGTGGTAGATACACTTTAACCATAGCGCTCTATTGGCCTGTGCTAAAGGTCGCTGTACGATGAGGCAGCAACGGATTTTATGTGTCTGGAAAGTCCATTCGAAAAGGCCGTGGGTGATACAAACTCTGCTGCGTAATGTGACGCTTATTCTGGACTTTATATAGCTAGACCGATATGTAATATTCAGAGTATGGTGATCAATCAACAAGAACTGCAATAACAGAAGTGTTATATGGTGTTTTAGATATTTGTATTTTTAGGGATCTGGAATTTTAGACAATTTCACTCCCCAGCTGTATACAAACATGAGACATTAAATGTAAAGCAGGAAAACTGGGGCCGTATCTTAGGATTCATTTATAAATAATTAAATATCATAGCCATGCTTGTGCATCAATGCTTCTGATTAGTAATCATTTTTGTATTATAACAAAACATTTTCTTTTTCTCAGCATCGTCTCTTCTGCACCAGTAGTCGGCTAAAGCTTGTAGTAAGAGACATGAAGCAGACACAACCGTTACTGCAGCTCCATTATTGTAAACAAAGCCACCACAAAGTGCCGTGTACGCCAGGCAATGGGCCGAGCGCTACAGAACCTGCGGTATCATCCTAAAACAACAAGTCCACGCACACCACTAAGTCTGCGCTTCTGGCAGCTTCCTACTGGGGCCAGGCCTAGGACTGCTGAGCTGGGGTGCTGTGTGAATGAGTCCACGACTTGCCTCACAGTTCAAGTTCTGATAACGAGATGTGTCTGGGGGTGACCTGCGGCAAACTGATATGAAGCTGAAGCTCCCCAGACAACAGGAAGGACAGGACACAGTCTCATCATGGTCCAGGACAGAATTGGAAGACGCATGGAGAGGAGCCATGCTTCCACTCTCTGCACCTTCACAACCGAGGCCAGGCAGGCTCCCCTCCCATAAGTTGCCCTCCACAGAGCCCAGTGGATGTGGATGGAGAAGTCCTACCCATCCTATGGGTTTGCTACTGATGACATTGTTGTTGTCTGGAAGGCTCAACCTTTTTGGGACACTTGATGCCTCTAGTTGCCAGGTGCTGACAGGAGGTGAAGGGGAACGGGAAGACGAGGGTGTAGAGGAAGAGGATGAGTGAGGAGGTGGTGAAGGAGCAAAGAGAGGTCCATTGGGGTGTAACTGTGGCAGCCTTTGGCAGAAAGCATTTTCTTCTGTGCTGTCAGGACTGCTTGAGCAATCCATGGGTTCCCCAGTCCCACGGTGGTCCGAATCAGGCTCCGATGTTGTTCCATTAGGTTTCCAGTGTCTGTTCCAGTCCATGGATCTCTCATGAGGCTTCTTTGCCACCTGAAGATGATTTGTAGGAAAAGCATCATCCTCCCACTCCTGAACAATAAGGGCGTTTTCTACTGTCTTGTTACCCCTCAATGTGTCATCTCCACTCTGAGGACTAGGATTGTCTGCAAACTGATCCCCATTACACTGCAAGACACTCCCTGCTTTAGGGATCTCCTTCACGTAATCTCTTTGGGTTTCATTGGGAAAGCTGGGGTCTGAAAGTGGCCTCTGTTCCCATTTCTGACCACAGGGTTTCATGCTACTGTTTAAAGTCCAATCTTTATCAAACAGAGCTTCAGTGTCCTTATTGGATTGCGGACTTCTGGGGGATGTTATACCCAGTGGCAGATTGCTGGTGGAATTCTCCAGAGCTATGGAGTTATGGAAACTTTCTTCCAAGAAACCATTCACTGTCCTGTCCTTTCTGCAGCTCCCATCTGTTTCTGTTGTGTTTACCGTAGCCGCATGCCGGAGATCACTGCTGTCCCCTTTGTTACGGAGGTATCTCTGCACCGGGGTGGTGACAGGACACATGCTCCCTCTACGTACAATCTCAGGTGAAGAAGGAAGGGACCGGCAGCGCCGTGGTCTTCCCACCAACTCAGAAAAATCACACTGGGCATCCACCATGGGCTCAGGCGTTATGGGACTGCTAAGCTGGTACGATATTGGTGGGGGGAGGTCGAAAGTCAGTGAAATGACGGACTTGCTCGGGGTGTCATAAAGTTTGATTCTTCCACCCTTCAGGTCTTCTCGCTGTGAGAAGGGATTGACCCGAGCAGGAGTGTCATTTAAGAGGTCAGTGTATGGGTCCTGAGAGCGCAGAACTAACGGGGGCTGAGGAGAAAACATGTCGGACTGACTCCGAGACAAGCGCTGGTCAGGGGGTGTGGGGAGATCCCACGTCCGCTCATGATTATTAGGGTAAGCTCCCAAGATTCCATCTCCTAAAGAATAAATAGAGAAAGTTATTTCTTGTGTTGACGTAATAACAAAATATTCTAAAATGTATCCTTCAGATTGGATGCACTGGCTCCCTGTGTCCTCCAGAATTCAATTTAAATGACTCACTGTCACCTACAACACCACCTTTTCATACATCTCAAATCTCATATAAAAATACTCTCCCTCCCGCCCTTTTAGATCTACCTCTGACCTGCGCCTTGTCTCGTCTCTGGTAACCTCCTCTCACTCCCGCCTACAAGTCTTCTCCCATGCTGCTCCCCAATTATGGAATTCCCTACCACGCCCAATCAGACTTTCCCACAGCCTTCAAATCTTTATCTTTAGACGCTCTAAGAAATCCATCTCTTTATTAGAGCAAACTTTAGTCTCAATGATACTACTCCCACTAATACACCCTCACAGTTGTCCAAATCTCCACTCTGAGCCACACTCGCTCCTCTTGTTTCAGATGTGCCGTCTTCAACTTAGAATGTAAGCTCTGTAATGAGCAGGGTCCTTCATACCCTTTGTTTTCATATCTGTATTTACTTTGTCTACCATGTATGTCCCTGTTTTATGTGTGTCCTTGTTTCCCCCACTCTCTGGCGCTATGGAACATTGTGGTGACTTACAAATCTATGATAATAATAATAATAATATCTCTATCTATACACCCGACCTACAAAGACCATCATGTAGTTTAAACACATATAAATGTTCTATGTCCTTTTTTAACGTGGTTTTGTCCACATGTCACCACCTCATAATTTTTCTCCATCACCTCATCCTTCATCTTCATCGCCACATCCTTCATCAAGCTACTTAAAGTGTTAAAAACTCCCCACTGTCACCCCCGGCAACCACCAACCACTCCCAACTGTCACTTCTCCTTCAAGAAATATATAGGTCAGTGTATAACTCTGCCCAGCAGGTGGCGCTGCAGCTTGTTTTGTTTTTTTTCCACACACGCCACTAGGCATTTATATAGTAGATTACAATATAATACTAGGAATGATTATTATCTGCTCTGTAAGTTGAACAATATTAAAACTTGGACGACTATGAAATAGAACCTTGAGAATCACCGCTGGATATTAAAGGGTTAAAGTAAACCACAAGGTGCATCAGGCGAGTTTTATTTTACAGCAGAGTCTGATGGTCAGAAGGGAAGGACCTAAGAACAGCAGCCAGTCCTGGTAGATAATCACAGCTTGTACACTCACCGGTACTTGGCGTAATCAGCTCCGTCACCTCCTTCTGGGCTCTGTGCGGCGTCCTCGTCACGTCCATACTGTCCAGTAAAGCTTCAAGCCGCTGACTCACCTCAAAAATGGAAGGTCTGGTCTCTGGCGCCATCTGGAGGTAAACATGAGAACTGTTATTCTCAGAACACAAATTTACTACAAGTATATTTTGGATTATAGTATGAAACCACCAATATTAGCCGGCCCAGTCAGTACATACCCAGCAGCAATAGAAGGCCAGCTGCAGGAAGGCGGGGGGGCAATCTGACTGAACCATTTCCCGAAATGACTTGATGTCCAGACCAAAATCCTGCCGGAAAGGAGATATAATAACACAAATAAGAAGCGAAGCAAAACCCAATAACACGTACATGGACACAAACACGAGGAAACACCTGAAACCGAGTCTATAGGGCTATGGTGGCGGCTCAGTGGGTAAGTGAAACAAATGTATAAGGGCTAAGGAGTGTATTATGTGAACAGACAATATTAGTAACAGTGACGTTTATGTGAATACAGATATTTATGGTTATGTAAAAGTCCTGTACGGTGTTATAGTATCTAAGTGTTATATTACCAGGATGTTTTGCTGGGAATACATTGATATAATATCACTTGTCAGTTGATCACGCAATTAACACAAAGTGATTTTCCATAAAACAGCAGCAGAAACTGAATCCTTACATAGACAAGATATAAAAAGGCTTCCATTAAAACATACGTAATATAAAGAAACAAAACAAATGTCACTTTTACTTTCTAAGAACACAAAACAAAGACACAAACTACATTAACCATTCCTAGTGTAATACACACATGAGACCACAAGATGGCACCAGTGGAAGTATAAATATGTTGCTACGTTCTACAATAATATCATCCATGTATAATCCATACATGAAACTGCTATTGGTAGCGGGACAGTGACAATAATGTCACATGTGGAGTATAGTTACTGTAGGGAACAATATTCTGCTCCTGTTCACCTCTCACATCAGAGTCCCGGTCCTAACACTGGGACATCCGACCTCAGGGACCCAGGATTAACAGGCTCACTGTAATATATCTGCAACATAAAGGGGTTCTCCGCCTTCAGCCCCCAACACACTATCCCTGCATTAGTATGATACGACCTGGAGATACCATGACTGGGGCCCCCTGCTGGTCATTGTATCACATTACTCACCTCTGTGCGGGGCAGATAGTCGGGGTCAGCTGGAATCCGGGCGATTATCTCACACAGTATGATCCCAAAGGCGAAGACATCGGCCTAGAGGTAGAGAGTATGATGGGGTGAGCGGGGTCACAGCCTGTGTCAGTATAATGCAGAATACACCGCTGCTCAGTTACCTTCTCGTTGTACAGATCCCCCCGAAGGACCTCCGGAGCCATCCAGTATGGAGAGCCCACCACCGACAGCGGCTCCGTCTGACTGCAAGAGACACCGGACGGAGCAATGAGTACGGCGGGTGCCCTCCCTGCAGAGCATTACTCTATACAACCAGGTGATTACTAACTGCAGACTATCTCACTAGCAGCCATTACTATCTCACCATGCAGAGCATCTCACTAGCAGCCATCTCACTATGCAGAGCATCTCACTAGCAGCCATTACTAGTTCACCATGCAGAGCATCTCACTAGCAGCCATTACTATCTCACCACGCAGAGCATCTCACTAGCAGCCATCTCACTATGCAGAGCATCTCACTAGCAGCCATTACTATCTCACCATGCAGAGCATCTCACTAGCAGCCATTACTATCTCACCACGCAGAGCATCTCACCACGCAGAGCATCTCACTAGCAGCCATTACTATCTCACCACGCAGAGCATCTCACTAGCAGCAATTACTATCTCACCACGCAGAGCATCTCACTAGCAGCCATTACTATCACACCACGCAGAGCATCTCACCATGCAGAGCATCTCACTAGCAGCCATTACTCTCTCACCATGCAGAGCATCTCACCACGCAGAGCATCTCACTAGCAGCCATTACTATCTCACCACGCAGAGCATCTCACTAGCAGCCATTACTATCTCACCATGCAGAGCATCTCACTAGCAGCCATTACTATCTCACCACGCAGAGCATCTCACTAGCAGCCATTACTATCACACCACGCAGAGCATCTCACCATGCAGAGCATCTCACTAGCAGCCATTACTCTCTCACCATGCAGAGCATCTCACCACGCAGAGCATCTCACTAGCAACCATTACTATCTCACCACGCAGAGCATCTCACCACGCAGAGCATCTCACCACGCAGAGCATCTCACTAGCAGCCATTACTATCACACCACGCAGAACATCTCACTAGCAGCCATTACTATCTCACCATGCAGAGCATCTCACCACGCAGAGCATCTCACTAGCAGCCATTACTATCTCACCACGCAGAGCATCTCACCACGCAGAGCATCTCACTAGCAGCCATTACTATCTCACCACGCAGAGCATCTCACCAGCAGTCATTACTATCTCACCACGCAGAGCATCTCACCATGCAGAGCATCTCACGAGCAGTCATTACTATCTCACCACGCAGAGCATCTCACCATGCAGAGCATCTCACTAGCAGCCATTACTATCTCGCAACGCAGAGCATCTCACCATGCAGAGCATCTCACTAGCAGCCATTACTATCTCACCATGCAGAGCATCTCACCATGCAGAGCATCTCACCATGCAGAACATCTCACTAGCAGCCATTACTATCACACCACGCAGAGCATCTCACTAGCAGCCATTACTATCTCACCATGCAGAGCATCTCACTAGCGGCCATCTCACCACGCAGAGCATCTCACTAGCAGCCATTACTATCTCACCATGCAGAGCATCTCACCATGCAGAGCATCTCACTAGCAGCCATTACTATCTCACCACGCAGAGCATCTCACTAGCAGCCATTACTATCTGACCACGCAGAGCATCTCACCATGCAGAGCATCTCACTAGCAGCCATTACTATCTCACCACGCAGAGCATCTCACTAGCAGCCATTACTATCTCACCATGCAGAGCATCTCACCATGCAGAGCATCTCACTAGCAGCCATTACTATCTCACCATGCAGAGCATCTCACTAGCAGCCATTACTATCTCACCATGCAGAGCATCTCACCACGCAGAGCATCTCACGAGCAGTCATTACTATCTCACCACGCAGAGCATCTCACTAGCAGCCATTACTATCACACCACGCAGAGCATCTCACCATGCAGAGCATCTCACGAGCAGTCATTACTATCTCACCACGCAGAGCATCTCACTAGCAGCCATTACTATCTGACCACGCAGAGCATCTCACCATGCAGAGCATCTCACGAGCAGTCATTAATATCTCACCACGCAGAGCATCTCACCACGCAGAGCATCTCACCATGCAGAGCAGCCATTACTATCTCACCACGCAGAGCATCTCAGGAGTGTCTGAGTACAAGCCCAAATGAGCTGCCATTTGGAGGGTACAGCTCTACAAGCCATGCAATGTGAGGAGATATAAATGTCCTATGTGTCATGGCATTACTGTGGCACAGTGGCTAGCATTGTTATATAGGCGTCTTCTCCCTGCGTCTGTGTCACTTTCCTCCCACACTCCAAAGACATATTGGTATGTTACTTGGCTTCTCATGTAATAAATCCTACTGTGTGTGCGTCCATGTATGTATGTGTGTCCATGTATGTATGTATGTATGTATGTATGTATGTATGTGTGTCCATGTATGTATGTATGTATGTATGTATGTATGTATGTGTATGTATGTATGTGTATGTATGTATGTATGTATGTATGTATGTGTGCGTCCATGTATGTATGTATGTATGTATGTATGTATGTGTGTGTGTCCATGTATATATGTATGTGTGTATGTATGTATGTATATATGTATGTATGTATGTATGTATGTGCGTGTGTCCATATACAGACTAAGCTGATTGATGTGAATGATTGGGTTTCCTCTGTGAAGGTCGCTGTGTAGATAACTAATAATAAAGGCTGTGATACCAGCTGATCTCTGTATTGCTGACACAGTTATGTGATCTCAGGTCACACATTACACACATCACCACTAGGGGCAGTACTGAGGTGATGAGAGGGAAGCAGGATACGATACCTCTGACTGATAGATAATCACCTAGTACTGGGCCAGGGCGTTCCACAGTTACACACATCACCACTAGGGGCAGTACTGAGGTGATAAGAGGGAAGCAGGACAGGATACCTCTGACTGATAGATAATCACCCAGTACTGGGCCAGGGCGTTCCCCAGTTACACACCTCACCACTAGGGGCAGTACTGAGGCGATGAGAGGGAAGCAGGATACGATACCTCTGACTGATAGATAATCACCCAGTACTGGGCCAAGGCGTTCCACAGTTACACACATCACCACTAGGGGCAGTACTGAGGTGATAAGAGGGAAGCAGGACAGGATACCTCTGACTGATAGATAATCACCCAGTACTGGGCCAGGGCGTTCCTCAGTTACACATCAGCTGTACTAGGTCACATACACTGGATAGCGGTATGTGTCGTACTGTAAGTGTAACATACTGGGGGGGTGAGAGTACGGTCTGGCCTGCGACATAAGGGTGCAGGCTGTGTACCCCCCTTCCTTTGTATGGCCCCATGTGGGCCAATCAGAGTCATCGCCTGGTCACATGACACACCGGTCTCACCTGCGATCAGGAATTTTCTCAGCCAAACCGAAATCTGCCACCACCGCGGTGTAGCCGGTGTCATCGTATCGCACCAGACAGTTCTAGGAGAAAGGGGAAATAAGAAAACAAAGCTAATAATGGGGGGAGTACCAGAGTAACAATGCACTGCCCCCCCTATGACACTCACAGACAATGTATCATCCAATAAAATGGGAGATAATTTGAAATGTCGAGATCCCACATTGAGGACGCAGTAAATTAGTTGAGTGCTGAACTATAGGGAAGTACAGCATACCACCATCTTGTTCTCCACCATGGTAACGTCGTACCGTCCAGGACTCTAATGTTATTATTACTTCATCAGCTCTAGTCTTCTAGTCATACTAAACACAGTACAGAGCTGTAAGACCCTGTCTCTAGATCACGGAGGGAGGACACAGTACAGAGCTGTAAGACCCTGTCTCTAGAACACGGAGGGAGGACCCCATACAGCACAGAGCTGTAAGACCCTGTCTCTAGATCACGGAGGGAGGACCCCACACAGTACAGAGCTGTAAGACCCTGTCTCTAGATCACTAAGGGAGGACACAGTACAGAGCTGTAAGACCCTGTCTCTAGATCACGGAGGGAGGACCCCACACAGTACAGAGCTGTAAGACCCTCTCTCTAGATCACGGAGGGAGGACACTGTACAGAGCTGTAAGTGAAAAGACATTATGGGGCGGTTACCTTGGAGGTGAGGTCCCGGTGGAAGACGCCTTTAGAGTGCAGGTAGTGTAGACCTCTGGCGATATCCAGACTTAACTTCACACGTACAGTCCAGGACAGGGGGTCTGTACTCTGCAGAACCTGCTCCAGGTTGCCACCATTAATATACTGGAAAGACAGAGATACATACTGTGACTGGATCACTTATAAGGAACTTATGGCATAAATTTATTTAAAGGAAATAACAGAGGACGCTTATTTATATAATTGCAATGCACTTATTTTTGATATTGTATATATTTTGGTAAAGGAAATCTTTTTTTCTCAGACAGGGAAGAAACTTGTTTGTTTTAACCTTGCTAGAGGAAATGCATGATTTCTGAGGTACATATCTGATACAATAAGCCTTTGTGGAGGAAGTCTTTTGTGTATCGAGATGTGGGGGAATGACTTGTTTGGTGTTTGTACCTTCCTTTGGGAATGTGTATTCTCGACCGTCTGAAGAAAGGGACCATGTTAATCTCATGTTAATTAGACCTTTTGATGTGTGAGGGTCCAGCACCTGAATGCACAGGAAGGTTTAATTAGACTGCTGTTAGATTTCCTATGTCCAAAATAAGATGTAGGAAATCACAGCAAGTTTGAGAATATCACAGATAAGTGTAAATATTGTTAGCTTTGCATTGCATGTAAATCCATGTTTGGGTAAACAAATTGCATCCTGATTCTAAAAAGAGCTCAGACCTCAGTGGGCTGGCTTACCCTGTGAGGCTGTGTTCAGATCTGTATAAAAAGCACTGCCTTGTATTGGAAATTGTGCTTCATGTTCCATCTGACCTGCTCCCTGGTACCTTCAACCAGGGTGAGTAAATAAACATCACTTGCTTCATAGACCTTCTTGGAAACTTCTCTATCCTGTGACCTACAAATTAGACCCAAAATCGAATCCGTTCCCGGCTTTTTCTGTGGTTTGGACCAGGCATCCATAGGAAGAGTTCAGGGGTATCAGCCCAGGTACACCAGTAACGGGGTACACTCGCAGCATCAGTTATCCAGAAGATACCCGGTTCTGGATGCCGGTAAGGAGTCCAGTGGTGGCAGCATTTGTAAGCCCTTCCTACTGCTGTGAGAGGGCGCGTTTGGGAAACTAAAAGGGAACGGTGGCTAAGTTAGCCCAGCTGGTCCCTAGCAGCAACAGACAGGGTGGCATAGACGGTCCATCCTCTCACACATACATATTAATCGCTGGAGGTTCTGCATGAATGTGGCCCTCCCCCCCCCCCCCCCCCCACGCGTGATGTCCTGTGTATGTACAGATGATGGTCCTATCTGTAGGTCACATGTGGATGCAGCGGATGCAGCAGATGCAGCGGATGATGGGTGGATGATGGAGAAGTTCGTCACTGCGGGAAGGGGGGGGAGGTGTAAGTGCAATAATGAGCCTATGTGTTCGATATACAGGATTGGCATGGGCAGGAAAGGGTAGAGATTCAAAACGATGCCACAGAACAGAAGGACTGGGCACCAAAGCCAATGCTAGTAACCAAGTACCTAATTCTACCACAGTGCAATCAGACCTCAAATAAAGAAAAATCAGCGCACCCCATGTAGTGTATATTGTACATTTATCAGTAGAAAAAATGGCAGCGCTAACAGGCGTTATATATGAAACAGGTGATATGAAGAGACATTAGGAACACCCCTACAATGAGACAGACAGCATACAATGTAGGGGGCCCACTCTACAGAAATGACCCGCGATCACCCCTAAAATGATCATCCCTAATTTCAACTTACCTCTGTGAGTGCGTGAAGCTGCCCCTGCTGGACACAGACACCCATGAACCTAATGGAGAGAAAGACAGAAAGGTTAGTGGGAGAATCTTAAACGCTACATGCACCATATATGAGGCTCAGTGGTTAAGAGCGGACATCCTACAATCAGAGGTGAAGTCACCGGTAATGGACAGGATGAATCTGTCTGCACAAATCTTCTCATACTCACTACACCATCTACCTCAGGATGTGGGGGATGACACCAGTCCCAGGATGTGGGGAAGGGGGGGGGGGGGGGGGGTGACACCTGCCTCAGGATGTGGGGGGTGACACCAGCATCAGGATGTGGGGGGGTGGTGACACCAGCCTCAGGATGTGGGGGGGTGACACCAGCCTCAGGATGTGGGGGGGTGACACCAGCCTCAGGATGTGGGGGGGGGTGACACCAGCCTCAGGATGTGGGGGGGGGGGTGACACCAGCCTCAGGATGTGGGGGGGGGGTGACACCAGCCTCAGGATGTGGGGGGGGTGACACCAGCCTCAGGATGTGGGGGGGGGGTGACACCAGCCTCAGGATGTGGGGGGGGGGGGTGACACCAGCCTCAGGATGTGGGGGGGGGTGACACCTGCCTCAGGATGTGGGGGGTGACACCAGCATCAGGATGTGGGGGGGTGGTGACACCAGCATCAGGATGTGGGGGGGTGGTGACACCAGCCTCAGGATGTGGGGGGGTGGTGACACCAGCCTCAGGATGTGGGGGGGTGGTGACACCAGCCTCAGGATGTGGGGGGGTGGTGACACCAGCCTCAGGATGTGGGGGGGTGACACCAGCCTCAGGATGTGGGGGGGTGACACCAGCCTCAGGATGTGGGGGGGGTGACACCAGCCTCAGGATGTGGGGGGGTGACACCAGCCTCAGGATGTGGGTGTGTCACCTACCTCAGGATGTTGGGGTGACATAGTCGGTTCATTAGCTGCACCTCTCGGAGCATGTTTGCTCGGTTACTCATCATCTTGTTCATCTTCAGCACCATGATCTGTCCAGACTGGCGATGCCGCACCTGGAATTGATAAAATATAATAGTGAAGTCTGCTCCAGAATGGCTGATAGATTAAAGCCAGTTTCTCATATAATAAGGAAGATATAAGAAGCACACAGCACGATGATTTCATTGGACAGATTGGAAGAGACCCGGCCGTTTGGTGGTGGGCAGAGCGGAAGGATCTCTCAGGGTCACTGTGGGCGGTGGGTGTGGACGGAAGATGAATGCGCCTAGGCCGATAACAGAGCTGCGGAAATCTTACGATCGTATTATCCATTATGGCCGATGATTGCTGATAGGCATATGGGGGCTGCAAAGTCAGGACTGCACACAACCACATACATATATGTAATTATCAATCACCAGATGGGGAGTATATAAGTCACAGAACAATAACCAATAAGGGGAAGTAAATAAACCACAGATCTATAATCACCAGATGGGAAGTAAATAGACCATAGATGTACAAATATAATCATCTCCTGAAAAACATGTTGTAGAGTTATAATTACTTTTGTGGAAGAGGTGTGGGGTGGTGTGTGTGTGTGTATGGGGGAGGACTAGTCCCAGGAAACCATATAATGTGCCTCGGTCAAGGCTGATTTGCTTTATTATGGGACAATCCGGGTCTCCAGCTATCATAGAGGTGCTTTCACTTCTGTTTTGTGATCACTATAATAAGAAGACCGACAGTGCGACGTGTTCATTGTGAGCAGAACGTAACAGCTGTGGCTGCGCAGTTGGACAGTTTAGGACGCCATAGAGATTGCAGAATATGAGATTAGAAAACAGCCTGTGGCTCTTGTTATGTACTACAGGGAGTAATCAGCGGGTCTGTGGCTCGTTATGTACTACAGGGAGTGATCAGCGGGTGTGTGGCTCTTGTTATGTACTACAGGGAGTGATCAGCGGGTCTGTGGCTCTTGTTATGTACTACAGGGAGTGACAGGGAGTAATCAGAGGGTCTGCGGCTCTTGCTATGTACTACAGGGAGTAATCAGCGGGTCTGTGGCTCTTGTTATGTACTACAGGGAGTGACAGGGAGTAATCAGAGGGTCTGCGGCTCTTGTTATGTACTACAGGGAGTGACGGGGAGTAATCAGAGGGTCTGCGGCTCTTGTTATGTACTACAGAAGATGACTGGGAGTAATCAGAGGGTCTGCGGCTCTTGTTATGTACTACAGGGAGTGACGGGGAGTAATCAGCAGGTCTGCGGCTTTTGTTATGTACTATAGAGAGTGACAGGGAGTAATCAGAGGGTCTGCGGCTCTTGTTATGTACTACAGAAGATGACTGGGAGTAATCAGAGGGTCTGCGGCTCTTGCTATGTACTACAGGGAGTGACAGGGAGTAATCAGAGGGTCTGCGGCTCTTGTTATGTACTAGAGGGAGTGACAGGGAGTAATCAGAGGGTCTGCGGCTCTTGTTATGTACTACAGGGAGTGACGGGGAGTAATCAGCGGGTCTGCGGCTCTTGTTATGTACTACAGGGAGTGACAGGGTGTAATAAGCGGGTCTGCGGCTCGTTATGTACTACAGGGAGTGACAGGGAGTAATAAGTGGGTCTGCGGCTCTTGTTATGTACTACAGGGAGTGACAGGGAGTAATCAGAGGGTCTGCGGCTCTTGTTATGTACTACAGGGAGTAATAAGTGGGTCTGCGGCTCTTGTTATGTACTACAGGGAGTGACAGGGTGTAATCAGCGGGTCTGCGGCTCGTTATGTACTACAGGGAGTGGCAGGGAGTAATCAGAGGGTCTGTGGCTCTGGTTATGTACTACAGAGAGTGACAGGGAGTAATCAGAGGGTCTGCGGCTCTTGTTATGTACTACAGGGAATTACAGGGAGTAATCAGAGGGTCTGCGGCTCTTGTTATGTACTACAGGGAATTACAGGGAGTAATCAGAGGGTCTGCGGCTCTTGTTATGTACTACAGGGAGTGACGGGGAGTAATCAGCGGGTCTGTGGCTCTTGTTATGTACTACAGGGAATTACAGGGAGTAATCAGAGGGTCTGCGGCTCTTGTTATGTACTACAGGGAGTGACGGGGAGTAATCAGCAGGTCTGCGGCTCGTGTTATGTACTAGAGGGAGTGACGGAGAGTAATCAGAGGGTCTGCGGCTCTTGCTATGTACTACAGGGAGTGACAGGGAGTAATCAGAGGGTCTAAGGCTGTTGTTATTATTATTATTATTATTATTATTATTATTATTATTATTTATTTATAGGGCGCCACTAGGTATCCGTAGCGCCGTACAGGGACAGACAGAAATACAGTACAGGGTGAGACATCACGGAACAGTTAACAAAAAGCACAGTAACTCAGAAGCTCAAAGTACAGCTAGATGACAGGCGAGAGCCCCAGCGGGGTAGCTAGAGGGGTAGAAGGGCCTCACGGAAGAGACAAGGAGCTGGAGAGCAGAGTTAAGGTGGTGGAGAACAGGAGGAGAGGAGGCCCTGCTCGAAGGAGCGTACAATCTAAGGGGAGGGTAGGACGGACAGAGACGCAAGGGTAGGAGGAGGAGAGGGGGAGAGTGGAGGCAAAGACGGAGGGGAGGGGGGGAGAGGAGAGCGACGAGGAGGAAGGTAGGTGGGAGACAGGAAGGAGGGCAGTTAAGTGGGGGACTGGAAGACTATAAGGAAGAGGTGGGTTTTTAAGGCCCGTTTGAAGCTGGACAAGTTGGGTGAAGTTCTGATGGAGCGGGGGAGCTGGTTCCAGTGGAGTGGGGCAGCACGGGAGAAGTCTTGGATGCGAGCGTGGGAGGAGGTGACCAGGGGGGAAGAGAGGCGACGGTCATTGGCCGAACGCAGAGGGCGGGATGGAGCATGGATGGAGATGAGGCTGGAGATGTAGGGAGCGGTGGAGTTGGAGAGGGCCTTGAAGGTAAGTGTTGTTATGTACTATAGGGAGTAATCGGAGGGTCTGCGGCTCTTGTTATGCATTACAGGGAGTGACAGGGAATAATCAGCGGGTCTGCGGCTCTTGTTATGTACTAGAGGGAGTGACGGAGTAATCAGTTGGTCTGCGGCTCGTTATGTACTACAGGGAGTGACAGGGAGTAATCAGAGGGTCTGCGGCTCTTGTTATGTACTACAGGGAGTGACAGGGAGTAATCAGCGGGTCTGCGGCTCTTGTTATGTACTACATGGAGTGATCAGAGGGTCTGCGGCTCTTGTTATGTACTACAGAGAGTGACAGGGAGTAATCAGAGGGTCTGCGGCTCTTGTTATGTACTACAGGGAGTGACAGGGAGTAATCAGCGGGTCTGCGGCTCTTGTTATGTACTACATGGAGTGATCAGAGGGTCTGCGGCTCTTGTTATGTACTACAGGGAGTAACAGGGAGTAATCAGCGGGTCTGCTGCTCTTGTTATGTACTACAGAGAGTGACAGGGAGTAATAAGTGGGTCTGCGGCTCTTGTTATGTACTACAGGGAGTGATCAGAGGGTCTGCGGCTCTTGTTATGTACTACAGGGAGTGACAGGGAGTAATCGGCGGGTCTGTGACTTTTGTTATGCACTATAGAGAGTGACAGGGAGTAATCAGAGGGTCTGCGGCTCTTGTTATGTACTACAGGGAGTGACGGGGAGTAATCAGCGGGTCTGCGGCTCTTGTTATGTACTACAGAAGATGACGGAGTAATCAGAGGGTCTGCGGCTCTTGCTATGTACTACAGGGAGTGACGGGGAGTAATCAGCGGGTCTGCGGCTCTTGTTATGTACTACAGAAGATGACTGGGAGTAATCAGAGGGTCTGCGGCTCTTGCTATGTACTACAGGGAGTGACGGGGAGTAATCAGAGGGTCTGCGGCTCTTGTTATGTACTACAGAGAGTGACAGGGAGTAATCAGAGGGTCTGCGGCTCTTGTTATGTACTACAGAGAGTGACAGGGAGTAATCAGAGGGTCTGCGGCTCTTGTTATGTACTACAGGGAGTGACAGGGAGTAATCAGAGGGTCTGCGGCTCTTGTTATGTACTACAGGGAGTGACGGGGAGTAATCAGAGGGTCTGTGGCTCTTGTTATGTACTACAGGGAGTGACGGGGAGTAATCAGAGGGTCTGCGGCTCTTGTTATGTACTGCAGGGAGTGACGGGGAGTAATCCATGCTTACAGAAGGCTGACAGGAGATAAGTGAGAACTCCACTCCCAGCATGGTACTACTAGGAATAACATGTTTACCTTGGTGTCAGGGAGTTCACTAACACAGGGGTGTGACACACAGATTGGATTTACACTACAATCTCAGGATTAACTCTTCCCGATACATTCCATTCACATTCCAAGCACTGACAGGACCCGGAACAGCCTGAACTAAGTAAAACGTTCAGACTTATTTCTTTATCCAGATCACATCAGAAATGCAAAATAAGTGTTATTTATTTATATAGCGCCACCAAATTACGCAGCGATATCCAGAGAATACGGCATCATTCCCATCAGTCCCTGCCCTAGTGGAGCCTCCCAAAAAACCCTCACAAACACCCAAAACACAGATAGTGCCCTGGCTGGAATCAGCAATGCTAACCACTGTGTCACTCTACACATATATATATATATATATATATATATATACACACTTTATGCCCCATTACCGGACAGCAAGCAGTAGTGCTATATAATATATATCCAGGAATGTGAGCAGTATGCCGGTGCACTTTGCCCGGTGACACAGGCAGGCGTTGGCGCAGTTGATAAGAGAGGAATGTTACATGTGGTGTCCGAACATAGTCAAGGACCCACAACTACAATATCACATGGAAACACTGTGTACACAGTCCAGCACATGTGTGCTTCAAACAGAAATATATCCTCATATAGATAAAGAGAACAATATTATAGCTGATGTGGGATATATAGACAGACCTGTATTACAAGGTAATGTGGGATATATAGACAGACCTGTATTACAAGGTAATGTGGGATATATAGACAGACCTATGTTACAAGGTAATGTGGGATATATAGACAGACCTGTGTTACAAGGTAATGTGGGATATATAGACAGACCTGTGTTACAAGATGATGTGGGATATATAGACAGACCTGTATTACAAGGTAATGTGGGATATATAGACAGACCTGTGTTACAAGATGATGTGGGATATATAGACAGACCTGTATTACAAGGTAATGTGGGATATATAGACAGACCAGTATTACAAGGTGATGTGGGATATATACGCAGACCTGTATAACAAAGGGATGTGAGACATATAGTGTGGCCAGATAACTTAGAAATAACTTATTGTATAATGTATGAGCGACCGGATGGGCTTACTTATCCACTCGGTCTGTTAGGAGAAGAAGGATGAAGGGATGCTCTTCCTGCACAGCTCAGTTACTGACAGCTCCTATCGGTGTCATCTGCCACCAAACACTCGCTGACTGCGAATGTCAACTGTGCAATAGTTGTAGGAGAATCACCACTAGGCTCCTTCACGGCGTTGGGTAGCGGGCAGGACGTTAACACAGAGACACTGGGTTCAACACAGGACAGATGGGGAACGGATTAGAGTGTAAGCTCTTATCTGTCGGTCACAGGATACAGCAGACGATAGGCGTCAGGCAGAATCTTGAAGCAGTGATGTTTATTTGCTCAAGGGTCCTTACAGGGACCATTACACACTAGTTGGAGGTACTAGTGATCATACAGAAGTACAGATGGTAAAATACATTATATGGTCAAACAGAGCTCTTTATATACAGTTTCTGACACACATATTGGCAGGGGGGTAACCCAGCCCCATCTCCTACCAGGCACCACAAAGTCTGAGATATTACATTCAATGATTAGCATCAGGATGGAATATGTTCTCTAAATTAGGAATTAAATGTAATTTTAACATAACAAAATTTACATCAATCCTGGATTTCCTAAATTACTTGCTGTTAGGTTTCCTATCTCTCTATGAAACGACCCCCTTCTGTGCAATGAGGCTAAATGAGGTCTTGGTCACTCACAATTGAAAAGGCCTAATTAGCATGGAATTTCCTTTCTTACAAAAACACATACCCTCCAAATATGCCTACTGCATCAGAAATCAATACATTTCTAATGCAAAAATCAGTTAATTTGCAATGATATACATCGGCACAGTGCTCCACTAATTGAAATAATTTTATACAATAAGTTATTTATAAGTGATCCAGCCAAAGTATGTCAAACAGTGGCGCGGTGCATCTGCTGTATATCATTGGACATATATTGATTTCAGAGGTAGTATGCCATTTTGGACACAATTTGTTTCTGTAACATTTTTTTGAGAAAGGAAATCCCAAGTTAATGAAGCATTTGGTGCAAGATTGACCAGCACATAAATAAGTATGGAAGGGTCATTATCCTTTGTATCCTGTGTGTTAGAAATAAAGGGAAACTATCTGAATAATGAAACAGCAAGTCATTTGGTAAATCACAGATTGATGTAATTCGTGTTAATATAAAAATTAAGTGCGACTGGATCACTGATAAATAACTTATTTGTGGCTGGATCATGTGGAAATAATTTATTGTAGAAATGTATTTAAATCAGAGGTTCAGGCACCAATGTATAAATTGAAATGCACTTTTGTTACATTGGGATGTGTTTTGTATAGAAGTGTCATTGTTTGGGGTTTGTAAGTTTGCTAGAGGAAATCTCAGATTAGGCATATGTGGGGAGGGAGTCTAATAGCAGGAAATGCTAACTAAGCTTTTTGATGAAGAGTCAAATGCCTGCTCTGGCCAAAGGCCCAGCAGGGGGTCGTTGTGGCCTTTTGTCCAGAGTGTTCAAACCTTTCTGAACATTGTAAACATCATGTGATGCAGGACATCACAGCAAGTTATAGGATATCACAGATAAGTGTAAATATTGTTAGCTTTGAATTGCATGTAAATCCATGTTTGGATAAGCAAACTGCATCCTGATTCTAAAAAATAATTCAGACCTCAGGGAGCTGGCTTATCCAGTGAGGTTGCGCTCAAATGTGTATAAAAACAGCACTGTTTTCTATTAAAAGTTGTCGACAGCAACCCTGATCTATAGTAAGAGGTCAGGAGTACCAACCCAGGTACACCAGTAACGGGGTACACTCGCAGCGTCAGTTACCCAAAAGAAATCCGGTACTGAATGCCTGTAAGGAGTCCAGTGGTGGCAGCATTTGTAAGCCCCTTCCACTGTGGCAAGAGGGCGCACTTGGGATAATGAAAGGGAACGTTGGCAAAGTAAGCCCAGCCGCTTCCCAGCAGCAATAGACAGGGTGGCATAGGTGGTCCACCCTGTCACACCAAGTTTAGAGGATAAATTGCATCCTGATGCTAAACATTGGGTGGGTCCGATTCATTAAGGAACGTATTTTGCGTAAAATTGCTTTGTGCATGAATGGACCTGTGCACAAGTACATTCATCCGATTAAAGCTCCGGGCATCTCTCAGGTACGTGATTTTCAGTCGTATCACTTGCTCCAGCTACAGGTCGGGTGTAAGTGCTGATTACTAGTGATGACGGCTGTGTATACAGCTACAACATGTGTTTGTAATCAGGAGCAACTGTAACAATGTAGTTTATGTACAGTAGACGTTAATAAAATCATGATAATAATATAATCATTAATGAAAAAACAGTTAACAGGTGTTTGCGTATTTAAGAGTAATTTTACTCTGTGCGTTCTGATGAAACGTTATATGTTTTGCAGTGTGTTATGTCTGTCTGCATAGGGCAAGTGCCATGTACGCAGTGTACTTAGTACCGTATTCAACTAGAAACGTCTCTTGAGATCCTCTTCTTGTTACAAACGGTTGTACCTGCTGGCATTTTCCATTTGTTTAAAAAAAAATGTTTTGCATTCCTTGAATCAACGAATCATGTCCTGAATGTGATAGCTCAGACTTGGTGGTGCCGGGTATGGGCTGGGGGCTGGATTACCCCCTGTCAAAATGTTCCATAAACTGTATAAAATGAGCTGTCTTTTTCTATTCCATCTGTACCTCTGATGATCACCAGCACCTCTAACTGGTCATTATAAGGACGCTTTAAGAGCAATAGACCATCACTGCTTCAAGATTCTGCCTGACACCTATTGTACCCCGTGACCAATAGATAACACTCTAATCCGTTCACCGACTGTTTCTGTGTCAACGTTCTGCTCACTACCCAGCAGTCCTGATCCACAGTAAGTGGTCAGGAGGTACCAGTCAGCCCACAGCAAAGAGGTGCTGCAGCAGCAATACCAGCTACCCAGATGTATGAGGTTCCAGGTGTGGGTGGTGAGGGAGCCTGGTGGTGGCAGCAGTCGACTGCTACAAATAGTACGCAAGTCAGTGAGTGTCTGGAGTGTCTCAGTAGGAGTGGTCGGTAATGGTGGCTTACTGACGAAAGGAAATCCAAATAAACTGTACGGAGATCCAAAAAGGAACCGGGTGGCAGAGTAATGCCCATCCTGTCACATACAGATATATCCCCAGCTATACAGATTACTGTCACATACAGATATATCCCGTTGTACAACTTGTCCTGCTGGATACAGTCAGCTCAGCTGCTGGATACAGTTAGTTAAGCTGCTGGATACAGTCAGTTCAGCTGCTGGACCCTGAGCCAGCACAGAAAGGAGGCTTGGTTAGGATAACAGGTGAAAGACAGTTATGGTGCTAGTTCATGTTTCCACCGTCCGCGTACCCCCATTGGTAGCTGCACAGAAACGCCAGGCGCCAGTAGCAGCGTTATTATTGGCGTCTGATAATTCTGATGCCTCACAGTAGCCACACCCACTTTCCTTAACACCATCAGCTATTGTTGTTCTGCTACCTTATGTCTCATGTTTTCCCCGCACCTCTAGATTGTAAGCTTATCAGGACAGGGCCATCTATACGCTCTGTTGCATGTCACTGTATGTATGTATGTATGTTATTTGTTTATGTCATGATGCCCTCAATGTATAGCGCTGAGTAATAGGTCAGCGCTCTATATATAAAAGATAATAACACTAACAACACAAATTATAATACATAGATAAATAGCCGAGTGGTTACACTTTACATCCTGACATAAGCAGCTAATAAATCATTGGTATGACTTGTGGAATGTCTCTTGGTAGTTAGAGTGGAGGTGGGAGGAAATACTCCATTACACTCTACAAAATCTGCATTGAACAACCAACATCCATCACAATCTACAGCTATTCTCACTAGCGGTCACTATAGTGAAGCCGGGGTACACTGGACTAGGGATGGAGGAGCTGGTTAGTTATTTAGGTGTTGTGGCTCAGACGCAGCAGGTATCAGAGAGTCGGAGGACCGATAGATTCAGGTAAGTGGTATTTATAGTGCAGGATATTCCGCAGAGACCTGGTGCCAGAGGTGTCTGTAATTACAGCTGACACAATACTGCTCGTGTGTGTATATTAATATATATATGGTTAATGTGCCAGGAACAGAACTGCTGTAGCTCAGTTATTATCTCACTGTAACTATGTAATTATATAATCTAGTGATACATTCTACAGAAAGGAATGAGACTATTACAGGTGCGGACAGTGATTATTAAGGTCACAGTACGGTGCTTTATAGGGCAATAGGACATATTTAGAATTAATCTGTTGTAGTTCAGTAGAACAAGGATGTAAGATCTTCATATAATAACACAACATCTACTAATGTTCTCTCCGTGGTGAATACGCTGCACCCTCCACTTGGGGTAGATGCTGCTGGGGGGGGGGGGGGGGGGGGATCAGCCCCAGATGTTAGGTGTGAGCCGCGCGGTCAAACTTCTGCCAGATGCTCATGGTCAGAAACAGCGATCAGCACGTACTAGAAGGACAACGGGCAGCCCAGAATCATCATATTATTATTATTACTAAAGTTTTACTTAGTAACTTCCCTGCTGAGGCTGTCTCACCCCTGGGCTGACACATTTTGGGCAGGTCACATTCCAACATCAATATCAGTAATCTATTTGTGCGGTACCCACACATTATACCGTGGGGGGTTTGTTTTGTTATTTTATACATCTTGACACTGCAAATAAAATCTGTCCAAAAGAATACGTTTTGGTTCCTGCTGTGGCATCGATCCACCAAAAATCGGGGGATTCTACACATAATAAAATATGATAATGCCTCAAACGTGTACAATACCAGGTATACTAACCACCCACCGCAGCACATGAGGGTACACCTGAGATTATCTGGGCATTATGACCCCCCCATCTCTGCCTGTTTAATGTATTCTGTAATGTACGGTGCTCATACGTAGCGTAGGGTGCTCACGTGTAGCGTAGGGTGCTCACGTGTAGCGTAGGGTGCTCACGTGTAGCGCAGGGGGCTCACGCATAGCGCAGGGGGCTCACGCGGAATGTAGGGGGCTCACACGGAATGTAGGGTGCTCACACGTAGCGCAGGGTGCTCACATGTGGTCACCAAGCAATGACTACTAAGGGGCCACATTATTTGAAGGAGGACACCCCCCTTACATAGGAGGGTACCCCTGAGAGTGATATAATGTTGGAGTTTGGAGCTGATGGGTGCAGTGTCCTCCCTATGTGGGCACAATAAAACCGGACATCTATCCCTCTTCCCAGCAGATAATCCTCTCCGACCATGCAGCCATTCAGTATAATACGCTGGGCAGACATGGGGGTACAATATTACACTATACAGCGGGTATCAGATCAATGTGTGTGGGCTGCTGAGATTAGTATTAATAATTGCTCTGTGATTGACAGGTCTCTGAGAATTACAGTCACTCAGCTGACGACGGGGCCAGGTGGGTTTTCCATGTACTAGTAAAGAAAACGATTAACGTGTATCCAAGATTGCAGTGTGTGATCCTTATACCCTCCAATAACCCACACGTGGCCGATGTCACCTCCAGCTGAGATTATATGATGTAACCCCAGTGATATCCGAGGAATGATTGTACTTTATTCTCAGGGTCACTGTCACCCCTCCAACAGAACTGTGTACAATGGATTATATTTACTGTGTTATTTTCCTTATCACACCCAAATGAGAGCATTTTAGAGGGGAGTGGATAGGGGGATATAAAGGGCAGAGGGTGGTACTGAATCCTGCAGTTTATGAGGCTCAGTTTTAGTGCTGATACTGAACAGTTTGCATTAAGGCCTCGATAAGGGACAGATAGATAAGGACTAGAGTCCCACATGTAAGTATTCCATTGCCCTAGATGGTGGACACAGTGCTGCCCACTAATACCAGGCTCAGAGCTTCACCCATCAGGACAGAGGGCGAGAGAACATGGCGTAAGGGCATGGCGGTAAGTCTATGGCAACGAGCCGTGTATAGAAGGAATCATCCGAGACAACGACACACAAAGGTTCAGCCTCACAAAACCAAGATCCAGAAACACCGTAACAAGTCCAAATGTCCTCATTTATGCCCACGAACCCCGTGATAATTCAGAATGTTCCCTTGTGGTCAGCCATAAACCTCATCCTGTGTGGATCAAACATCATCCAGAATCCGCCAGCTCTAGAACATATAGAACGCTCTGCACACTGAGCTCTGCACACTGAGCGCTGCACACTGAGCGCTGCACACTGAGCGCTGCACACTGAGCTCTGCACACTGAGCGCTGCACACTGAGCTCTGCACACTGAGCTCTGCACACTGAGCTCTGCACACTGAGCTCTCTAAACTAAGCTCTGCACACTGAGCGCTGCACACTGAGCTCTGCACACTGAGCGCTGCACACTGAGCTCTGCACACTGAGCTCTGCACACTGAGCGCTGCACACTGAGCTCTGCACACTGAGCGCTGCACACTGAGCTCTGCACACTGAGCTCTGCACACTGAGCTCTGCACACTGAGCTCTCTAAACTAAGCTCTGCACACTGAGCGCTGCACACTGAGCTCTGCACACTGAGCTCTGCACACTGAGCTCTGCACACTGAGCGCTGCACACTGAGCTCTGCACACTGAGCGCTGCACACTGAGCGCTGCACACTGAGCGCTGCACACTGAGCGCTGCACACTGAGCTCTGCACACTGAGCGCTGCACACTGAGCGCTGCACACTGAGCGCTGCACACTGAGCGCTGCACACTGAGCGCTGCACACTGAGCTCTGCACACTGAGCGCTGCACACTGAGCGCTGCACACTGAGCGCTGCACACTGAGCGCTGCACACTGAGCTCTGCACACTGAGCTCTGCACACTGAGCGCTGCACACTGAGCGCTGCACACTGAGCGCTGCACACTGAGCTCTGCACACTGAGCTCTGCACACTGAGCGCTGCACACTGAGCGCTGCACACTGAGCTCTGCACACTGAGCTCTGCACACTGAGCTCTGCACACTGAGCGCTGCACACTGAGCTCTGCACACTGAGCGCTGCACACTGAGCGCTGCACACTGAGCTCTGCACACTGAGCTCTGCACACTGAGCGCTGCACACTGAGCGCTGCACACTGAGCTCTGCACACTGAGCGCTGCACACTGAGCTCTGCACACTGAGCGCTGCACACTGAGCGCTGCACACTGAGCGCTGCACACTGAGCTCTGCACACTGAGCGCTGCACACTGAGCGCTGCACACTGAGCTCTGCACACTGAGCGCTGCACACTGATCAGGGATTGCCAGGTTTTGGGGACCTTGTTTGTGTTTCAGGTGGACAAATGAGAACAGGAAGGGCAGATAGAGCAATAAGGGAAGAGGGTACAGGTGCAGCAGTAGTTATCCCATATAACGACCCCCATCTCTAATTATTACCTAGGAGTATAACTATCAGATGGTTACAGAGATAACTACTGAGAAGTATGGATCTGGCAGAGCTGTGACTAAATCTAAGCAGATTACAGGATATACATCACCCCATTCTGGGTTCTCGGAGTCCCGTTTGGGTGTATACAGGAGGCGCAGCTGGTGTCAGGGAGCAGTCAGGGGTGATAAGAGCCACGTGTGGCCCCGTGTGTATAGAGGGAGGGGTCCCTGCACACACAGGGTGGGGTTCTGGCACTGCTAGTAATGAACATCTGGGAAAGAGACTGACGCTATCAATGGGCCTTACTGATGTACTGATTGATTGGACCTTGGGGTACTGGCTCATACAGGCGACTGTGACTGATGCTGAACTGTCATAACCGAGCAGAGAGTGAGTGAGAGACCCCCGATATATTGTAACTCGCTGTCCCATCACTTCATTCAGACACATTCATTATGGAGGTAAGTACCAGACACATTCATTATGGAGGTAAGTAACAGACACACTATTATGGAGGTAAGTAACAGACATCACTGGAGACAGATATTGTGTCAGAGAAACACATTGGTTTCATATAGTAACTGTGCCCAACACATTAACCCCGTAAGGCCCAATGTGCACCAGCAACTCCCAGAACAAAGTCTTTGTTGGTTACTGAATGGTGTAAACATGAGCCTATAACTGGCAGTGACTGCAGTGCAGGGATGAGCCCCTTTACAGGCCGAAAACCCTTCCTCCGTGCTGCATCCTTCGCTCCTCCGTCCGCGCTGTCTCCTTCGCCCGCGCCGCCTCCTTCGGTCCTTCGTCCGCGCCGCCTCCTTCGCTGCTTTGTCCGCGCCGCCTCCTTCGCTCCTCCATCCGCAGTCTCATTCGCTCCTTTGTCCGCGTAGCTTCCTTCCTTTCCTGATCTGTGCCACCTCCTTTGCTCCATTGTCTGCACGGCCTCCTTCTCATCCACACCGCCTCCTTCTTTCCCTCGTCTGTGCCGCCTCCTTCTCTCCCTCTCCTGAGCCGCCTCCTTCTCGCCTGAGCCGCCTCCTTCTCTTCCTCGCCCGAGCCGCCTCCTTCTCGCCCGAGCCGCCTCCTTCTCTTCTTCATCCTGTGTAGCCTCCTTCTCTCCTTCATCCTGTGTAGCCTCCTTCTCTCCTTCATCATGTGTAGCCTCCTTCTCTCCTTTGCCTGTGCCACCTCCTTCTCTCCCTCGCCCGAGCCGCCTCCTTCTCTCCCTCGCCCGAGCCGCCTCCTTCTCGCCCGAGCCGCCTCCTTCTCTCCCTCGCCCGAGCCGCCTCCTTCTCTCCCTCGCCCGAGCCGCCTCCTTCTCTCCCTCGCCCGAGCCGCCTCCTTCTCTCGCTTCTCCTTCATCCGAGCCGCCTCATTCTCATCCGTGCCGCCTCCTTCTCATCCGAGCCGCCTCCTTCTCATCCGAGCCGCCTCCTTCTCTCCTTCATCCGAGCCGCCTCCTTCTCTCCTTCATCCGAGCCGCCTCCTTCTCTCCTTCATCCGAGCCGCCTCCTTCTCTCCTTCATCCGAGCCGCCTCCTTCTCTCCTTCATCCGAGCCGCCTCCTTCTCTCCTTCATCCGAGCCGCCTCCTTCTCTCCTTCATCCGAGCCGCCTCCTTCTCATCCGTGCCGCCTCCTTCTCTCCTTCATCCGAGCCGCCTCCTTCTCTCCTTCATCCGAGCCGCCTCTATCTCTCCTTCATCCGAGCCGCCTCCTCCTCTCCTTCATCCGAGCCGCCTCCTTCTCTCCTTTATCCGAGCCGCCTCCTTCTCTCCTTCATCCGAGCCGCCTCCTTCTCTCCTTTATCCGAGCCGCCTCCTTCTCTCCTTCATCCGAGCCGCCTCCTTCTCTCCTTCATCCGAGCCGCCTCCTTCTCTCCTTCATCCGAGCCGCCTCCTTCTCTCCTTTATCCGAGCCGCCTCCTTCTCCCCTTTATCCGAGCCGCCTCCTTCTCTCCTTCATCCGAGCCGCCTCCTTCTCTCCTTCATCCGAGCCGCCTCCTTCTCATCCATGCCGCCTCCTTCTCTCCTTCATCCGAGCCGCCTCCTTCTCATCCGTGCCGCCTCCTTCTCTCCTTCATCCGAGCCGCCTCCTCCTCTCCTTCATCCGAGCCGCCTCCTTCTCTCCTTTATCCGAGCCGCCTCCTTCTCTCCTTCATCCGAGCCGCCTCCTTCTCTCCTTTATCCGAGCCGCCTCCTTCTCTCCTTCATCCGAGCCGCCTCCTTCTCTCCTTCATCCGAGCCGCCTCCTTCTCTCCTTCATCCGAGCCGCCTCCTTCTCTCCTTCATCCGAGCCGCCTCCTTCTCTCCTTTATCCGAGCCGCCTCCTTCTCCCCTTTATCCGAGCCGCCTCCTTCTCTCCTTCATCCGAGCCGCCTCCTTCTCTCCTTCATCCGAGCCGCCTCCTTCTCATCCATGCCGCCTCCTTCTCTCCTTCATCCGAGCCGCCTCCTTCTCATCCGTGCCGCCTCCTTCTCTCCTTCATCCGAGCCGCCTCCTTCTCATCCGAGCAGCCTCCTTCTCTTCTTTATCCGAGCCGCCTCCTTCGCTCCCTCATATGTAGTTTCCTCTACTGGGCCATCATCCTACAAATCTAATTGCCTGAGTAGCTCAGTCCTGCATTTTCTATAGCAACTAACCCAGAACCACCACCCAGCTCCAGGGACCCCTTGTTATCCTTGTCTACTTCCATTCCTGGACTATCAGCGCCTCTGAACTCCGTGTGTCCGTGGGATCACCATAACACACCTCACAAACATACTGTACAGCTGATCATCCAACGTAAAGTAAACCTAGTCCGTTCTCTCTAGGAAATGTTCGGCATGGTTAGTGTTAATACTTAATGGGAGGGGAACAGCAAGAGGCTGTCAGATCTAAAACCTCTGAGGCTGACATAAGCCCCTTATTACAACATTATACCCTCATAAACCTCTAAGCCAGAGATTAACCCTGTCATAACCAGAACAGCAGCAGAGCACTGCCACACACAGTATGGTGCTATACAATATATACAGCACTTGTCACTGACTATAGACCAGGGGCCTGATTCATTAAGGATCCTATAGATTGTAAGCTTGCGAGCAGGGTTCTCTTACCTTTCTGTCTGTATGTATTACCCAGTGTTGTCTTATCAATGTTTGTTCCCAATTGTAAAGCGCTACGGAATTTGCTGGCGCAATATAAATGTTGATGATGTTGATCTTAACGTAAGAAACTTCTTATTTAAGTCTCCTGGACAAAACCATGTTACAATGCAAGGGTGCAAATTAGTATTTTGTTTTGCACATAAGTTAAATACTGACTGTTTTTTCATGTAACACACACATACTTGATAGCTTATTTGTACACTGACATTTAAAGTTGATATTTGTGTGCTACATGAAAAAACAGTCAGTAGTTACCTTATGTGCAAAACAGAACTAGTTTGCACCCCTTGCATTGTAACATGGTTTTGTCCAGGAGACTTAAATAATAAGTTTCTTAAGTTAAGATCCTTAATGAATCAGGCCCCAGAAGAGATACATCCTTTACTCTCACACAGTAGGAATTTGCCATTGAAGAAGATGAAAACAGTTACAGTGCAAGTAAACGATACAAGTTCTATTCTAACAGATACGTTACTTAGACAGCAGCTTATATCATGTCCGTCTGCTACACTACAGTGGTCATTCTGTGACACACTGTTCCTCATACCTCTGTGATGTCTCAGCTTATCGTGGTATATTCTATATGTCTCCTTATTGTACAGCGCTGCAGTATATGTGGGTGATATAGTGTAAGCTGTAATAAGTGGTGTCCTCTCACCTTCTGTATCACTGTATGTTCCTGTAGGGTGATCATGGTATATTCTATATGTCTCCTTATTGTACAGCGCTGCAGTATATGTGGGTGATATAGTGTAAGCTGTAGTGAGCGGGATAGTCTCACCTTCTGTATTTCTGTATGTTCCTGTAGGGTGATCATGGTATATTCTATATGTCTCCTTATTGTACATCACTGCAGTATATGTGAGTGATATAAGCTGTAGTCAGCGGGGTCCTCTCACCTTCTGTATCACTGTATGTTCCTGTAGTGTAATCATGGTATATTCTATATGTCTCCTTATTGTACAGCACTGCAGTATATGTGGGTGATATAGCGTAAGCTGTAGCACGTTTGTCCTTTCATGGTGATACTTACACACATACCCATTGGAATTACAGATGCAAACAATTTATTATGCGTTTTACCAGTGTTTACAGTTTTTCCAATGCATTGAAACGCGGATACGCAGTGAGGTTCCCTCGGCCGCTGTGAGTCAGGCAGAGCGAGCTGTACACACAAGTGATGAGATATTTATACTACACACAGCTCATGTATATAAGAGATGGGCAGTCAGCTGGCATCGCCCCCAGTGTTAGTGAGGGAACAGGCTGTGCTCGCTGGAGGGGGATGGGGGGTTCCCTGTGTATGTTTGTGAGCCTGGCTGGAAGCCTGGAATCCCGCACATTATTCAGAGCTGACCTCAGGCTGTCAGTGAGGGGGAAGCAGCTAAAGACTTGCGACTTGTTACTCCGGGAACACCCCAGACAGGCCTCCTTAATGCCAGTAAGTACTACATACAGCCCGAGTCAGGATGGACCTGCTGTACTACCCCGTCGTGTTGCTGGGGACCGGCTGGGTTGTCTTGCCAACACCCCATTTCTTTATCCCAAACTGCGCCCCTCTAAACTCAGTAGAAAGGGCCTGCAACCACCACTAGGCTCATTCGTCTGGGCCTAGAACAGATTCCTTTTAGGTAACTCTCGCTGCTAGTATACCACCTTGCTGGGCACCTGGGCTGGTTCCCCTGACTTCTTGCCTTCAGATCAGGGTTGCTGTGGATGGTTCCCCCTGACCTATCACACTGGCCAGAGCTGCAGGTAGCGGGCAGAGCGTTGGTACTGGATGCCGGGTCCCAACCACAAAATAGCAAGATAATGGATTAGATTGGTCTAATCTGTAGGTCACAGGAATTACAGCGGTAAATAGGCGTCAAAGCAGAATCTTGAAGAAATTATGTTTTATTAGCTTAAGTAGTCCTCAAAAGGACAGTTACATGCCAGTTTGTGTTACTAGCGATATTTCCAGAATTTATAAATGGAATAATAATACATTACATGGTCAAACAGAGCTCTTGTTATACAGATTCAGACACAAATATGGATAGGTGGTAACCCAGCCCCTATCCTAGCTGGCACCGCAACATCTGATATATCGCATTCAATGGTTACCATTAGGATGTAATATATCCTCTAACCGTAAAGCTAACGCAATTAAAACTTTAACAAAATGTACATTATTCTCTGATTTCCTAAATCTTGCTATCTATAGCGTTCAGAGGTTCACTGTCTCTTTAACAAGACATGATAACAGGTAACGGCCCCCTGCTGTGCTTTCAGGCTAAAAAGACCTGTTAGTCACTCACATGTGTAAAAGGTCTAAATAGCTTAATTGGCATTTCTCTGGAAAAGTTACAAAACCAAATCAAAACATACTGTCTCAGAAATCAATACAGCTCCATACAAATTACATACCAATAGAAAAATCACTAGATTTGCAATGATATAAATTGGCGCACTGCGCTATTAATATAAATAAATTTATCAAATAAGTTATTTAGAAGTGATCTAGCCACACAGCCAATAATGTACATACATACAGGAAATAACGTACATACAGGTAATAACGAACATATAGGTAATAACGTATCACATACAGGTAATAACGTATCACATACAGGAAGTAACGTACCACATACAGGAAGTAACGTACCACATACAGGTAGTAACGTACCACATACAGGTAGTAACGTACCACATACAGGTAGTAACGTACCACATACAGGTAATAACGTACCACATACAGGTAATAACGTACCACATACAGGTAATAACATACCACAAACAAGTACCAACGTACCACAAACAGGTACTATCGTACCACATACAGATAATAACGTACCACATACAGAAAATATCCTACATACAGGTAATAACAGGTAATAACGAACATACAGGTAGTAACGTACCACATACAGGTAATAAACTGTGGCTGGATCACTTATAAGTAACTCATTGTATAAATTTAATGCAATTAATAGCGCAGGGCGCCAATTTATGTAAAGTAAATGTACTGATTTTGTTAAGTATAAATTGCATTTAAAATCCAAGTTTAAAGAACATCTGACATCCCGACGTTAATCTTTGAATGAAAGGACTTTTTGGGCCTGGTCAGAAAGGGGGCTGGTTTACCCCCTGCCAGGCTGGGTCCAAAACTGTATAAAAACGAGCACTGTATGACCATGTAATATATTATTATACCATCTGTACTTCTGGAGATCACTAGTACATTAAACTAGTGGATGTAACTGTCCTTATTAGGACACTTGAGCTAATAAAACATCACTGCTTCAAGATCCTGATTTGACGCCTGCTTACCTACTGTAATTCCTATGACCTACAGATTAGACCAAATCTTATCCATTATCCAGTTCTTCTGAGGTTTGAACCCAGCATCCAATATCAACGCTCTGTCCACTACCTGCAGCTCTGGACAAAGTGATAGGCCAGGGGGTACCATCCACAGCAATCCTGATCTAAAGGTAGATGTCAGGAGTACCAGCCTAGGTGCACCGGCAAGGGGGGTACACCATCAGCGACAGCTACCCAGAAGGACGCGGTTCTGGATGCTGCTAAGGATTCCAATGGCGGCAGCAGCAAAAGCCCCTCCTACTGCGGTTAGAGGGCGCATTTGGCAGACAGAAAAGGACAGTGGCAAGGCAAGCCCAGCCGGTGCCCATCAACACAACAGACAGATTGGCATAGGAGGTCCATCCTGCCACATGTACATACAACCAATAACATACTACATACAGCCAATCACGTACATACAGTTAGACCAGGGGTCTCAGTTACATACGTACAGATGGTCAGTAATAATGTATATACGGCTAGACTGGAGGCGATAGGATGGCCGCTACTCTACCACCCGGTTACTTTTTTGCATCTCACTACAGTAAGTCTAGGATGCCTTTCATTAGTAACCAACTGATACTGACACTCTTACTGTCAATAATTAACTGTCTTACTGCCGTGGCCAATAACATTGCTGCACGTGGGCTGGAGGGAGGGGGGGGGGAATCTTACTAATAATGTACATACAGCACTTGCCGATTAATGTATATAGAGCCAATCTCTGGTCCCACTCTGTAAGGTGCGGTCCTCAGCTCAGGGCTGAGTATGAGCTCTTGGGACGACACTGACCTATGTACACTCCACTCACACAGCTGCTCGGTGGAGGATAGTGAGCCGGTGTACAGCGGATTCTTGGAAAGGTCACGGTAAAGAGCTTGGCGTGAAGTATGACCCAGTGTATCACACACACAACTTCCAGGAAAGGAAATCTGTCTGTGTTTAGAGAGGAGCAGACAGTAGATATTACATGATTCATTCTCTGAGAGCTGAGGCATAATCCGAAATATTCTATCCATGTCTCAGGAATGTCTGAGAGCGATGTAAACAGCCTGTGTGTCATGTTTCTCCCAGGTGGAGGACACTATACATAAGTATGAGCCGAAAGTAAGTGAATATAATGACCTACAATGTCTCTATCAGCAGCACACAGTACACAACAGAGATATTTCACTTTTGCTCAACAATGAGATAGATCTTATGATGTACGAGAGAGCGATACATCTTATATCTCACACAGTTCTCATTCGTATGGTTTTCTTCACAAGCTGACTACAGATTCTCTGAGTAAGTGTGTTGCGGTGTCTCTCCCACCCCCTTCATATTATATACATATAATACACACACACTGGGCCTGATTCATCAATGTATGTATCTGCGGACGTCCAGAAGCGGACTATACGCTGTCCTCTCCATCTGCCACCAGGACACTTACTGCAGCCTACAATTTCGGGGAGTGAGCAGGGTGGAGAAGGGGCGTTTTGCAGTAATCAATCTACACTAAGGGCGTCCGAACAAGTCTGAATTCAGCTCTGTCCATCTGTGTGTTTCTGCCATATCCCTGCTCCAGCTACAGGGCTGGTCTAAGTCCTGAGCACTAGTGATGACAGACTCATGAGCAGCTGTATAAATGTATTTTATGTTAATTAGACATTGTGGAAATTTTTAGAAAGTTATTTCAATTAGTGGCTGTGACAGGATGGACGGCCTATGTCACCCTGACTGTTGCTGCTAGGAACCAGCTGGGTTTACTTTACCACCATTCCCTTTCTTTATCCCAAATGTGCCCTCTAACCGCAGTAGGAGGGTTTTAAGCTGTTGCCACCACTGGACTCCTAGACCGGCATCCAGTACCGGGATTATTCCGGGTAACTGTCGATGCTGGTGTACCTGGGCTGGACTTGCTGGTAGTCTTCATATTATGTGTGAGACTCAGAATGCAAGTGATCACAGATTAATGTGTATTTTGCAAGTTAAATTGTGTTAAAAGCAAGATTAATGTTATATTCTGATGGTAAACATTCAGTATAAAACCTCAGACATAGTGGCACCGCTAGCAGCAATGTAAAAAGGTGTTAAACCCCTCCAGGTTGATTTATGTGCAGGCTGCATTAAGCACCTGAGTTGGTTGGTGGGGCAGGAATCAGGATTACCTCCTGTCAGGGAAGGTGTGTAAATCTGTATAAAAAGTGCACTGTTTAACCATGTAATGTATTATACATCTATAACGCTAGTACCACAAACTAGCGTGTAACTGTCCTTATTAGGACACTTGAGCTAATATAATATCACTGCTTCAAGAACCTGCTCTGATGCCTACTTGCTGCTGTAATTCCTGTGACCACAGATTAGACCAATCTAATGCATTATCCGGCTGTTCTGAGGGATGGACCCAGAATCCAGTAACAATGCTCTGCCCTCTACCTGCAGCTCATGACAGTGTGGGAGGAACGTCCACAGCAACCCTGATCTAAGGGCAAGAGGTCAAGGGTACCAGCCCAGGTGCCCAGCAAGGGGGTACAGTAGCAGTAAGAGACACCCAGAAGGACGCGGTTCTAGGTGCTGGAGAAGGAGCCTATTGGTGGCAGCAGGCCTCTCCTACTGCGGTTAGAGGGCACATTTGGGATAAAGAAAGGGGACGGTGGCAAAGTAAGCCCAGCTGGTCCCCAGCAACACACGGACAGGGTGGCGTAGGAGGTCCATCCTGTCACAGACATTAAGATCATCCTAAATGTTATCTTTTCTTTCTGTGCGTTCTTTTGAGAACGTATATTGCACATAGGTATTGGATGTATCCTGCAGCGTCCTGTGTAGTAGAGAAGAGACGATTTACGTGAGTTTTTCAACAAAAGCACGTTGCGCTCGGTATGTTTGATTCGTTGAATCAGGCCCACTATGTGTATTTGTGTGTGGATTAGTCTCACTCACACTATAATATATAATAATATATATCACACTCAGACTCCCTTTCACACCCAGAACAGCATGAATTCTTCGTGGGTACAACAAGGTGCTGGGAATATTCCTTAGAGATCTGGCACAGGGTGACTGTGGCTGGATCACTTACAAATAACTTATTATATAAATGTATTTCACTTACTAGTGCAGTGCAGCAATGTTCATCATTGCAAATGTACTTCGTTTTTTATTAGAAACATACTGATGCCATGTTAGAGGAAATTTTTTTGTTGCTGCAATCATCTGAAGAAAGGAAATCCCATGGTTTTTTTAGCCTGACTACACAGCAGGGAGTCATTATTTTTTATACGCTCTTGTTAAATGGATAGACAAACTATATGAACAATGCAACCAGCAGGTAATTTATGAAATCACAGATCGATGTAAGTTTTATTAAATCCAAGTGTAGAGAATAAATAACATCATGAAGCTAAATATCTGATGTAATATCTAAGACGTTGTGGTGCCATCTAGGATCAGGTGGCTGGGTTACCCTCTGCCAACATGTGTGTCAGAAGCAGTATATAAGAGCTGTATTTTGTATTTTAAATATATTATACCATCTGTATGGTCACTAGTGTGCTTTGTGACATGGCACGTTATCCATTAGAAGAAGATGGGTAGACTGTGGACATAAAGATACACATGGTCAGCAAGAATACTCAGGTAGGTAGTGGCATTTAAATTAATTAAATAAATTGGTACTAAGGGCCTAATATGTGCCAAGATCACAATTCTTCCCTATTCTGGTGTTAGGTCTCAAGAAAATCTGAACCTCTTGACCGTGTCTGCATGCTTTTATGTATGAAGTTGCTGCCACATGATTGGCTGATTAATTATTTACATTAAACAGCGGATGTAACTAATAAGGAGGCCACTGATTGTATGTATATATGTATGAGTCACGGTACTGTGAGGTCGCTTATCGAGCACTTACGTTTTGTTATCTATAAAGTGCAGCGTTGTACACAAGCGGACAGACAAGAAATACGGGCGAGATGTGGAAAGGAGCAGGGTGGACACTGTATTGTGGAATCTCGGAGCCAGCACAATCCTTTAATGAGCGGCCAGGTCCCTGTAGCTATTTTATAAGCTGATTAGCTCCATAGCTCCTGTACAGCTGCGATACAGAGAAATAAACACCCTGGCTAAAAGAGCTTACAATCTAAGAGATGGTAACTAGCGAGAAACAAGAACAATTTCCATAAGAAAACCCTACTACTACTACACTCACATTGCGTGTCTTTGTATCTAGCCACCTCCACAGGGGTATTGCCTGGAAGTTTGTATAAAATAATGCATGGAAAACGAGGGGTTACTTGCAAGCAGAGGGAGCGCACAGACACAGGCGCTCCTCGACCCCTGTTATTGTATGCAGGAGAGTGACCATCAGAGAAGCTAAAGCCGCAGAAAGGATCATTCACCTTTTAGTGCACTAGATGCTGCCGAGTTACCCACCACAAATAGGAAGGGAAACATGCGTCTAAGTGACGGTCTAGTTCCTCATCTAAGTGTGTTATACACCGAGATCTACACAAGATGAGTAAAGTGCATTTTGTACATATTGCAGCACAGATGCCTGCTGCCCTGCACTCACGTATAACTGCTGTGTTGTTGTGTATTACTGATTGTGTGATTCATCCATGTAAACATTATGCTGCTTTTATTTTCAGGCTATTGTAGCAATTTACAGATTAATATATAATTACATAAAACATAGATTTGTTATTACGATGCGGTCTGTTTGTTTGTAGAGTTTTGACCAATATAAGTTAGTTTACCATTATGCTGAATTACAGATATGATCCTCTGGATAGAGAAGCTCCTTAGTCAGAGGAGATTTCTACTCCACAGATAACATATTGTGACCACTGCTTGTCAGACCCAGAAAGGAGACATAAACGTGTGAGGAAGTTCACAGACATATAAGCAGATTAACTTCTAATGCAGGAGAGAAGAAAAGACCTTCTATTTCTAGTAACACTGGTCAGCAGAGCTTACACTCTACACTGCACGACACATACTGACCCTGCTATAATCTAAGCAGACTCCTGAAACTAGACTCCAGCACATTTTAGTGGAATGACCCAGGAATAATGTAACATACTTCTTACAGGGTATAATCTCTGGGTGCCAGGGCTGGAATGATCAGTCTCGGAGAGGTTATAAAGGTGGGCACAGGACCCGCAGACTAAGGTTTAATGTCCCACGGCTCGTTCTCAGAGTCCTTGGAATTAACCACAAATCAGTAGGGTCCACTGCACAAGACCCCCTCCTGGTTTGGGGGAGTAGGTTTGAGGTGGAGTTACCCTGTAAACTATATTGCTTGGTGACAACAAGGAAACATTGTCCATTCGAGGCAGAATATAATATTTTATATGACCTCATCAGAAGAGTAACAGACTGTTACGTTTCCTAAACTTATAGTAAAATTAAGTGAGAATATGGGACTGATTTCCCCTATAAATGACTAATACCCCATTCATGCTGCACCAAAATCCCGGGATTTTGCCGGGGCGAGCTCAAACGACCCGGGTCTTGGTGCAGTATGAATGGTACAAGTCAAAAATCCCGGGTCTAAAAACCCGGGTCTTCAACCCTGGATTTATCGAGGGGTAATTCCCGGGTCGGACCCGGGTTGCCTGCACTATGAATGGTGCAACCCGGGTTTTTCAACCCGGGTTGCACAGAAAACAAGCTGATTGGCTGTCTGCCTGTCTCTGGAGGATGATGTCATCGGTGGGAGCCCGTGGAAGATTCAAGAAGGAGTTTAAGAGAAATGGTGGATGGTGGAGTGCAGATCAAGCTGAAGCAGAATCGGAGTTTGTTGGAGAAAATTGCTTTTATTTCACTGAAAAAGTGTGTATTAACAGCAATTATGACATCACCATTTTTCAGCCAATGAAAACTGCTCTGGTGATGACTCCCACAAATTGCCAGGGCACAGATTTGTGCAGTATGAATGGGGTCAACCCGGGAAATTCCCGGGTCCGAGGTGCAGTATGAATGGTGTTTCTGAGCTGGGACGCTCCGAGCCCCGGCAAAAACCTGGGATATTGCCGGGGCGGCAGTATGAAAGCGGTATAAGTGACAAAATCTCTCTATATTACAGCCAGTCGATGTGGTATATTCAGGAGACAGAGGAATGAGAAGCTCAAGACCAGACCCACAAAGTCCGGGTAACCCTCATATCATCCAAATAACGCTCCGTCAGCGCACATCACAGCGCCAGCATCCAGACCTGTCACCGACACTATGAGGCCTATATATAAACCACGTGGGATCTGCTTTATGCGCATGGTTTAGGGATGTTTAAGTAAAATATTCATTTAAGAAAAGTCAAACGCAGGAAATATCTGAGATACCTCCTCCATTAGGCCCCATAATACTCAATGAGAACTGCGGTTTGGGCACTCGCTCCCTCGTTCAGGTTATTTGCAACAACCATCGATTTTACCGAAGGTTTACAGCACCCTGCATCTCCTCGGCCGCCCTGTACAGGGCCCCTCATACAAATACATTTATATATACACAGAAGACCATTGATACCTCCCACTCCTTACTCTTCCTGTGTTTTGTGTATAAACGTCATATACTGGAAAACGACAGCGGACAATATTAAAGTGTCACCAGCCAGCACTGAGTACACAGATCTCCAAGATCCTTGCACTACTGACAAGGGGTCCTAGACCCCCCTCAAAAAACAAACACCAACATCTAAGTAGGCCTAGGACTCTCCTTGTATCCTCCTAATGCAGTGACTGGCTGCAGGGTGTTTCTTACACACGGACGTCACCGAAAAGGCTGAATACAACGGCAGCGGAGTCCAGAGCGTCCCGCGTGTGTTACCGCAGCTGAGAACGCACCTTAGTGGGAGCACATGTAATACTGGGGAGGATACGGCTTAGAAGGGTGTCCAGGTATATTGAGCTACAAGGTAACTTCCAGTCCTGTCACAGACGCCGATTCAATAAACATAGATTGAGCGCACTTGGACGTGACAATCGATGCACAGCTACACAGATTCATGGCCCCGATTCATTAAGGAAAGCTAAGCAAAAAACAAGGAGTAAATTTGCTCCTGGACAAACCATGTTACAATACAAGGGGTACAAATTGGTTTATTATTTTGCACAGAAGTTAAATACTGTCTGTTTTTTCATGTAGCACATAAATACTTGATAGTTTTATGTTTACACTGAAATTTAAATGTTATCTAGGACATGCCCTGCCCCAACTATAAATATGTCCCCACATGTTAAATTTACCTCCCCCTCCAATGCAACATGGTTTTGCTAAGGTGCAAAGTTACTGATTTATTTATTTTTTTGCTTTGCTCTCCTTTATGAATCAGGCCCAGTATGTTTGAAAACACACACACACACACGCAAACGCACGCAAACGCACTGCAAGCAGCTGTATATAAATCTTTTAGTGCCGAGTGATTAGCACGAGTTGTGACATCACAGCAGAGGCGGGGCCAGGATGACACGATGCGCTGTGAATGGCACCACCATGCCCGCCCCCGTCTTCACTAGCGATGTGGGTGGGGCTACAGAACGGCGCCCTGCTCTGAGGACCCTCTGAGATTAAACAGTCTCCTGGATGTTTCAGGGCAGTAGCCAGGTGCGGTGTGTATGGACCAAGAAAATAAACAGGCTTCTCACTGTATGGGGTATATTTACTAAACTGCGGGTTTGAAAAAGTGGAGATGTTGCCTATAGCAACCAATCAGATTCTAGCTGTCATTTTGCAGAATGTACTAAATAAATGACAGCTAGAATATGATTGGTTGCTATAGGCAACATCTCCACTTTTTCAAACCCGCAGTTTAGTAAATCTAGCCCTATATTTACAGAAATATTGTAAGGAAAAAAAAGACTTTCTACCTATAGTGCACAGCTGAATCCCCCCCAGCACAGAGGTGCATGGTGAGGGGCTATCCCACCCCTCTGTTACAGGGCACATAGGAATACAATCCCCCTAAATACACCAACTTTACACTAAGTCAATAATTCTCCACCCAAGGGGCTAAAACAAAGATACTGAACAATATAAACGATCAGTGTGTGATATAAAAGGTACAGAGTTATTATATTGTTACATAATACATCTACTAAATAAAACAACAAACTTACAGAAGATGAGATAATATATCACAATATAGCCGACCCCCTACACCTGGCTCCCATAGGACAGTGCGTGTAGAACTGGCTGTGAACACGTATGTGTAACATATCTGAAAATCCTGCACAAATACACCAACATGATTTACAGCACAGCCTGTGGGATCAGAGGGCGCAGTCTGTGCCGGGCTGGTGCCAACATAAAACTAACGTACAGCAAGTGCCAGACTCCATTATCAGGAGTAAACAAGGTTCCACCGTTTCCACCTGTGCCCAGCTCAGCAGAGCCCTGCGCCAAACAACCAACCACCAACCCAAAGCTACAAAGTGCTGAATATTGTCATTAACCATCAGTTCTACATTCTGCAGCTAATACTCATCTACAGGCCTAATGCACATATTCATTATTTAGCTGTTTTCTATTAGTCCCACAATACAGGTTTAATTAACCAAAGCATGTTCACTTCAAGTACACACGTCATACTATCCATACTACATACAAAGTACATGACATATCACATGTATGTTTGATGGTCTGTTCACAGTCACTGTAACACTGTTTTCTGCTGGTTTTCATTTCTTCCAACATTTCTTTCTATACTTCTAGAACAAACACTGAAAGTTTTACACAGATTAAAATAATTGTCTACAGCAGTAAAACATGTAACTATCAGTGTGATGACAATGATCCGACAGACGTACCCCAGACACTAGACATGGTCCTAGGCCAGGGCCTAGGGAGCCTATCACATAACACAGCACCATGGGGACACTTCTAGGACCCCTGTAACTATCAGTGTGATGACAATGATCCGACAGACGTACCCCAGACACTAGAGATGGCCCTAGGCCAGGGCCTAGGGAGCCTATCACATAACACAGCACCATGGGGACACTTCAAGGACCCCTGTAACTATCAGTGTGATGACAATGATCCGACAGACGTACCCCAGACACTAGAGATGGCCCTAGGCCAGGGCCTAGGGAGCCTATCACATAACACAGCACCATGGGGACACTTCTAGGACCCCTGTAACTATCAGTGTGATGACAATGATCCGACAGACGTACCCCAGACACTAGACATGGTCCTAGGCCAGGGCCTAGGGAGCCTATCACATAACACAGCACCATGGGTACACTTCTAGGACTCCTGTAACTATCAGTGTGCTGACAATGATCCGACAGACGTACCCCATACACTAGTAACCGCCCTAGGCCAGGGCCTAGGGAGCCTATCACATAACACAGCACCATGGGGACACTTCCAGGACCCCTGTAACTATCAGTGTGATGACAATGATCCGACAGACGTACCCCAGACACTAGACATGGTCCTAGGTCAGAGCCTAGGGAGCCTATCACATAACACAGCAGCATGGGGACACTTCTAGGACCCCTGTAACTATCAGTGTGATGACAATGATCCGACAGACGTACCCCAGACACTAGACATGGTCCTAGGCCAGGGCCTAGGGAGCCTATCACATAACACAGCACCATGGGTACACTTCTAGGACTCCTGTAACTATCAGTGTGCTGACAATGATCCGACAGACGTACCCCATACACTAGACATGGCCCTAGGCCAGGGCCTAGGGAGCCTATCACATAACACAGCACCATGGGGACACTTCTAGGACCCCTGTAACTATCAGTGTGATGACAATGATCCGACAGACGTACCCCATACACTAGACATGGTCCTAGGTCAGAGCCTAGGGAGCGTATCACATAACACAGCACCATGGGGACACTTCTAGGTCCCCTGTAACTATCAGTGTGATGACAATGATCCGACAGACGTACCCCAGACACTAGTCATAGCCCTAGGTCAGGGCCTAGGGAGCCTATCACATAACACAGCACCATGGGGACACTTCTAGGACCCCTGTAACTATCAGTGTGATGACAATGATCCGACAGACGTACCTCAGACACTAGTCACCGCCCTAGGTCAGGGCCAAGGGAGCCTATCACATAACATGGGGACACTTCCAGGACCCCTGTAACTATCAGATTCTCACCTTGAAGACCTCAGAGAAGAAACCAGAACCGATCTTCTCGCAGTAGAAGTCGTCAATACGGGCCAGGTTGGAGACAGCGCTGCGCAGGGCCCGGTACGAGGAGGGACGCAAGCGGCAGGACCCCTGGCTATTGAGCATCAGTCCATGGGTATCTCCAACAGTCTCAGGATCTCCATCGGATTCCATAGCTGAGATCTCCTCACATCCCCAAGGGATCCACAGATTGCAGTGGAAATGAGATTAGTAAGGTGGGAGCTCACATGGTCCTTACAGCAAAGTAATAATCAGATCCCAGGCACAGGGTGGAGGGCGGTTTGGAGAAGATCATTCCTTGTGTAACTCCACAAAATCCACCCAAACTATCCCCATGTGGGGGTGTGACGCAGACTGATCCTCCACTCACAGTCACTGGAGCCTTAAAATATGTCTATAAACCATGTAACCCTCCCACACCCCCCTCTGCTGATGGTCCAAACAGGAGAGACTATACCTAGGAATATACCCCAAGCTGAATAATAACACCCCAACCCAGGGTCTCACCCCAATACCTAACCTGTCACTGGATCTCACCCCAATACCCAACTTGTCACTGGATATCACCCCAATACCTAACCTGTCACTGGATCTCACCCCAATACCTAACCTGTCACTGGATCTCACCCCAATATCTAATCTGTCACTGGATCTCACCCCAATACCTAACCTGTCACTGGATCTCACCCCAATACCTAACTTGTCACTGGATATCACCCCAATACCTAACCTGTCACTGGATCTCACCCCAATACCTAACCTGTCACTGGATCTCACCCCAATACCTAACCTGTCACTGGATCTCACCCCAATATCTAATCTGTCACTGGATCTCACCCCAATACCTAACCTGTGAGTGGAGATCTGTAGCCTGTGGATCACACCCGCTGGATCTCGCCCTGATAACGCTGTCAGTAGATCCCGGATAACCCGCAGGACGCTCTGTCCCTGTTATGTGATCACAGATCCCGTCAGACCTCCGTCAGATCCCCGCACTGTGACTGATCCGAGCTCCGGCCGCGGCCTCCGGGACACTGAGACAGCGAGAGCCGGGAGCAGAGGCCGAGACTGGGGGCGGGAACCGGGGAGGAGACAGATGGGAGGGAGCGGGAGGGGAGAGACAGGGATCACTATCACTGAGAGAGACAGGGATCACTGAGAGAGAGAGACAGGGATCACTGAGAGACAGAGACAGGGATCACTGAGAGAGAGAGAGAGAGAGACAGGGATCACTGAGAGACAGAGACAGGGATCACTGAGAGAGAGAGAGAGACAGGGATCACTGAGAGAGAGAGAGAGAGAGAGAGAGAGACAGGGATCACTGAGAGAGAGAGAGAGAGATCACTGAGATAGAGAGAGAGAGGGATCACTGAGGGGAGAGAGACAGGGATCACTGAGGGGAGAGAGACAGGGATCACTGAGGGGAGAGAGACAGGGATCACTGAGGGGAGAGAGACAGGGATCACTGAGGGGAGAGAGAGACAGGGATCACTGAGGGGAGAGAGACAGGGATCACTGAGGGGAGAGAGAGAGACAGGGATCACTGGGGAGAGAGAGAGACAGGGATCACTGAGGGGAGAGAGACAGGGATCACCGAGGGGAGAGAGACAGGGATCACTGGGGAGAGAGAGACAGGGATCACTGGGGAGAGAGAGAGAGAGAGACAGGGATCACTGAGGGGAGAGAGACAGGGATCACTGAGGGGAGAGAGACGGGGATCACTGAGGGGAGAGACAGGGATCACTATCACTGAGAGAGAGAGAGACAGGGATCACTGAGAGAGAGAGAGAGAGACAGGGATCACTGAGGGGAGAGAGAGACAGGGATCACTGGGGAGAGAGAGACAGGGATCACTGGGGAGAGAGAGAGAGACAGGGATCACTGAGGGGAGAGAGACAGGGATCACTGAGGGGAGAGACAGGGATCACTATCACTGAGAGAGAGAGAGACAGGGATCACTGAGAGAGAGAGAGACAGGGATCACTGAGGGGAGAGAGAGACAGGGATCACTGGGGAGAGAGAGACAGGGATCACTGAGGGGAGAGAGACAGGGATCACTGGGGAGAGAGAGACAGGGATCACTGAGGGGAGAGAGACAGGGATCACTGAGGGGAGAGAGACAGGGATCACTGGGGAGAGAGAGACAGGGATCACTGGGGAGAGAGAGAGAGAGACAGGGATCACTGAGGGGAGAGAGACAGGGATCACTGAGGGGAGAGACAGGGATCACTATCACTGAGAGAGAGAGAGACAGGGATCACTGAGAGAGAGAGAGAGAGACAGGGATCACTGAGGGGAGAGAGAGACAGGGATCACTGGGGAGAGAGAGAGAGACAGGGATCACTGAGGGGAGAGAGACAGGGATCACTGGGGAGAGAGAGACAGGGATCACTGGGGAGAGAGAGAGACAGGGATCACTGAGGGGAGAGAGACAGGGATCACTGAGGGGAGAGACAGGGATCACTATCACTGAGAGAGAGAGAGAGAGACAGGGATCACTGAGAGAGAGAGAGAGAGACAGGGATCACTGAGGGGAGAGAGAGACAGGGATCACTGGGGAGAGAGAGAGAGACAGGGATCACTGAGGGGAGAGAGACAGGGATCACTGAGGGGAGAGACAGGGATCACTATCACTGAGAGAGAGAGAGAGGGATCACTGAGAGAGAGAGACAGGGATCACTGAGGGGAGAGAGAGACAGGGATCACTGAGGGAGAGAGAGAGACAGGGATCACTGGGGAGAGAGAGAGACAGGGATCACTGAGGGGAGAGAGACAGGGATCACTGAGGGGAGAGACAGGGATCACTATCACTGAGAGAGCGACAGGGATCACTGAGAGAGAGAGACAGGGATCACTGAGGGGAGAGAGAGACAGGGATCACTGGGGAGAGAGAGAGACAGGGATCACTGAGGGGAGAGAGACAGGGATCACTGAGGGGAGAGACAGGGATCACTATCACTGAGAGAGAGAGAGACAGGGATCACTGAGAGAGAGAGAGAGACAGGGATCACTGAGGGGAGAGAGAGACAGGGATCACTGAGGGGAGAGAGACAGGGATCACCGAGGGGAGAGAGACAGGGATCACTGGGGAGAGAGAGAGAGACAGGGATCACTGAGGGGAGAGAGACAGGGATCACTGAGGGGAGAGAGACAGGGATCACTGAGAGAGAGAGAGAGAGACAGGGATCACTGAGGGGAGAGAGACAGGGATCACTGAGGGGAGAGAGACAGGGTTCACTGGGGAGAGAGAGACAGGGATCACTGAGGGGAGAGAGAGACAGGGATCACTGGGGAGAGAGAGAGAGACAGGAATCACTGAGCGGAGAGAGACAGGGATCACTGGGGAGAGAGAGAGAGACAGGGATCACTGAGGGGAGAGAGACAGGGATCACTGAGGGGAGAGAGAGACAGGGATCACTGAGGGGAGAGAGAGACAGGAATCACTGAGGGGAGAGAGAGACAGGGATCACAGAGAGAGAGAGATACGGATCACTGAGGGAGAGAGAGAGACAGGGATCACTGGGGAGAGAGAGACAGGGATCACTGAGGGAGAGAGAGAGGGATCACTGGAATAAAGAGACAGGGATCACTGAGGGAGAGAGAGAGGGATCACTGGAATAAAGAGACAGGGATCACTGGGAGAGAAAGACAGGGATCTCTGATAGAGACAGGATCACTGGGGAGAGAGAGAGCGATCACTGAGAGTGACAATGATCACTGAGAGAGACAGGATCACTGGGGAGAGATAGGGATCACTGGGGGGAGGGGTAACAGATCAGGGTGAGAGGGATTACAGGAGAGAGACAGGGATCACTGAGGGGAGAGAGAGACAGAGATCACTGAGAGAGAGAGACAGGGATCACTGGGGAGAGAGAGAGACAGGGATCACTGAGGGAGAGAGAGAGACTGATCACTGGGGAGAGAGAGAGCGATCACTGAGAGAGACAGGATCACTGGGGAGAGATAGGGATCACTGGGGGGAGGGGTAACAGATCAGGGTGAGAGGGATTACAGGAGAGAGACAGGGATCACTGAGGGGAGAGAGAGACAGAGATCACTGAGAGAGAGAGACAGAGATCACTGAGAGAGAGAGACAGGGATCACTGAGGGAGAGAGAGAGACAGGGATCACTGAGGGAGAGTGAGAGACAGGGATCACTGGGGAGAGAGAGAGAGAGACAGGGATCACTGAGGGAGAGAGACAGGGATCACTGGAATAAAGAGACAGGGATCACTGGGAGAGAAAGACAGGGATCTCTGATAGAGACAGGATCACTGGGGAGAGAGAGAGCGATCACTGAGAGTGACAATGATCACTGAGAGAGACAGGATCACTGGGGGAGAGATAGGGATCACTGGGGGGAGGGGTAACAGATCAGGGTGAGAGGGATTACAGGAGAGAGACGGGGATCACAAAAAAAGAGGGATCACAGGGAAGAGAGGAATCACGGGATAGAAAGGGATAAAAGTGAGGAGGGAGGGGGAGAGGAGGACCAGAGAGACAGGGATCACTGAGGGGAAAGAGGGATCAAAAGGGGAGAGAGACAGATCACATAGAAGGTAGTATTCACAGGGGACAGAGAGAGGGATCATAGTGGAGTGAATGCTCACAGTGGAAAGATGTCTGAAGAGGACAGAAGAAGGTTCACTAGGGAGACATTTCTGGTGGGACAGGATAAATTGATCACGGTAGACATATCTGGGGGGCAGGATAAATTGATCACAGGACAGATATATGAGTGGTGATGGAAGAGAGATCTGTGAAGGCTGTGGGCTTGGTATATGGATGTGATCTCATTTCCTCAGATGTCTCCTCTATGATCCCTCTCTTGCCCAATTGCTGTTGACTCCTGTCCCCCCGATATATTTCCCCCATCCCTTTCTCTCCTGCCACCAAGATATATCTTCATTGTGATTCTCTCTCTCTCTTGTTCTTCCCAGTTTACTCTCCAGTGATCCCTCAATGTTAAGAAGAGGCGTTAGTTGAGGAGAAGTAGAGAAAATGGTAGAAAGGGATTAGGGTGAGATGAAGGATTACAGGAAGATTATTATTATTAATATCACAAAGGGTCCACAGCACCGTACATAGATCAAGTGAAAACAGTACAGGGTAACGATACATGGCATACAGGGTAGTACAGAAGCACAGTGCAGTATAAATATCAGCAAGGCAGAGAAATGAGCACAGGGCAAAGAGGAAGAGGTGACCTCCAGGGTACAGGTAGAAGGGAAGTGAAGGAGGGAGGAGGGGAGTGAAAAATGTTAACGTCAGTGCCCAGTAGAGAGGGGCACAACTACAGGATCAAGGCAGAGATAGAGAACATGAGGCATTAGAGAAGAGTAAAAGGACGGGGGCAGGAGTCAAGTGATGAAATAGAGAGAAGAGGCAGAGGGCTATAGGTAAACAGGAGGAAGAGGACACGAGGAAAGAGGGCCCTGCTCAAGGTAGCTTACAATCTAAAGGTGAAGGAAGACTGACAGGTGACAGAGGGGTAAGAGGGGGGTGAGGGACAAGAACACTGAGGGGAAGGGAGCGCAGAAGTAAGAAGGAGTGGGTGAGGTATAGAGAGGATAATATACAAAGATAGAGATGAGTGTAGAAAGAGGGCAGGGTTAGGCAGATGAAGGGTAGGCTAGCCTGAACAGATGGGTTTTGAGGGAGCATTTAAAGTTTGACATGCTAAGTGACAGCCTGATAGAATGGGGGAGATCGTTCCAGAGTAGGGAGGCAGCACAGGAGAATGAGAGGTGGTAACCGGATGGGAGGTGAGGCGACGGTCATTGGAAACCAGCAGTGGGCGAGAATGAGTATAAGTGGAGATGAGGTTGGAGAAATATGAATCAGTGGAGTTAGAGAAGGCTTTATAGGTAAGGGTGTAGAGCTTAACAGAGAGAGGAGGCAGAAGTGGACCGGAGAGAGAGAGGTAGATAAATCGGGCTGCAGCATTAAGTATGGACTGAAAAGGAGCGAGACTGGTAAGGGGGGGGCCAATGAGGAGGAGGTTGCAATAATCAAGGAGGGAGATGATCAGAGAGTGGATTATAGTTTTGGTGGTCTCGGAGGAGAGGAAGGGTCTGATCCAGGCTATATTTCGGTGATGGAAGTGGCAGGATTTGGCAAGGGATTGAATGTGAGGGGTGAAGGAGAGAGAGGAGTCAATGGTGACCCCCATGCATTGAACTTGGGGTGAAGAGGAGATAATGGAACCAATAGTGATGGAGAATGTGGGAGGAGAGGGGTCTCTAGAGGGGGGGGGGATAAAAAGTTCAGTTTTGGCCATATTAAGTTTGAGTAAATGTTGGGCCATCCAGGAGGAAATGGCAGAGAGGCAGCAGGACAAGTTATTGAGGAAGAAATGGGAAATAACGGGAGAAAAAAAGGTAGATTTGGGTGTCCTCAGCATAAAGGTGGTACTGAGGCCGAAGGAGCTGATAAGGTCACCCAATGAAGAGGTGTACAAGGAGAAGAGCAGAGGGCCAAGGATGGAGACCTGAGGGACTCCTACGGGAAGTGGGGAAGAGGTGGAGCCAGAGGTAGTGATAGAGAAGGAGCGGTTAGAGAGATAGGTGAACCAAGAGAAGTGTCGGAAACGGCCAAATGAGCGAAAGGTATGCCGTAGGACACGGTGATCGACTATCGAAGGCAGCAGAAAGGTCCAGGAGGATGAGGAGGGAATAGTGGGTTTTAGATTTGGCAGATAGGAAGTCATTAGTGACTTTAGCTAGGGCAGTTTCGGTAGAGTGAAGGGGGCGGAAACCGGATTAGAGAGGATCAAGGAGGGAGTTATTGGAGAGGTAGTGAGATGGCTGTAGACTAACTGTTCAAGTAATTTAGAGACGATGGGAAGGAGAGAGATGGGGCTGTAATTGGACAGGGAGGTGGAATTAAGATTTGGTTTCTTGAGAACGGGTGAGACTAGAGCATTTATGAAGGACGAAGGGAAGGTGCCAGACGAGAGAGATAAATTGAAGAGGTGGGCTGGGTGGGAGCAGGCGGTGGGCAAGAGGGATCTGAGGAAGTGAGAGGGGATGGGATCAAAGGGGCAGGTAGAGGGGGGGGCAGAAGTAAGGAATGGACTTCCTCACTGGAGGTAGGGCTGAAGACGGACATGGGAAGATGGTTGGAGGGCGGGGGGTGGTGAGGCTGAGGGGATGTAAGAAATGTTAGAGGAAGAGATTTCAGTTCGGATGGCTGCGATTTTGGTGGAGAAGAGCATAGTAAAAGTCGGAAGCAGAGATGAAGGGTGGGAGGGGAGAGTAAGGAATTGAAATTAGCGAACAGGCGGAGGGGGTCGGAAGACTGAGAAATAATGAGAGATTTACAGTAGGATTATTAGGCTAGGAAAATGGCAGATCAGTAGGAGAAGAGAATGAAATTCAAGCGAAAAAAGTCCGCCAGGGAATGAGATTTCCTCTAGTGGCACTCTGCAATGCGTGAACAAAGTTTGAGGAAATGTGTGAATTTAGAGTGCCAGGGTTGGGGGTTTGAACAGCGGAGGGAAACAGCAGTGGCGGGGCAGGCAGAGTCAAGGGCAGAAGAGAGGGTGAGGTTATAGAGGGAGGTTACCAGGTTGGGACAGGTGAGATTGGCTAGGGAGAGAGAAGAGTTTCAAGGGGGTAGGAAAAGACCGCCAAGTGAAAGTGTGCGTAGAAGAGGGGAGTAACGGTGGGAGAAGATAAGGTCAAGAGAGTGGCCAAGAAGATGGGTGGGAGAGGAGGTCCATCGTGATAGGCCAAAAGAGGAAGAAAGAGCATGAAGTTTGATGGGACTTGGGTCAGAGAGGTTATCAATAGGATATTGAAGTCACCCAGGATGATGGAGGGGAGGTCAGATGACAGGAAGAGGGATAGCCAGCCGCAAAATTTTCAAGGAATTGGGAAGTGGGGCCAGGGGGGTGGTAAATGACTGAAACACGGAGATGAGAAGGAGTGAAGAGATGGATGGAATGGACCTCAAATGAGCAGAACGTAAGGGCAGGCTTAGGAGTGTTGGCACGAAAGGTTTGGGTAGGTGAAAGGAGGATGCCCACACCACCCCCATGTTACGACTCACTGGAGACAACTACCAACCGGTATTGGCACTGGCCTTCGGAAAGAAGTAGGAAGCCAGACATACCTTGCTGTCTAGTAGAGAGGCACGAGGAGACAAACACGAGAGGAGTCAGGAACTGTAGCCGGTTCGGTACACAGAAGGTCAGCCAGTGCGTGTTGCCAGGGATTCAGCAGATGCAGGGTTAATCAGACAAGCCGGGTCGGTACATAGAAAGCCAGCCAGTGCGTGTTGCCAGGGATTCAGCAAATGCAGGGTTAAATAGACAAGCCAGGTTGGTACACAGAAAGTCAGCCTGTGAGTGTTGCCAGGGATTTAGCAGATGCAGGGTTAATCAGACAAGCCTGGTCAGTACACAGAAAGTTAGCCAGTATTCACAGGGATACGTGCACAGGGAGAGCACAGGAATCAGGGGCAGCCAGACGCTAAGTACACTTGTTGCTCTGACACAGGAGAGTGTCAGAGTGAAGACTAAATAGTGGGGAAGTTTGAATTCCCCGCCTCTCAGGTCACATGATCAGACGGACCTAACAAATAGTGGGGAAGTTTGAATTCCCCGCCTCTCAGGTCACATGATCAGACAGACCTAACAGTACCCCCTCCCTCAGGGGTGGCCTCTGGACGCCCTACAGGGTTTAGAAGGAAATTTAGCGTGAAAATCCTTTTAAAGTCTAGGTGCATGCAGGTCCCTAGCGGGAATCCAAGAGCACTCCTCAGGTCCGTAGCCTTTCCAATCAATGAGGAATTGTAAAGAACCTCTAGAAATGCAGGAGTTAAGAATCTCTTTGATTTCAAATTCTTGATTCTGTGTGGAGAGGGCAGCGTGAGGTCTCCTAGTAGAAGAAAACGTGTTAATGACAAGGGGTTTCAGAAGGGAAACATGAAACACATCTGGAATCTTCAAGGGGGAGGAAGATCTAAAAGCGGCCGGGTTTATGACCGAAATTTTAAAAGGTCCAATGAAGCGAGGAGCAAACTTCCTTGAAGGCACCAATAAACAGAGGTTCCGGGTGGATAACCAAACCTTGTCGCCGGGGAAGAGAATGGGTGTAAGTCTTCTCCTTTTGTCAAAAGATTTTTTACTAGTGGTGGAAGTTCTAGTCCCACCTAGAGGAATAATCTTGAAGGAGGGAGTCAACGGCAGCAACTCCGGAGGGAGGAAGATCATGAAAAGGAGGGATTTTGGGAGGATGGAATCCTTGGAGGGCAAGGAAAGGGGACATACCCGTGGACTCATGAACGTGATTATTATGGGCGAACTCTGCCCAAGGTAACAGATCAACCCAGTCATCATGTTTGGCGGAGATATAGCACCGCAGGAACTTTTCAAGCTCTTGGTTGGTTCTTTCGGTGAGGCCATTTGATTGGGGATGATATGCAGAAGAGAAGTTCAGTTTGATCCCACAGACTCGAGAAAATGCCCTCCAAAATTTTGCCACAAATTGGGTTCCACGATCGGAAACAATCACATCAGGACAACCATGAAAAAGGAGAACCTCTCTTACAAAAAATCGTGCCAAGGCAGGAGCAGAAGGTAGGCTCTTCAAAGGCACAAAATGATCAGATCGAAAGACGGTCAGTGACGACCCAAACTACGGTGTAACCTTTGGAAACGGGGAGGTCGGTAATAAAATCCATGGAAAGATGACTCTAAGGACAATCCAGAATGGGAAGCGGATGTAATAACCCATAAGGAGCCTGTTGAGGAACTTTATTCTGAGCACAGGTGGGACGTGCTGCAATGAAGTCTTGTATATCCGACAGTATAGACGGCCACCAGTAGTTGTGTGACACAAATTCCTTGGTCTTTCTGATACCTGCATGACCAGCAAATCGGGAAGCATGGGCCCATTTAAGAAGCTTAGAATGTAGGTGGGGAGGGAGCAAGGTCTTCCCCGGGAACAAGGTGAGTAGGGATGGTAGCCACGATACATTTCAGATCCAGAACACGTCTAGGGGAATCTTCCACAGCATCGGTAGAGTCTAAAGAACGGGACAGAGGTCAGATATTTTGTTCTTGGAACCTGGCCTGAACGTGATGATCATGTTGAAACGAGAGAAAAACAATGACCACCTGGCCTGACGGGGGTTGAGACAAAATGCTGTTTGATGGTAAAGGAGATTCTTGTGATCCGTGTATATGGTTATGGGAAACATAGCTCCCTCCAAGTGATGCCTCCACTCCTCCCGAGCTAACTTAATGGCAAGAAGCTCCTTGTCCCCAATGCCATAATACTTTTCAGAGGCAGAGAATTTCCGGGAAAAGAAGCAACGCGGAGAGAGTTTCCCCGAGGAGTCCCTTTGAGATAATATGGCTCCTACACCAACCGAAGATGCATTGACTTCCAGGAAAAAATGAAATGTAGTATCAGCCTGAGAAAGGATAGGGGCAGAAGTAAAGGCTCTTTTCAGTGAAGAAAAAGCCTCGACCGCTTCTGGAGGCCAGGACTTAGAATTGGCGGATTTCTTGGTTAGAGCTGTGATGGGTGCTATTAAAGATGAGAAGCCCTTGATAAGGAGATATGATTACTATTTACAAATACATTAGGGGTCAATACAGAGAGCTTTCATGGGAACTTTTTACACCAAGGACCATACACAGGACACGTGGTCATCCCCTAAGGTTAGAGGAGAGGAAATTTCACAACCAGCAAAGGAAGGGGTTCTTTACAGTAAGGGCAGTCAAGATATGGAATTCATTGCCAGGGAAGGTTGTGATGGCAGATTCAATAGATATGTTTAAGAAAGGGTTAGACAAATTTTTAGCGGAAAGGTGTATCCAGGGATACGACCGTTAATTTAAAATGAAGGATAGTAGTGGATATAGGGTAAAAATAGGACTGCAATATTGAGTCTGGGGGGATTTTCAAAATTGAAACAGATTGACGGTTGCTTACTCTGGATTAATTTCAAATATAAGTGCAGGATCGCAGGAGATCCAAAATAGGTTGAACTTGATGGACTGGTGTCTTTTTTCAACCTCATCAACCATGTACTCTGTATGTATAAATTGTCTGTAGTGATTGGCGAAGCCTATGAACCTTTGCACCGCCTTAAGTCCAACTGGCTGAGGCCATTCCAACACTACCTTCAGTTTCTCGGGATCCATGAGCAGACCAGAGCCAGACACCACATAGCCTAAGAAGGGAAGAGAATCTTTTTCGAAGAGACATTTCTCTAGCTTACAATATAATTGGTGCTGACGTAAGTGGCCAAGTACCAAGGAGACATGTCTATAATGAGATGACATATCGGAAGAAAATATAAGAATATTGTCCAGGTAGATGACTACAAAATGGTACAGAAAATCCTGAAAAATGTCATTCATAAAGTTTTGAAAAACGGCAGAGGCATTACTCAAGCCAAAAGGCATGACGAGGAATTCAAAGTGTCCATCATGGGTATTGAATGCCGTTTTCCACTCGTCTCCTTGTTTAATATGAATGAGGTTATAAGCGCCTCTGAGGTCCAATTTGGAGAACACTGAAGATCCCTTAATCCTGTCAAATAACTCGGAGATCAATGGTAGGGGAATTTTATTTTTCACTGTTATGGCATTGAGACCCCGATACAAGGACAAAGACCACCATCCTTTTTCTTTACGAAGAAGAACCCAGCCCCTGCTGGGAAGGTGGATTTCCTAATAAAACCTCATTTCAGATTTTCTTCAATATACGTAGACATTGAGATAGATTCTGGCATGGGTAATCGATAGACCCGGCCCCTGGGTGGCACTTTATCTGGTAGGAGTTCAATACTACAATCCCAGGGTCGGTGGGGAGGTAATTTAGAAGCCTCTTTCTCAATGAACACGTCAGAGAAGGAATGATATTGGGGAGGAATAATTCCCAGAGAGATATGGGAAGAAGATGCGCCCTTGGGGAGAGACCTCTTTACCTTCGGGAGACAACGAGAATGGCAGGCCGGGCCACAAGCAAAGACTTCCGCTTTATGCCAATTCAGAGTAGGAGAATGAAGTTTGAGCCAGGGAAGTCCCAACACTAAAGGATTGATGGCTTCGGGAATGACAAGGAAGGAAATGACTTCAGTGTGCAATGCCCTGATCTGCAGAGAAAGGTTCACAGTACGTTCCTTAATAGATCCCCCTACAATACGACTGCCATCTATAGCAGTGAGGACCTTGGGAGGATCCAGTGAAAGGGTAGGTACCCCTAAACTTCGGACAATGGCGGCACTTAAGAAATTCCCTGCAGCCCCGGAATCAATAAGAGCTGGAAGAGAAAGTGGAATATCTTTGAAAAGTAGAAGGGCCTGAATAGAAATACAGGAATCGACAGGAGATGTAGAGGAAACACCTAACCTGGGTTCTCCGGAACCGGTTAAGCTCTGTCATTTTCGTCCGCTTGGCACAAGTAGTCAGCAGATGCCCAGGTTCTCCGCAGTATAAACATAGCTGGTTCTTGAAATGTCTCTCTCTCCTCCTGAGAGAGACGTGCTCTGCCTAATTGCATAGGCTCTTCTACAGGAACATAGGACTTTGAGAGTGTAGGGCCAAACGAAATCCCGAACGATGGGAAACCTCCTTCTCCTGGGTACGTTCACGGAAATGAATGTCTATTTGATTGCAGAGTGAAACCAAAGTGCCCAAAGAGGTAGAAAGCTCGCGACCTGCTAATTCATCTTTAATCCATTCAGACAGGCCCTGCCAGAAGGTGGCCACCAACGCCTCGTCATTCCAATGGAGTTCAGCCGCAAGAGTGCGAAACTGTAGAGCGTACTGTCCAAGAGGAAGTGTACCCTGACGAAGGCATACAAGGCCAGTAGCAGCAATGGACACCCATGTGGGTTCATTTGAAGATGTGCCAAAAGGTCTCCAAGAAAGTGGCACAATTGTGTTACAAAGTATCGTTATATTCCCACATGGGAGATGCCCAGGCTAGCGCTGGTCCAGATAATAACAATATAATGTAGGCCACTTTAGTTTTTTCAGTAGGAAAGTTCCCAGGCTGCAACTCAAACTGGATGGCACATTGATTTAAAAATCCACGGTATGCCTTGGGGTCCCCGTCAAACTTGGAAGGATTAGGAATACGAAGCTGCGAAGAAGCAGGAGTAGGGGCCACAGCGCCACTAGGAGGAGGAGTGGCCTGCGGAGGAGAGGGAGGAAGGGGTGGTATGCCCACCTGGGCCGAGAAGGTATTCTGGAGAGTATCTAAAGGGGCGGACATACTCTGAAGGGATTGCAGCCGCTGGGTTTGGTGCTTCTCTTGCTCTTCAACCCTAGCAGCCAGATGCTCCAGCAGATCTCTAGCAGAAGGGTTCCCAGATCCATCCATAATGGGTCAGAGCAAACTGTTACGTCTCACTGGAGACAACTACCAACCGCTATTGTCACTGGCCTTCCCAGGGCGCGGAGCCTAATGGACTCCCCCGTCTTCTCCAAGAACCGCTGCAAGGCGGGATGGTTTTAGCTGCCGGAGGCCTGCAGGTTGCAGCCCCTAGGTTAGCCCATCGGCGTGGTAGAGAGATAGTAGTAAGGTGAACGGTTCTGGGAACACAGTAAAAGGCCTAGTCTAGCTGGATAATAAACAGCTAAATTGTAAGAAGTAGGAAGCCAGACGTACCTTGTTGTCTAGTAGAGAGGCACGAGGAGACAAACACGAGAGGAGTCTGGAACTGTAGCCGGTTCGGTACACAGAGGGTCAGCCAGTGCGTGTTGCCAGGGATTCAGCAGATGCAGAGTTAATCAGACAAGCCGCGTCGGTACACAGAAAGTCAGCCAGTATTCACAGGGAGAAGTGCACAAAGATCAGGAGCAGCCAGACGCTAATTACACTTGTTGCTCTGACACAGGAGAGTGTCAGAGTGAAGACTAAATAGTGGGGAAGCGTGAATTCCCCGCCTCTCAGGTCACGTGATCAGACAGACCTAACACCCGAGAATGGAGATAGCAGCAGGGGAAGCTGTATCAGAGAAGGAGAGCCAGGTTTCGGTAATGGCAAGGGGGTTAAGAGACTTGGAGATGAAGAGATCGTGAACAGAGGGCAGTTTATTACAGATAGTTCTGGCGTTCCAAAGGTGCAAGAGAATGGGAGAGAGGGAAGGGGGGAAATGTGAATGAGAATAGTAGGGTTACGGTGCGTGAGTGAAAGGTTTAGGGTAGGGGAAGAGAATGGGTATAGGACATGAGCAAGGAGGCATATTGGGGGTAGAGAAAGAGAAGGAGAGGTGAAAGTAGGAGAAAAGTATGAGGCTAAAGTGCGATAGAGAGATGGGTGGTTAGTGCGCAAAGAGGGAAGTTGCGCACAATACAGGAAAGGAGAAAGGAAAAATGGGCAAAGAAGGGAAAAAGTGTGTGGGGGGGAACAAAAATCAGGGATAGAAAAGAGAATTAGACTATGGAACATGGAGATAGGGGTAGGGAACATCAATGAGAGCATTAGTAGGCAACCAGTATTGAATTAAACTAAGGAAAAAATAAGTATTATTATTATTATTATCTTTAATTTATAAGATGCCACAAAGATTCCGCAGTGCCGTACATGACATACCAAAAACAGGGAGCCATGACACAACATGATACAGAAAAAACAAAAAATGAACAAAAATATTTACACAGACACAGGTAACATGGTAATGCAAATCAAATTATTACTGGGACAATGAGTGAAAGTCATGGTAGAAATCAGCGAGAAGTAGGCCGAAGCTTAAGAAAATAGGGCTAGGGAAGCAGGCCGAGAGGTTCAGAGGGTGTTGGAATAGTAAAAAGGTGCACACAAGGAAAGAGGGCCATGCTCCTGAGAGCTTACATCCTAAAGGAAAGAGGAGACACAAATAGACTTGAATAAAGAAATGAGTCTTTACACGCTTGAAGCCTTTGAGAGTAGATGCTAACCTGATGGAACGTGGAAGATCCACAGCTGGGGAGCAGCCTGGGCAAAGTCCTGAAGACGGGAGTGAGAAGAGGTGATCAGTGAGGCGGCGGTCAGAGGCAGAGCTGAGGGGGCGGCTAGGAGTGTAGGTAGAGATGAGATTGGAGATGTAGGGAGGGGAGGATTGATTAAGAGCTTTAAAGGTGAGGGAGAGAAGTTTAAATTTAGTTCTGTAGGCCATGAGGAGCCAATGTAGTGACTGTTGGAGGGAGACAGCAGAGATAGAGCAGCGGGAGAGAAAAATGAGGCGGGCAGCAGCATTGAGGATAGACTTAAGAGGATCAAGGCGAGAATCAGGAAGGCCACAGAGAAGTAGGTTACAGTATAAGGCTAAATGTGGATACAGAGATAAGGAGCTGTAAAGCACCGGGAAATGTGTACGGAACCAGTGTCACAACCCCTTAATTTAATCCATACCTGAACTATACTTTTTAGCCATGTTGTTATCAGGAAGTATCAGTGATGTAACTATAAGATCTCCATGGAAAAGTACTTCAGGTGTTAAATTACACCTCCACAGGGAACACTCAGGAGTTGAGTGAATTAAGCTACCATTGTTATTTCTGTTTTCTCACTATTGTCCACTAGTGAGCTCTATAGACAGCCAGGAGCCGGACTCAGCAGGGGTCACCTGAGGGAAGACACCTGGGGAGGTAGGGGAGGGGGCTGGATAGTGTAAGCAGCCCACCAATCGAGACCTTTTGCAACTTCCCTGTACAGGCAGTTCCAAAAGTGGGATTAAGAGGTGATAACAGAGGTTACCTGGGAGCTGGACACTAATTTGACTGACTTTTGGCCAAGAGGTGATACTCTGCCAGAATGCTGTGGAACCTATCTCACTGGATTTATTTGAACTGATTTCCCCACTTCTTGGACCTGCTATTGTTAAGGGGACTGTGCTGTACCTATCCCATTTTATTTATTTGAACTGATTTCCTTGCTTGTTGGACCTGCTATCGTTAAGGAGTCATACTGTATTTTATTCTGTTCTGCAGAATAAATGATCCTTCTATTTTTCCTACCGTGTCTGAGTGATTTGGGAACCATGTATCTTCAAAGCATCAATGATATTATTAATAGGTAACCAGTAACCATTATAGAACCAGTATTGAATATACTAAAGATTAATAAAGACCAAAAGAGAATAAGGCAGTAACACAGGGCAATCAGATTTAAGGTTAAAAAAAAAGACTAAGTGAAACTGGTAAAACGAGGCAGTACCAATACAGTAAGCAAAGAAATTTGTTTCCTGGGTAAGGGAGATTAGGTGACACCTGGGTGACAGGAACCAACATGAGTACAGGGGCCAGTAGTGGGTGAGATGGAGTTAACAGGCGGTCCAGTTACAGGAGATGGATAAGGCTCAGTTTCAGGTATGCAGCAGATTCAGGAGGCAAGCAGTGGGTCCAGATCCAGGTGACAGACAAGGAAGTAGGACCAGGTGGCAAACGGTGTAGAGAGGGGGATGGTAGTAGCTGAGGCGTCTAGTGATGGAGACCAGAATGGCTAAAATGGAGAAAAAAGGGATCACTGAGGAAGCAGGAGGATGGTCAATGGCATCAGCTGGAGGGCAACAGGGAGAAAATCCAGACCAGGGACTGAAGTGAGGAAGAGGCGGAAAGCAGGCCCAAGGCATCACAGTGGCCTAGTGGTTAGCACTTGTGCCTCACAGCACTGGGGTCATGAGTTCAATTCCCGACCATGGCCTTATCTGTGTGGAGTTTGTATGTTCTCCCTGTGTTTGCGTGGGTTTCCTCCGGGTGCTCCGGTTTCCTCCCACACTCCAAAAACATACTGGTAGGTTAGTTGGCTGCTATCAAAATTGACCCTAGTCTCTCCCTCTCTGTCTGTCTCCCTCTCTGTGTGTGAGTGTGTGTCTATATTACGGAATTTAGACTGTAAGCTCCAATGGGGCAGGGACTGATGTGAATGAGTTCTCTGTACAGCGCTGCGGAATTAGTGGCGCTATATAAATAAATGATGATGATGATGATGAAGTGAGGAAGAGGCGGAAAGCAGGCCCAAGCCGCAGCCTACAGTGAACTGCGACCATCTGGGCTTGCTGAGCAAGGAGAGGTACTGGTAACCGGAGGCAGCATCGTGAGGAACCCGATGGCACAAACATCAAACAGAGGAGGACATCCGAGCATTAGACATCGGAGCAGGAGGCCGCATGCATGAGCAGCAAGGGTAAGATGATACAAATCGATGAGGGTGATATGGTAAAGAGGAATTAAGGGGGGTATTTATACATGCTAAAGAGGGATTAGGAGAGAAGAGTATAGAGCGACTATGGTGAAACTATGTAAAGGGATTAGGAGAGGATGGTAGAGAGGGATTAGGGTGAAATGATATAGAAGGATTAAGGATCAGGAGAGATGAAAATATAGCAATCATTAGAGGTGAATTAGGAAGAGATTGTCATGGTTTTGTAGACTTGGATACTTGGTCTGCCCAATTTAGCACTACTTCCAGCAAGGTGCGGAATTTAACGGGCAGAAGGTGTTCAACAGGGACCGTCACAAGGTGGTTTGGTTTTAGCTGCATCTGCACCGCAGCTTGCGGCCCTTACTGGGAGTACCAGGCGAGACCTATAGGGAAAGCCACTGAAACAATAGTAATAGGACACCGAGTGCGGTGTGAGTGGGTTAAATACACAGGAGGTGTAATAGTCTGTGGACGGCAGGTTTACCACTGTAATGGTGGAGAATGCACAGAAGATGTAATAATCTGAGAATAGCTGGTTTACCACTGGAATGGACAGCAGAGGGAATAAGGAGATCGCAGACACGAAAAGAAGATGACGGCCGTCCGGGACAGAGCACGGCTGTCAGTGGGGAGCAGGTAAGTGCGCCGGGCTCGGTTATGGAAGCCGAACGCCCAACGCGTGACAGTACCCCCCCCTTTTAAAGGTGGGCACTGCACATCTAGAGCTGGGTTTTGTGGGAAACGTCTTATGAAATTTCTTCAGCAGCCAGGGTGCATTGATGTCTGCAGTTCGGACACAGAAGCGCTCTTCAGAACTGAAACTCTTCCAATCTATCAAATATTTTAGGGCACCTTTGTAATATTTGGAGTCCAAAATTTGTATAACCTCGAAATCTTCCTCTTCTCGATGAACTTTCGGAAGTTCATAGTATCTCCAATTTCTTTCACATTTCCTTGTTAAAACCGCTAATCATTAATCGATTTTCCTCTACCAATACTACATTGGTAGAGGAAAATCGATTAATGATTAGCGGTTTTAACAAGGAAATGTGAAAGGAATTGGAGATATGAAGGGAGGCCGGAAATAATAATTTGACACACACATGGTTGATGACTCGTGAAATAGTATATGGACCAATGAAACAAGGAGCAAGTTTCATACAGGGAGTTTGAGGCAAATATTTTTGGTGGAGAGCCATCCTCTATCTCCTACTTTAAAGGCTGGAACTGCACTACGTTTATTGTCAACCATTAATTTGTAATGCTTGGAAGATTTTCTAAGACAGTTCCTAGCTTGGTTCCAAATGGAGGAGAATTTTCGCTGCAGTGAGTCAACGGCAAAAACCTGGGTGGGAGCGAGGGCAGAAAATTTTTGAAGGACAGATAGTGACCATAAACAACTGAGAAGGGTGACGCAGAGGTGGAATCGTGGAAGGCATTGTTGTGCGCAAACTCAGCCCATGGTAGGAGATCAGCCCAGTTATCCTGATTTGCAGAAGAAAAAGATCCTGAGAATGGTCTCCAAGTCTTGATTGACTTGCTCGGTTTGTCCGTCGTATTTTAGGTGATATGAGTATGACAGAGTTAGCTGAATTCCAAGGAGTTTACATTGTGCTCTCCAGAACTTTGAGATGAACTGGACGCCTTGGTCCGAAACTATTTCTGAAGGACAGCCGTGTAGGCAAAAAATCTCCTTAAAAAAATGTAGAGCCAAGACTCTAGAGCAAGGAAGACCGATGAGAGGAATGAAATGGCCCAATTTAGAGAATCAATCCACCACTAACCAAATAGTGTTGAATTTCTTGCTGGGTGGAAGGTCCGTGATAAAGTCCATGCTGATATGAGTCGATGGTCTAAGCGGAATGGGTAATAGGAGTAAATGCCCAGAAGGAGACTGGCGGGGAGAGTTATGCTGGTTGCAGGTGTTGCATGAAGTAACAAATTTCTTGACATTGGAGCGCAAGCTAGGCCACCAGTATCTCTGGGAGATTAATTTGGTAGTTTTACGATACCTGTGTGACCAGAGAATCAAGTAGAATGAAACCAAGCCAGGAGCCTTTTCCGGAGGCCAGGAGAAACAAATGTCTTACCAGGCGGCGGAATAGGGTTTTGGCCAAGGTGGAAGACAGAAGACACTTGGGATCCAAAATAGGGCGGCAGGGTACGTCTTCAGTGTGAGTTTTGGGAAGGAAAGCATGAGACAAGGCGTCAGGTATTTTATTTTTCTCCCTAGGTTTTTAGGTGATATGCAAATCAAAGCGTGAAAAGAAGAGCGACAACAGCGCCTCTCTGGGATTTAAACCTTGTGCAGATTGAAGGTACTACAAGTTCTTGTGGTCAGTAAAAATAGTAACGGGGTTTCGGGCTCCCTCCAACAGATAGCGCCATTCTCCCAAGGCTGCTTTAATGGCGAGTAACTACAATAGCATAGTTCTCCTCAGCTGGAAGGAATTTCCAGGAATAAAATGCACAGGGGTGAAATTGATTTAGAGGAGTATTTTGCGAGAGGACGGCCCCAATGCCTACTTTGGAAGCATCAATTTCCAAGAAGAATGATGAGAAGGTGTCTGGTTGTTGGAGGATAGGAGCTGAAGAGAAGGCGTTATTGAGGAATGCAAAGGCGTCTAGGGCTTCGGGAGACCAAGACTTAGGATTGGAGACCTTCCGAGTGAGTAACACAATGGGGGCCTTTAATGACACGTCTGTAGTAGTTAGAGAAACCTAAGAAATGCTGGATGGGCTTGAGGCCAGTGGAAGATGCCAATCGAGAATTGCACGAACCCTCTCTGGATCCATTAGCAAGCCAACATCATCATCTTCATCATCATCATTTATTTATATAGCGCCACTAATTCCGCAGTGCTGTACAGAGAACCCATTCACATCAGTCCCTGCCCCACTGGAGCTTACAGTCTAAATTCCCTAATATAGACACATACTCACACACAGACAGACAGAGAGGGAGACAGACAGAGACAGACAGACAGAGATGGAGAGACTAGTGTCAATTTAGCAGCCAATTAACCTACCTGTATGTTTTTGGGGTGTGGGAGGAAACCGGAGCACCCGGAGGAAACCCACGCAAACACAGGGAGAACATACAAACTCCACACAGATAAGGCCATCATCATCATCATCATCATCAGATAAGGCCATGGTCGGGATTTGAACTCATGACCTCAGTAATGTGAGACAGAAGTGCTAACCACTAGGCCACTGTGCTGTCCCAGTGCCTGAGACTTTATAGCCAAGAAACGATATCCATGGGAGTTCGAACAAACACTTTTCGAGCTTACAAAAGAGTTGATTTCTGCGCAACCTGGAAAGAACCACTCCTACGTAAAGGCAGTGAGAGGAGATATCCTGAGAGAAGATTAAAATGCTGTCTAGGTAAACGACTACGCAGACAGAGTAGATCCCTGAATACCGGTATCTTGTTGGTGATACTTTGGAACACAGCAGGTGCATTACATAAGCCGAACGGCATTACCAGATACTCGTAGTGACCATTACGGGTGTTAAAGGCCGTCTTCCATTTATATCCAGATCTGATTCTAATAAGATTCTAATAAGATTATAGGTCCAGTTTAGAGAAAACTTTGGCTCCTTTAATACGGTCAAAGAGCTCTGTGATGGGCTGAAAGGGATATCGGTTTTTGAATGTTATTGCATCAAGCCCACGATAATCAATGCATGGTCATAATGTCCTGTCTTCTTTTTTGCCGAAGTAGAAGCCTGCTTCAGCCAGAGAAGAGAAGGGCCTGATGAAACCACACTGGAGATTTCCTGTAACATATTCAGAAATGGCTAGTGTCTCAGGAAGAGATAGCGGATACACACGCCCTCGAGGTGGAGTCTTGCCCGGCTGAAGGTCAGTAAGACAGTCCCATGGTCGATGAGGAAGAAGATGTTTAGACTGAGTCTTATCAAATACATCCAGAAAAGGTGAATATTGCTCAGGGAGCCTTGTGGGCTTAAGATGACTGAAGATGTAGAGTTGGTGCCAAGGGGACGGACACGAGCGAGGCACTCATGAAAGCAAGTAAGACTCCAGGAAAAAAATTGTGAGGCGGTCCCATCCATTTGAGGGGAATGCTGTTGGAGTTGTAATAGTTTGCGAACGGCATGTTTACCACTGAAATGGTGGATAATGCACAGAAGATGTAATAGTCTGCGGTTAGCTGGTTTACCATTGGAATGGTGGAGAATACACAGGAGATGTAATAGTCTGCAGACAGCTGATGAATCCCAAGAGAGGTAGAAATCCAGCAGGAGACAAAGGAGCCACGCCTATCACCTAGGGTAGGTAACTAAAAGAACAGGCACTGAGCTGCTGGAGAGAAGTACCTTTTAAAGTTTGGAGCCAATTTAGCCAGCCAATGAGGAGACAGCAGAGGGAATAATGAGATCGGAAAAGTAGATGGCGGATGGCCGGGACGGAGTCGGGCAGTCAGCGGGCAGCAGGTAAGGGCTTCGGTTATGGAAGACGAACACCTGGCGCGTGACAGGGATGAGGGATTACAGGTATATGGTAGGGATTGATTAGTGGCCGATGATAGAGAAGGTAAAATAATAGAGCGTGGTTAGGGACATATAGTAGAGAGGGTTATGTGGATGATGTAGAGAGTAATTACAGGGAATACTAGGGGTCAAAGCCCCACACTGGAGACCTAACAGCTGCATCAGCAATAGGACTGCTGCCCTGTGATCTATTATTCAGCCTTCTGGAACCTAATGTGCCTTGGAGGTGGCACCTGTAATGATACCAGTGCACCCACAGTCCTGGCCAACCATCGGAGAGTGTACCCATTGACTTCAGTTTACTGGGCTATGTTCAGCCTAACGCCCACCATTAGTATTGTGAACATGGGAACAAATTTACACATCCAAGCATATATCTGGATAAAAGTATGTGTTATGTTTATTAATACAAAAACACCAACAGCAAATATAGCAATTATAGGAATGGGTTAAAACAGTCACATTACAGTAGGTACAACAAAACTAACAAGGGGTATAAGTACATGACAGTCTATTAGTTGCCACCCTGAGTATATATACTTCAAGTTTGCTTCAATGCTGCTGAGGTCTTGCATTATGGTCACCCTACTTTTATCAGGCACACAGATTCTAAGGACCTTCAGGGAATTCAGATGAAGAAAGAAGTGTGTCATCTTCGCTGTTCCTCATAGTAACCTCCAGTTATCAGTCCATCATGAACCGTAACACCTTCAATGCCAATCCTAACATCCAGTTCTGCAAGATCCCCAAATCTCTCTCCTTTTATCAAGTCTTTTGCTCCCAATCCTTCAGGGTAACATATTCCTTTTCTGCATACCTGATTAGGGCTGGATCGTGGCTCAGGACATCTCCATCTCAAGACTCCTGCCAGTGGTGACTTCACAATGTTATTAGGTAATATGTTTCCACAATGAAAATGGGACTTAATAATTAGCTCATTCTTGTTTGATTGACACTTGCGGCCGAAATATGGCTCAGGGACTTCCCTTCATTGTGTCGGACCCCCAGCCAGCAGCAGCAGCACACTATCTGCGGATTCCATGTTAAGTTAGCAGAGTCATTGTACCGGGTTTAACCCCTTCATTGTTGTACTGCAGATAATCGTTCTCTGGCTGGTGGGCACTCCCAACAGATTCTAGCAGGACTTCTGGAAGCCGGACCCAGTTATTGTTAGTTGTTTGAGATGGGGCTTAGAGCACTTAGGGAATAGATTATACTTGGCTTTTTCTCGGCCAATGAAGAGGAAGTTTCTACTCTCTTCTTATCTTCCTACTCTGCCTCCTGTCCTCCCTATCCCATAACCTCGCAAATTGGTAAGTCCATGTCTACTGTGCTCATTCCATCTCTAACTAAAATCTGTAATCTATCTCTTTCTATTGGTTTCTTTCCATCACTAGTCAAGCACGCAGTGATTACTCTTATTCAGAAAAAACAAAATTCTGACCCAAACTCCCTCAAATTACCACCCCATCTCTCAGCTCCCACGCCCCTCCAAGCTTCTCAAGATAATTGCCTACATTTGCCCCACAGGCTTCCTTTCTGCAAACAACCTATTGGATCCTCTTCAGTCAGGCTTTCGCTCTCAACACTCCATAAAGACTGCGCTGACCAAAGTTGTCATTGATTTGATCACAGCTAAATCTAAAGGTGATTACTCTCTTCTAATTCTCCTGGATCTCTCTGCTGCATGTGACACTGTTGACCACTCTCTCCTCATACAAACGCTATAATTCCTAGGTCTTGAAGGCACTGTCCTATCCAGGTTTTCCTCCTACCTATCTAATCGCTCTTTCAGTATTAATTTCTCTGGAACAATCTCCACTCCACTTTCTTTATCAGTTGGAGACCACAAGACTCAGTACTAGGTCCTCTGTTATTCTTTATCTACACCACTCTCTTGGAAAACTAATAAACAGTATCATCTCTATAAGGATGATACACAAATCTATCTATCCTCTCTTGATCTCTCACCATCTGTGATGTCTCGCGTTACTGACTGTCTTTCTGTCATTTCATCTTGGATGTCTTCTCACCAACTCAAACTCAATCTTTCAAAACAGAATTAATAATATTCCCATCCACCATCTGAAGCTTCCTGCCTGACATTTCTATTTCTGTTGAAAACATGACCATAAATCCCACTCCGCAAGCTCGCTGCCTATGAGTAATCCTTGACTCACAACTATGCTTTGTTCCCCAAATTAACTCTATATTTACATCATGCTGCATACATCTAAACAACATTTCCAGAATACATACATAGTTCACACAAGACACTGCAAAAACTTTAATTCATGCACTCATCATCTCCCGCGTCGACTATTGCAATTCCCTTGTCTTCCGGAAATCAGACTCAAGCTCCTACAATTTATTTTGCATGCAGTGCCTAGATTGATTTTCCTTGCAAATCATTCTTCCTCTGCTGAGCCGCTCTGTCAGTTTCTACATTGGTTGCCTGTTTTTCAACAAATCCAATATAAAATCTTCTACTAGCATACTGCAACAAAATTACACCAACACACATCTCCTCACTTGTCTCAAAATATCTCCCAACTCGACACCTCCGTTCTGCACAAGATCTGCATCTGTCTTCCACTCATCACATCCTCCCATTTCCTGTTACAGGACTTTTTTTCAGGCTGCACCCACTTTGTTGAATTATCTCCCTCGCACAATAAGACTTTCTTCTAGTCTTCAAGCCTTCAAGCATTCTCTGAAAACCCACCTCTTCAGACAAGCTAATAATATTCCTTAACCACCCTCTTAACCTCACTAGACTACCCTATTACCACCCTCTACACAACTAACACAAGACAACAACCCTCTGATCCCCTGACCAACATTGCTGTGTGATTGGACCACATAGCATATGAATCACTTTTTACCTTTGTAATCTGTCTGGACCAATATGCAATATGTAGATTTAACCTCATGTATCTGACTCCCATTGTCATATAGATTGTGAGCTTGCGGGCAGGGCCCTCTTACCTCCTGGTTTGTTTTACCCAGTGTTGTTTATTACTGTGTTTGTCCCCAATTGTAAAGGGCTACAGAATTTTCTGGCGCTATATACATAGGTGATGATGATGATCTTATGCAGGTACTGAAGGCCTGGAATGAAAATACGTGATAATGACACCAGCAACACTATTTAGCCGCTTCTGATTGGCTACTAGAGTATTAACTCCGCCAGCTGTTACTATGTCATTCAATGGTGATGCAGCTATTTCATATCATGTTGTGACCATCTATTCGGATTTCTTATTTGTCATTTCCACCGAATATTTGTCTTATTCTGTGTCTGGTCATGAAATTTCACATGTTTTACTGCCAGATCTTGTCTTCTAGTCCTACGCCAACCGCACCACACAGCAGAATGTACTGACTGTCACTATCCCAGCGCTATTCATAGACTATGAATTCCACGAAGCGCTAAGCTAAAGCTGAACTATAAGTTTGTATCAACAGGTTCACCTTGAAACTTCATTCTTCATCTCCAGGAAGATTGATGGCAAGAAGGAAGAGATAGGATGCCCCAGCGCATGGTCTATATTCCAAGAGCATCATATATATTATCTACAATAACCTACAAATGCCTACAGGCTCTGCCACCGAGATGGCGATGTCTGGTGGAATAACAGAGCAGGTTACAGAGGCTTATGGAGTCAGAAGCAAGAGGTCTGCAACATGATGTACAACTCAGACAGATAGATAGATAGATAGATAGATAGATAGACACACAATATTATATAGCTACAATATGTTCAATGTATACGTAGCTGCCATAACAATATATAAACAGTAATTATAGAATTAAACCATAGTTTCTCTATTGTGGCCAGTTATGTATTTTAAGAAATAACGTTTAGCTCAACTAAACATCCTCATTTCACTTCCCTTTTAACAAAAAAATTAACCCCAAAAACAGGATCTTCTGGCTTGTTCTGCTAGATAATTATATTTTAATGTTTTTTGGCGTTATAGGAACAGCAAAACCTTGTTTTCTAAAACTCTGTTATGCAATATCCCTCTCACAAGACCAGAATCACCTGCTGATGATTTCATGTCACACTCCCAGTCCAGGCCAGATTCACTCAGCTGCGCGTTGCTACAATGTCTGTCCTATACCCTTCTGCATCTCCCAATCCTGATCCGAAAGACAGAGCCTGCTGTCATTCAAACTAATTATTCTGTAACACTGTAGATTTTGAATATCTACATGAATAGAGAAGATATAAATCATATTAATAGTAATTTATCCTATCACATAATGCAATTAGCTTGAGACTTAGGACGAAATTAATGATCAATCCTCCCGTCTCCTCCTGTGATCAGATGGGGACCTCACTCTAGTTTAGCAATTGAATTATGAATAATGACTTTATTACAGCAAAGCAAAACTCTTTTGATATTAGTCATTATATAATATCTCAACTGGAAAGAGATGTTAATCAGACTTTGCTGTATATGTGTCTGGCTTTAGCATTCTGACTAGGCAGTTGCTGGTGAATCATTTTATAAGATATGACACCAGCAGCTTAGGGTTCTGACCCCAGCATGCTGTGAGTATAGTACTATTTATCTTTTTTAGGTAAAGTCTGATTACCATTTTATTTCCATTAGAAATATTAAATCTATGTTGCCTGAAAAAAAGCTATTTTTAGGTTTTCCATTTCCATAGTTGAGCTGAGCATATTTCAGCATAGGGGGTGTGGCCATGTATAGTAGTAGGTGGGGCTATACTTCATCATTGGTGCTGGATAGAGGTCCACTAAACCAAAGGTGGTCACACACCATGATCCTGATAGTCAGTAGCACCGACTGCGGCTAGTGGTTAGCATTGCTGCTTCACAGAGCTGGGTCATTGGTTTTGGTTTCTACCAGGGCCCTATCTGTGAGGAGTTTTTGTGTTTGTGTGGGTTTCCTCCAGGTGCTCCGGTTTCCTCCCACACTCTAAAACATACTGCTAGGTTATATAGCTTCTGATAAACTGAATTCTAGTGTATACAGTATTAATGTGTATGTGTGTAATAGGGGATTTAGACTGTAAGCTCCAGTGGGTCAGGGACTGATGTGAATGATGCATTTGTCTGTACAGCGCTTCTCGTAGTCACTCACTTAAATAATAATTTGTTTAATTTGGTTTTCTCTTGCACTTATAGCAAATCATGTGTTTTCTTTCTGGATAGCACTATAGAATGTAAGAAAAATACAACCCAAATCTTTTCTCACAATTCTGTGTGTTACTACTTCCACAAAAAGTGTCACGACACAGGAGTTCATACAATGTGACAATCTTTATTGTAGCATAGACACATAGGTTTGACTGTGAATGGAGAGCGGAATGGTAATAGCAATATATGGAAAACAGTCTGTGAAGAAGAAAGAGGACAAATATAGAAACAGTGAACTGGGAATGTAATTCTGGATGAAAGGAGTAGTCCAAGGACACAGAGTGGTAATACAGGGAACAAGTAAGTGAAACAGTGGATAGGACACCAGTAGGAGGACCTCTGACACAGCGGATGATATATTGGTAGTAAGTCTGTAGAATACAGGCTGGCACAGAGGTGGCACAGTATACAGGATACGGTGTGTGAGATAGGAAACCAGTAGGAGGACCTCTGACACAACAGATGATATACTGGTAGTGTGATACCCAGAAACTGTTGGGCACTAAGACCCAGTGAAACAGGGCTCACAGCAGGATACTAGAGAGACTTTAAGACCCAGATAAGTCCAGTCTGTGAGGGCTGCTGGAAGGTTCTGTGTTTTGTGTGACAGGAAAATTTATGAGACTGTGGAGACATTGATTCAAGGAAACAGAGAAACAGAGAGAGGGCTGAGGAGCCTTGTGATAGGAGAATATAGAGACATAAACAGAGACATAAACAGATAAAAAAGGCAGCTAATGAACTGGCGTGACAGCAGCAGTGACCAGGAGAACTGATAGAGGGACAGAGGAGCAGCAGTGACCAGGAGAACTGATAGAAGGACAGAGGAGCAGCAGTGACCAGGAGAACTGATAGAGGGACAGAGGAGCAGCAGTGACCAGGAGAACTGATAGAGGGACAGAGGAGCAGCAGTGACCAGGAGAACTGATAGAAGGACAGAGGAGCAGCAGTGACCAGGAGAACTGATAGAAGGACAGAGGAGCAGCAGTGACCAGGAGAACTGATAGAGGGACAGAGGAGCAGCAGTGACCAGGAGAACTGATAGAGGGACAGAGGAGCAGCAGTGACCAGGAGAACTGATAGAGGGACAGAGGAGCAGCAGTGACCAGGAGAACTGATAGAGGGACAGAGGAGCAGCAGTGACCAGGAGAACTGATAGAGGGACAGAGGAGCAGCAGTGACCAGGAGAACTGATAGAGGGACAGAGGAGCAGCAGTGACCAGGAGAACTGATAGAAGGACAGAGGAGCAGCAGTGACCAGGAGAACTGATAGAGGGACAGAGGAGCAGCAGTGACCAGGAGAACTGATAGAGGGACAGAGGAGCAGCAGTGAACAAAGGTGGTGAGACCACAGTGAGAAAGAAATTTAAGACATACATTAAAACGTGTGAGAAAGATAGGACTGTAAAGAGAAACTGATAAAGAGATAGAAAGATAACAGAAGAGGAAGAGACAGTGAGATATATTTACCTGTTTGCAAGTGACAGTTACTGTGACAGGAAAACAGCAAATAGTTTCACATATTTATCAGAATATCAGTATTATTTATTCCTCCCTATTTATAAGAAGAAATGTTCTGAACATTTATTTGGCTGAAAGTTTTTTAATCCCCAGATAAGTGTGATGTGTGTCCAGTGACAGAGACTCTAACCTCACAGTCACACAGATCCTCCATTATAACTGTAACCAACGGTCACCTCAGAGACATCCTCCATCTTGTGGTTGTCACCTCAGAGACATCCTCCATCTTGTAGTTGGCATCCTTATTGCCTAGCTTCGTCCATTACCACAACGACTGCTGATTGTTTATAGAGAAAGCAAAAGATTAATTCTTTTATTTGATTTGCTGTATGTAGAAATGTTATAATGTGTGTAAATTTGCTGTGCTATTTATATAACTGTTCCCAAAACACTCAAAGGCAGTAAATATTGATTTAGATTAAATAGTAAAATATTTGTGAGTAGTATTGTTTATAAATAGAAAATTGTAATTATATGGTATTTGATGCTAATAATTATTTGCCTCCAAAACAAACATTTTAGTGATATATTGTTCCTGAATAATAAATTTGACGTTAGTTAATTCTTGGTGTCCTACTTATATGAAGGACTTGAGGGTTCTCTGTCCCACTGCCGTGTCGTGAACTAAAGAGGAACATCCGGAGACCAGGTATGATCCGCACTACACTCTAAAGACACCTACCTATAGGAGTGTTACATTTGTAAGTCTGTAGAATACAGGCTGGCACAGAGGTGGCACGGTATACAGGATACTGTGTGTGAGATACTGGATAGGACACCAGTAAGAGGACCTCTGACACAACAGATGATATACTGGTAGTAAGTCTGTAGAATACAGACTGGCACAGAGGTGGCACAGTATACAGGATACTGTGTGTGAGATACTGGATAGGACACCAGTAGGAGGACCTCTGACACAACAGATGATATACTGGTAGTAAGTCTGTAGAATACAGGCTGGCACAGAGGTGGCACAGTATACAGGATACGGTGTGTGAGATATTGGATAGGACACCAGTAGGAGGACCTCTGACACAGTAGATGATATACTGGTAGTAAGTCTGTAGAATACAGGCTGGCACAGAGGTGGCACAGTATACAGGATACGGTGTGTGAGATATTGGATAGGACACCAGTAGGAGGACCTCTGACACAGCAGATGATATACTGGTAGTAAGTCTGTAGAATACAGGCTGGCACAGAGGTGGCACAGTATACAGGATACGGTGTGTGAGATATTGGATAGGACACCAGTAGGAGGACCTCTGACACAGCAGATGATATACTGGTAGTAAGTCTGTAGAATACAGGCTGGCACAGAGGTGGCACAGTATACAGGATACGGTGTGTGAGATATTGGATAGGACACCAGTAGGAGGACCTCTGACACAGCAGATGATATACTGGTAGTAAGTCTGTAGAATACAGGCTGGCACAGAGGTGGCACAGTATACAGGATACGGTGTGTGAGATATTGGATAGGACACCAGTAGGAGGACCTCTGACACAGCAGATGATATACTGGTAGTAAGTCTGTAGAATACAGGCTGGCACAGAGGTGGCACAGTATACAGGATACGGTGTGTGAGATATTGGATAGGACACCAGTAGGAGGACCTCTGACACAGCAGATGATATACTGGTAGTAAGTCTGTAGAATACAGGCTGGCACAGAGGTGGCACAGTATACAGGATACTGTGTGTGAGATACTGGATAGGACACCAGTAGGAGGACCTCTGACACAACAGATGATATATTGGTAGTAAGTCTGTAGAATACAGGCTGGCACAGAGGTGGCACAGTATACAGGATACGGTGTGTGAGATATTGGATAGGACACCAGTAGGAGGACCTCTGACACAGCAGATGATATACTGGTAGTAAGTCTCTGGAAAGCAGAAATACACGAAGATAACTAGGTACCTGGAGCAGAGGGATATTAGGCCACATGAAGATAATATATGAAGTACATGTTCTGAAGCATAAAGTTAAGCAGGGTATATGGAAAAAGTTGTTACAGCATTAGGAAAAGTCTCTGGAGAGCAGGATTACAAGATAACTAGGGTCCTAGTGCACAGGATGAGTTAGTTTCTGGAGACAGATTATGACTGATGAGAGCTGCAGGGCTTTGTCCAGGAGTCAAGTCCATAAATATTGGGACATCGACACAATTCTCATAATTTGGGCTCTATACACCACCACAATGGATTTGAAATGAAACAAACAAGATGTGCTTTAACTGCAGACTTTCAGCTTTTAATTTGAGGGTATTTACATCCAAATCAGGTGAACAGTGTAGGAATTACAACGGTTTCTATATGTGCCTCCCACTTTTTAAGGGACCAAAAGTAATGGGACAAAATAAACAATCCTACATCCGACTTTCCATTTACAATACTTTGTTGCAAATCCTTTGCAGTCAATTACAGCCTGAAGTCTGGAACACATAGACATCACCAGACGCTGGGTTTCATCCCTGGTGATGCTCTGCCAGGCCACTGCAAATGTCTTCAGTACTGCTTGTTCTTGGGGCATTTTCCGTTCAGTTTTGTCTTCAAGTGAAATGCAGCTCAATGGGATTCAGGTCAGGTGATTGACTTGGCCATTGCATAACATTCCACTTGTTAGCCTTAAAAAACTCTTTGGTTGCTTTTGCAGGATGCTTCGGGTCATTGTCCATCTGCACTGTGAAGCGCTGTCCAATGTGTTCTGAAGCATTTGACTGAATATGAGCAGATAATATTGCCCGAAACACTTGAGAATTCATCCTGCTGCTTTTGTCAGTAGTCACATCATCAATAATTACAAGGGAACCAGTTCCATTGGTAGCCATACATGCCCACACCATGACACTGCCACCACCATGCTTCACTGATGAGGTGGTATGTTTTGGATCATGAGCAGTTCCTTTCCTTCTCCATACTCTTCTCTTCCCATCACTCTGGTACAAGTTGATCTTTGTCTCATCTGTCCATAGAATGTTGTTCCAGAACTGTAATGGCTTTTTTAGATGTTGTTTGGCAAACTCTAATCTGGTCTTCCTGTTTTTGTGGCTCACAAATGGTTTACATCTTGTGGCGAACCCTCTATATTCACTCTTGTGAAGTCTTCTCTTGATTGTTGACTTTGACACATATACACCTACCTCCTGAAGAGTGTTCTTGATTTGGCCAACTGTTTTTCTTCACCAGGGAAAAAAAAAATCTTCTGTCATCCACCACAGTTGTTTTCCGTGGTCTTCTGGGTCTTTTGGTGTTGCTGAGCTCTCCGGTGCATTCTTTCTTTTTAAGAATATTCCAAACAGTTGATTTGGCCACACCTAATGTGTTTGCTATGTCTCTCATGGGTTTGTTTTGATTTTTCAGCCTAACGATGGCTTGCTTCACTGATAGTGACAGCTCTTTGGATCTCATATTGAGAGTCGGCAGCAACAGATTCCAAATGCAAATGTCACACCTAGAATCAACTCCAGACCCTTTACCTGCTTAATTGATGATGAAATAACGAGGGAATAGCCCACACATGTACATGAAATAGATTTTGAGTCGATTGTCCCATTACTTTTGGTCCCTTAAAAAGTGGGAGGCACATATAGAAACTGTTGTAATTCTTACATCGTTCACCTGATTTGGATGTAAATTCCCTCAAATTAAAGCTGAATGTCTGTAGTTAAAGCACATCTTGTTAGTTTCATTTAAAATCCATTGTGGTGGTGTATAGAGATATGAGAATTGTGTTGATGTCCCAATATTTATGAACTTGACTGTATATACAGTATATATATATCTGATGCATTACTAAGCAGCATGTAACTGTGAAGCAGCACGCCCTCTGGTGGAAGTTACATTATAAAAGCAACCATCATCGGGTGAGTAATATTTGTGTGGACAGCTCAGATGTTTGAGGACGGGCTGTTCAGCGAAAGCTTATGACAAAAAAGCCAGAAGCCTATTAGAACCTTTTAAGGAAAAAGAATACCCAGATGAATGTCTAAATCAAACATATTTGTAAACTGAAAAATGAAAGAGAAAAGATTTATTGACTATTAAATTAAAGGGCAAAAACAAACTTACAGAAAATTTAATCTCCTTTATTTCATGATATAATAGTTCAGGTCTTAAAGCAAAATATTGGTAATAAGCCTTGTATGATATTAGGATATCCAGGAAGCTACGGAGTATACTGGCACAGAGTAATTGTCAAGTGCAAAAGACACTAACGAGTTGAAAGTGTCTTGTAATTAATGGCTGGTACCCCATGTATGTTATACAGCAATTGTGGTCACTCTACTTGCTTGTACTCACATTAAACATAGCACAGAGTTCCTGTCTAATGTTTCCAAAATACTCCAATGCCTGAATAACTGACAGGCCAATTATGTTGTGTGTCTCGTAGAGTGTAAAATGCAATGTGTGTGTGTGTCTGTGTTAGAGATGCTCAGGAAACCGAGCCCACCCGAACTTAGGGGATCCAAGTAGATTCGCGAGCGGGCTCGGTACTTTCACGCGTCCTCAGATCTGAATCAAGGCAAAACATCATTGTTGCATTGTCGGATCTCACAGGTTTTGGATTCCATAAGTACCTTCCTCCCCAGGAGATCCAGCGCCATTGCTCACACAGAAGCAGGGGTAGCAGTGTTCTTGTCACTCTACATTCTCCGGTGCCATTGCTCAGTCCCATTGCTCATACAGAAACAGGAGGGGTAGCAGTGTTCTGGTCACTCTCCAGTGACGTTGCTCAGTGCCATTGCTCACAAAGAAACAGAGGTAGCAGTGTTCTTGTCACTCTCCAGTGTCATTGCTCGGTGCCATTACTCACACAGAAACAGGAGGGGTAGCAGTGTTCTGGTCACTCTCCAGTCTTTAGTGACATTGCTCGGTGCCATTACTCACACAGAAACAGGAGGGGTAGCAGTGTTTTGGTCACTCTCCAGTCTTCAGTGACATTGCTCAGTCCCATTACTCATGCAGAAACAGGGGGGGGTAACAGTGTTCTGGTCACTATCCAGTCTCCAGTGACATTGTTCAGTGCCATTGCTCATACAGAAACAGGAGGGGTAACAGAGTTCTTGTCACTCTCCAGTCTCCAGTGACATTGTTCAGTGCCATTGCTCATATAAAAACAGGAGGGGTAGTAATGTTCTTGTCACTTCACAAAAAATGACTAAAAATGACTGGAAATGAATGTTATTGAGGTTAATAATAATGTAGGAACAAAAAAAAGAGCCAAATTATGTGATTTTAGAAAAAAAGTAGAGATTTTAGAAAAAAAAAATAGGGATCCAAAACCAAAACACGGGGGTCAGTGAACATCTCTAGTGTATGTTTGTGTGTGGGGGTGATTTAGTCATTAAAAACACATAAACATCGCAGCAACATCAGAAATGGGGTGTCCACACACATTGTACGAAGACACTTTCAGCAAAAACATCAAGGAAGGGGGAAGATAGATATCGTCACTGAGAGCTTCTGGGTACACAGTCTTAGGACCCTGTGTCCAGAGGGCCTGAAATTAACTGGGTATTCTCCTAAACTATAGAGGCCTCTAGAACATTGTTATATTTGTTATTTCTGGATCATTTCTGTAAATGTGTTGTGTGAGGTCAGATTGATATATTCTCTGCAGATCATTCTGTTCTCCTTAAGTGTTATTGCTATTCCACTTTCTTGTAAGTGACACAATTCATGGTTTCATAGAGTCACGATAACAGTATAGGTAATAATGTCTGTTACATTATTCTGGCAATCGGATCCCCCCGGTTGGAAGCTGGCTTGTCATAAAGGAGATCCTGATGAAGCTTAGCTGAAAGTGATCCGTGAGGCTGTAGAGGCGATGATCCCAGGGAGGCAGTTTGCAGACACCAAAAAGGACGTAATGGAAAGCTGAAGGGTTAATGTTACGATAATAAAGTTACTGTCCAGAGTCCCAGCCAGTTTGGCAATACTGAGGAGACTTTGAGAGAGTACAGCCTGAAGGGGTTAATATCCAGAAATGTAGTAGTGGCCCAGTTAGGAGACTCCCAAAAAACAGACTGCAGGGTGACCAGTATTCAAATCACGTCAGTAAATAATAAGTAAATGTCAGTAAGCAAGTTCCAGAGGATAAAACAAAACTGCTGTGGATTGCTGCTGAGCAAGAAAGCAAACCAGACCAGACTTCTGCTGGAGGAGAGCCTGGGCAAGACAGGCAAACACTGAAGGCCTGTAACAGTGGACAAGCCGTTGGAAATGGCTTACCCTAATAGAGAAGGAGTAACATAGCCGGGCAAGGACGGGCGTGCCGCTGCTATAGTCCTTGTCGGCTGTGACACTATGTGGACATTTTGGACTTTCAATTGTCCTTGAATTTTACACACTAAAAAAATGCAGCTAAAAGCTAATTCTATCAATGTCATCTTGTACTTATAGAATAGCATTAGTTTTACCCTCTGTTACTAATAAACTGCATATCGTTCATCGTTCTGGGTGCAGCCCAAAAAAAGTCCTGTAACCGGGAATGGGAGGATGTGACGAGAGCGGAAGAGAGACGCAGATCTTGTGCAGAACGAAAGTGTTGAGTTGGGAGATAGTTTGAGACAATTGAGGAGATGTATGTCGGTGCAATTTTGTTGATGGCCTTGTATGTTAGTACACTTTTTCATTGCACAATTACCTTCCACAATTACAGTTTCAATACTGTCATTGAAATAATGACTATGACACATATTAACTGGACAAAAATAGGTCACTGTGTATTAAAGTAAAGGTGGCGGAGAGAGCACCGCGGGACAGCTAACAACGGAGTACTGAACCAAACGAGCGGATGGCCAAATGGCTCTGAATCCACTAACCAAGGATAAAATCCCTTACTACGCCACATCTAGACGCACAATGATGTGCCCACACAAAGCAGGTCAAGGGGTCCCCCACACAAAAGGACCAAGAGCCGCTTTTACCTCGAAGACGGCAGTGACCTGCAGCCAATCAGCGATAGCGCCGTGTGTGTCAGTCGCTGACCGCAGTGCTTTCTAACCAAACTGTGCCTGCTCTGTATCAAGGAAAAAATATCCAGGGTGGGAGGGAGGGATTTTGTGCAGACAAACTGAGGCAGAACAGCAGCCAGAGAGGGTTTATATATGCAAACCCAGGACACTCCCCTGTCAGCTCGCATTGACTATCCGAGTACTACAGAAAAAACCCTTGCAGGTAAGTGTCTAGTGCATGTCAGCACAAACATATGACTTTGAATGCATTTGGCTCTAGTGCCTCTCTTGTCATTGTATTTTTAGAATCTTCTAGTTTGGAACAATGTATGTGAGGAGTTATAACCAGGTAAGAATATAGGCAGGCGACAAACTCCATCTGAGAAATTACTCCTAACCACTAAGTGAAGGTGCTCTCAGTAAAATCATAATATTCTGCATAACATAAAGTAGCATACATATAACATACAAGTTAACTCGTGCATGATACTCATGCATTCTAGTCAAATCAAGCTACTTAAGGTGTTAAAAAGGTTCTTGTCATGCATTTGGGCCATAGCCCAGGCCTCCTCAGGGGAAGAGCGTTACTTCCCGACGTAAGCGCCCTTTTTTAAAGTGGTTTTGTCCACATATCACCACCTCATCATTCTTCTCCATCACCTCATCCTTCATCTTTATCGCCACATTTATCCAGATGTCTGTCCAGACACAGGGATCTCTCTCAGCAGTCCTGAGTATCACACTCCTCTCACTCTGTCACCCCCGGCAACCACCAACACTCCCCACTGTCACCCCCGGCAACCACCAACCACTCCCAACTGCCACTTCTCCTTCAAGAAATATATATATATTTTTTTTAAATCTTTATAAACACTTTTAACAATTAACAAATTAAATTAACAAATTAAAAACATCTTAGTATACCAAATTTCAGTCCTTTCTGATTTTTTTTTTCCACACAAACTAAGAATTTAGTAGGTCAGTGTATAACTCCGCCCAGCAGGTGGCGCTGCAGCTTGGTTTTATTTTTTCCACACACACACACAGACAGACTAACACACGCCACTAAGCATTTATATTATAGATAGCCCGCATTAGAGTGTAAAAAAGTGATGTAAACCTATCTTTTGTTTGTATCATGGTCACAACAATTACAGAAAGTATTACTGTTGTGGACTAACTGAAGACATTGTGAGACCATGCGTTTGGGAGGTGCATCTGCTAACTTGTATTACTTAGGGCTGTGCAAAGTCTTAATGATTTTAAACAAAGGGTTGCATAGTATATACTGTTCTATATTATATTCTATATGTGCGAGATGAAGATGAGAATCATATGTGGTCACATATTTTTGATTGGTTTATGAGTCTTACCTTTGCTATATACAATAAATGTGTATAATAGAAATGAATCTATTAATTACATCACTGAACTGTTTTTAAGTTTTCCCTCTATCTGGTGAACACACATTAACAAGGATATTAATTATTCCTGCACATTATACTCTCCGCTTCCAAACTGTATGTGGAGATGGGCTTAGTTATGAATGAATGAATCCTATTCAATATCACGTTATAAAGTAAAATCTTCCTATTTAATTGAGAGATTTTATGATATTTTCAATAACTTAAACAGCAGCTTGTTCACAGGAAGAAAGCCGGATCTTAGCAGTGAAGATGTTTAGTGCTCTTACCTGAACGTTTACACCCCAGGTAGTTATAATAGATTAGACCTCAAGCCCTCTTTCTATAGAGCTCAAAAAATGTTCATCCCCTGTCATAGTTTCAAATAGGCGCTTAAACAATTGGAGCAATCCTAGGGGGCGTGACGTGAGCAGAGTGGCCAATCTGAGTGAGGGGATAGGCACTGTGCCACCCAATCGGCATTCGGCAACAGCATGTAGGAGATTGTAGCAGCTGCAAGAGCTAATTTGTCCTGCCACCAACTGAAGCAAGAGGTGATGACAAGGTGGAATTCCACCCTGTATATGCTTCAGCGTATGAAAGAACAGCGAAAAGCCATCCACGCTTACTCCACAAGCTATGACATTGGGAAAGCAGGGAGGATGTATTTTAGTTAAGCACAGTGGAGAATACTTTCCGTGTTATGCAAGGTGCTGAAACCATTTGAAGTAGTCACTTGTGAAGTTAATTCAGACAGTGCGAGCTTGAGTCAAGTTGTTCCCTTGATGAGACTTTTGGAAAGGCAGCTTGAGAAACTGAAGGAGATTAAACAAAGCAATTCCAATAAGTATGTCGGACTTGTAGATCAAGTACTTTATGCGCTTCGCCAGGATCCAAGAGTTATCAAAATCTTGAAATCGGATCACTACATTTTGGCGACTGTGCTTGATCCTCGGTTTAAAAGCTATGTCTTCTCTTCTTTGTTTGCAACTAATCCAGATCTGAAGAGATGCAAGGAGCTTCTGGTGAGCAAGATGATAGCTAGAGTGTTACGTGACAGGATGGCGTCTCCTCCTTCAGTTTCTCACTGAAGTGCTGCCAGGAAAAAACTTAGCTTTCCCAAGACACCCAGGGATGATGCAGATGACTCTGCACCAAATTTTGACATCTGGTCTGGTCTAAGAGAATTGACCAAAAAACGTGAAACCTCTGCCGTAACTCCACCTGATCCAACTATCAACATTCAAAGGATGGTGGAGGATTATTTTCACGACAGTATAGAAATAGGCACATCAGACAGTCCCTTTACATACTGGAAGGAAAAAAAAGGGAATTTGGAGACCCATGTTCCAACTTGCATTGCACTGCCTAAGCTGCCCACCCTCAAGTGTGTACTCAGAAAGAGTTTTCAGCACAGCCGGGAACCTTGTCAGAGATCAGCGTAGGAGGCTACTTCCTCAAAATTTGGAAAAGATAATGTTCATAAAAATTAACTTCAAGTTCCACGGTCTGAGGTCATATCAGATGGAACTGGCGCCAGTCTGAGTTCATACCAGATGGAACTCGCGTTGGTCTGAGGTCATATCAGATGGATCTGGCGCCGGTCTGAGGTCATATCAGATGGAACTGGTGCCGGTCTGAGGTCATATCAGATGGAACTGGCACCTGTCTGAGGTCATAGCAGATGGAATTGGCGCCGGTCTGAACCTTTTGCATTGTTCTTGGTTTTTGTCCCCTGAGAAAGATGTGGAATTCCGTCAATACCATCATCCAGTTTCACTTTTGCTTCACTATTCTTGACTATAATTGTAGATTTGCATTTATAGTCTGCGGCCTGATTCAGAGTTGTCTTGGGCCAAAATCGATGCACTGCGAAGGCGTACAACTTGCGTCTGTATTTAGAGTTGGTGGATCAGGGCATTAATATACAAATACAGAACAGTGGCAGCGTGAAGCCTCAAGTTAAGCTCACTCCTTTGAGATGCGAGTTACATTGAATTTAAAATATGTTAGTTATGAGACATTAATTTAGCATCTACATAAGCCAGGCACAAGGTTCAGAGATGATAATGATAACGATGATGATGATGATGATTGTTGCATCTTTTTTCCAGATGCATCTATACTCTAGATTTAAGGTTGCACACATCGTAAGAGGCATTTAATTCCAAACGCAGGCTTGGAAATTTATCTTTACCATCTTTACATTCAGTTGTAAACTAGACTCTATAAACAGAGATGAGACGACAATGGGCAGTTTATTCTGCAGTGTTGTATAGTTGAGATAGGACTGGGAATACTAAAGATCAAATTCAGATGTAAATATTTGTGATATTTTGTGGTTAAATGTGAAATGAGGAAATATTTCAAGGAAAAATTGTGAAAGTTTTATTCACTTAAAGTGTATCGGTCGTCAGACTTTAGAATCTCCAGTGGAAGTTAAATAATTGGATGAAGTAAACTAAATTGATTAATATTGTGTTACCGTGCGATTGTGATTAGTATGCCATGCGTAATGACGCAATTGCATGGATTAATAACACATACATTACATTCGCACTTACACTTGCAAATAGTACATATTTATTAAGGTTCCAATTCACATTTATTTATTAGTAAAAGTATTAGAGATTATTTATACATAAATGATAATATATTAAAGGTATCTTAGGCTCAGGATATAGGAAATGTATCATGTTTAGTGTCATTTTGATCTTCACATTACCATCAGGACTCTGCTACTGTCGGCGAATCTATCTCTCCCTGCAATCGCTAGTTATGGAAGAGAAAGGATTAATGCTCAAAATGATATTGTGTTTGAAATGCAAATAGGTTGGTTTGTGTCAGCACAGTGGCCTAGTGGTTAGCACTTCTGCCTAATAGCACTGGGGTCATGAGTTTGATTCCCGACCATGGCCTTATCTGTGAGGAGTTTGTATGTTCTCCCTGTGTTTGCGTGGGTTTCCTCCGGGTGCTCCGGTTTACTTCCACACTCCAAAAACATATTGGTAGGTTAATTGGCTGCTATAAAAATTTACCCTAGTCTCTCTCTCTCTGTGTGTGAGTATCTGTAGGTTAGGGAATTTAGATTGTAAGCTCCAATGGGGCAGGGACTGATGTAAATGAGTTCTCTGTACAGCGCTGTGGCATTCGTGGCGCTATATAAATAGCTGATGATGGTTTAAACTTGATTAGGTCAGTTCCCTTAGGCACAACATGTGCTCAGCTGTTTGTATTGAGCTGGCATCAACTTTATCATAGGAGTCCTTTGAAATTACCTATGATTTGCATTGTACTGGACTGACCTGACTCCTGGACCAATGATAAAAGGCTTTAGTTTATCATTGTGACATCATCACTGATTTTTTTGTTAACTGAAACTGCATCTAAGCTTCCTGGGCCTGTGTCTTCTTTCTCTCTTCCTGACAACAGATAACATAAATGTATCTGAACCTGGGCCCAGGACGTGCTTTGCAAAAATGTAATGTATTTGAGGTTATACTTTCCTGTTTATTGTTATATCTTTTATGCTTCTCTTTGTGCATTGGAACCACAATAATCGCGTTGGACAATGTTTATTGGTAGCGATAAAACGAATATTACAGCCCCATCAATAGACAGAGGTGAAGGCAGCATGCGAGATAATGAGAACATTTATTTTGATCATTTTTGGACATGATGATTATTTAGGGCAAAATGAAGAACCATTGGTTACGTTTGTGGCCACCTTTAAAATAAATTTTATTTCTCACTCTAATTAGTAGAAAACATTATTAAGGAAAGTTGTAACATTCAGATCTCCATTTGTGGTGTCAGGAGGTTTTGTTTATCTTCCTCTGAATCATCGGTGGATTTTATCTTTTGTGTTCTGACTCACACTATAGATAAATTTTCACATCTTTGTTCCTTCACTTATTTTATGTAACTAAACATATATAGCAAGTGTCTGATGTGTCACTGATGCTCTATGGGTGCATCGTTTATTTAGAAATGTCTGCTTCCTGTTCTTCTTCCCTAATTTGTTACTTGAAAGATGATCAATGTTCTATTGTGTAATTTGTGCTGTGTGTAAATTTTTCTGTCTCATTTCACAAATTCCTGCCTGGGTTTAGTATTAAACCTGAGCTTTGGAGGAGAAGAATGAGCACTGTGTACATCTGGGTTACTCTGCTTTGTGTGGGTGAGTCTACAGCAATCTACGAACATGTATCATGATTTCTTATCTGTAATTCTTGGAACTTGGTGTTTACTAAATAAGCCTTTTCCATAGTTTGGGCATGTTCCTAAAATCCAGTAAATTATCTTTAAAAATGACCCCTATCCCACACTGCCTCCAACATTTCCCTCCTCACTAAATACTTTTGCAAAGTTCCCCTCAATTACAATAATAATATTCATTGATCACGTGTGTGGAGCAGAAATGATTTATTTCTTGTCTTTACGGTACCTGGGTTACAGATAACGAATGCCATACCTGGAATTTCATGTTTCTCCCATATAATTCCCTGTCTTGCACTCAGAAGGAAATAGAAGTGTAGGTAAATGTTTTGTGATGATTTGCAAACATAGCACCACTTTTAGAAGAGTTAAACCTTTGTTTTGTTTTCTGTTTGGAATGTGGAATCAGAAATTGCCTTCTATATTTTTATTTCTTCTAAAGAGCTTGAAATAGCATTGATAGCGTCATATAGATCATAGTTGCCAATCTTTCTAGATTGGCCTCCAGGAGATCACTGTAGGAGGGAGGCGTGAGGGGCCGGGCTTGGTGAATTGAGTCATTTTGCTCCCTCCCGTGACGTAATGACACCAAGGCGTCATTTTACCATGGGGGGGGCGAGCCATAATGATGCGATTTCCCGAGAATCGCATCATTGAGGCTTAAAATCTGCTCACTTCACTAGAAAGTGGACAGATGCAGGAAAATACCTGGTAAGATACCCGGAATACGGGAGTCTCCCGGACATTCTGGGAGAGTTGGCAAGTATGATTTAGATTTCCGATGATTAAAAAACAAATGCAGAACTACTTGTTATGGTATAATGGAATTATGGTATTTGTTCTTGGAAATGTGAACAAGTTAAACTCAGAAAGTTATTACAATCTCTTACAGCCACTATATGTATTATATACGTTGATTTATAGATAATGCAGGTGTTATACAACTGATGATATAAAACCATGTTTGAGAAGACAAATTAGTTTAGTGTAGGGGTCTCGGGGGTGGAGTTATCAATGGACAAAAAGTCTTATTGCTGTTGAAAATGAAAGATTTCAATGGCAATGTGGCTTTTTTGGTTTAGCCCTACACATCACAGAGTTACCATTGGCCATAAAACTGCTAAGGTTGGCTGTAACTTTGTTGGCGATAACATTCAGTTCCGGAACCAAAAACCCAAACAGGACTTCGATGATCATGCTCCGGCCCCTGCACATGCTCAGAAAAGCAGAGCATGGGTCCACCCTCACCTCAGGACCCCAAAAGCATTGCATGTCCTGAAATGGTGGTAATATCGCCACTGGACGTGAAAAAGAGGCATTTCCAGAATAGAGATAAAGAATGCAATGCACAAAAAATTGCACATCCTTACACAAAATACAGGTGGTCTGTTGAAGGTAGAGAAAGGACTTCCATGCTCCCAACACCTGGGAACAAGGAGGACAGTCACTTTCATAGCAAGAACCATTCTGGTGCCATGGATGATGTTATTCAGAAAGAATTTATCTGCAATTTGTCTCCAGCGAGCTCAGATTCTAAAGATAAGGTTCTTAATCACACAGAAAAGGACGGACGAGTCTCTCAAGACATCACTATAACATTAGAGGAGATGTCAGTGACTTTGTGGTACAAACAGTTGCAGATGGCACCGTGATCAGTCTACAAAAAAAATACTGGGAGGTGTTGCCTGGTTAATTGTCGAACTACTCAAGGATAGATGTTATAACTTCTCAGGCACTGTCCCCACTCTCTCTCCTGCAGGGATACAGATGCCTTCCTCCTATGGCAGTACACGCCTGTCCCCCAACAATGAGCGCAACTTCATGGCGCACTAAGCATGCATGTCCATTGCTAGGCAATAGGATGCAACTTTCAGTTCTCTTGCTGGTGGTCAGCTGGAGTTACGTCACTGAGCCCCGGAACTCATTACCATCTCTATACATCTTTGGCACTGCTCTAGTGCCAGTTTAATAGATTACATTCATTGCAGTTTGGTACAGGTTCCTCTATGCTATCTAGTTCCCTTAGGTTCTTTTTAATATTGGATATTTTGGTTCTGACTCCTGCCTTCCCTGACTACTCTTTTGCCTCAGCTTCATCAACTACTCTTCTTCCTCACGATTTGGCTCTGCATGGACTCTCTGGTTCTGAGCTTGGCTTCCCTAACTACTCTTCAGAAAACCACTGGGCATTTCCATTTGTCTGCTTAGTTACTGACCCGTGTAGCCCACTATGCTTTACTTCTGTCTCCAGTTAGATCGCTAGAAGATGGCTCTGAGGGCTGCAACCTGCACCAACCATGCAGCTTAGGCCAAACCTCCTTGTGGGTGTCCCTGGTGAACGCTGGGAGTGTGTTCGACTCTGTGCTTCCTTGCCCAGTACTGTCAACTACTAGGAGCTAAAATGTCACTTTTTCCCATGGTTCGTAACATCACTACTGTGTCACAGCTGCCTCTTCCATACTTGTACTGTCTTTCCAGACTGTATGGCATCCAGCTGACTTCACTGAAACTGCTGTCTCTCACTTCCTAACTTTACACATTGAACCTTTTTCCTCTAACAACACAAATTTATTAAAATGTAACGAGGATGAGAAATGTCACCTTTTTGCAATGTGCTTTAATGCTAGATGACGATGCTTACATTGAAAAAGACACTGAAATCTGCTCCCATGTCCACTGCTGAAGGAGATTCTGCAAAGCCCAAACATGATAAGAAACTTGAGTATACTTATGTATTTAATGTTCCAAGACCAGACTACCTAGTTTCTGATGAATCTATAAATGAGGAGAAACCTGAGTCTGTTTCCTTCTCCAGTATTGAATGATGACATGATCATGTATCTACAGATTTTCCAGCGGAAGAGAAACTTGAACATGCTCTGGTGCCCACTGATGTACAACCACATGGACTTCAATGACCAGAGAAGGTCAGAAACATGAATCTACACTTCTCTCCATGGTTGCAAAATGAAAGAAGTGCATGTCTAAATTAGTCAATGAGGAGGAAACATTTATGTTTATTACTGCAGAGGAGACACTTGACATAACTTCCTCAAGCCGTATTTTAAAAATTAGAAGACATCTTTGTTGAGCTTATAAGTGACCATATTTTTGCTGAGTCTGAAGTGAACAAGGAAATTGACTTTCCTACACACTGTCCTATGATAAAGGGAACCAACAGTTGCTGAATCCAATAGGAGACATGAGACAACCATTCTTGCCCAACTGATGAGGTTCCCAGATGTCAATCTGAAGGAGCCTCTCTGGATCAAGGGCTTCCAAAAGGCCACACAGATGTCTCTGTAGAATATGGCCCTTTTTGAGGACTAAGGGATATATTTACTAAACTGCGGGTTTGAAAAAGTGGAGATGTTGCTTATAGCAACCAATTACATTCCAGCTATCATTTTGTAGAATGCACTAAATAAGTTAAAGCTAGAATCTGATTGGTTGCTATAGGCAACATCTCCACTTTTTCAAATCTGCAGTTTAGTAAATATACCCCTAATTGTGTTTTTCCATTTGTTACTCTTCCCTGTTGGGTATCTACCAGGGTTTCTTACCCTCCAGCCACCCGAACTTTCCATTCAATGAGGAGGAATGTTGTTATTTAAGTTCTGTGTAACAGGTGGACTCCTGCTCCAGTGGTATGTTGCGCTTCTTCCACATAGTAATAGCAATAGGAACAGTTACATGACTGTCAGCCTCTCCAAGATTTTAAAGCTATTTCTGTGAGCTGGTTGTAGATCAAAGCAGACTCCACTATATTCTCCAGAACTTCTTTATAAGGGACTGGGAAAGTACAGGGGAGTTCCCTTACTCATCAGTTTGCATCAGGATACAATATAAAATAAAGTGCCCATAGAAAATCATACCCTGTCCAAATCATACCCTGTCCAAATCATACCCTGTCCAAATCATTACCTTTTGTCACATTGCACCACGGAAATTGCTATAAATTAAATCAAACTTTTCACAGCTTTATTTGCACATTTCACCTTACAACAATCAGCAAATGAAAAAAGCAAAAGTTCTGAACATTTATAAAAAATGAAAAAATGAAATAAAATAAAACCTAGAATAACAGGATTAGAAAGCGACCAGTCCCCTGATTAAATACTTTGTAGAGGAACTTTTTGCTTTAATTTCAGCCATAAGTCTGTTTGGATATGTCTCTACCAGCTTCTCCAACAATTGGAGAATATTTGTCCATTTTTCCTTGCAGAATTGGTCAAATTCATTCATATTTCGTGGTGAGCAGCGAGAGAATGCTCTCTTCAAGTCCATCCACAGATTTTCTATTGTATTTAGGTCACGGCTAAAACTTGAACAGTAAAGGACATTCAACTTTCTATCCTTCAGCCATTGTCATGCTGGAAGGTGAACCACCTGCCCATCTTCAGCTGTCTATGAGAGGGCCACAAGTTTTCCCTAAGAATTTGGGTGTACTTGGCAGCATCCATCTTCCCTTCAATCCTGACCAATTGCCCAGATCCTGCTGAAGATAAACACCCCCACAACATAATGTTATCACCACCATGTTTCACAGTAGGTATGGTTTTGGGTGGTGTGTTGTGTTTTGTTTGTGCCAAACATAGTGCTTAGGGTTCAGTCCAAAAAGTTCTATCTTTGTCTCATCTAATCATACAACGTTTTGCCACCTGGCATCAGAATCTTTCAAGTGTTTTTATTGCAAAGCTCAAATGAGACTGAGTACGACACTGTTAGGAACCCCCACAGCCAGCAACACAAAACCCAGAGTCTGCTCAGGAGTCTGGTTTTCACTGGAGCCCCTAGTGGTGGGGACAGACTTGGCCGCAGACAGCTGAGGGTCGTGAATTGTGCGCGGACTGGGGAGACCCCAGAGATAGAAGGTGGGAGCAATAGCAGAGCGAGGTCAGGCAAGGGTCAAGGCCGGCAGCAGACAGAATATCCAGTACACAAACCGGGATCAGGGGTCACAGGCAAATCAGCAGCGTAGTAGTCCAGGCAAGAAGGTCAAAAGGGCACAGGCAATCAATCGAGGTCAGAAAACAGGCAGAAGGTCGTCAACAAGTAAACAATCCAAAGGTAACAATACCCAGGAACACATCAGGCTAGTCAGGCAACAAAGCAGGAACTATAACCGGCAGGAGAGGATTGCCCCTCCCTGCCTTAAATACTAGCACTGGCCAATGGAAGGAAGGCAGTACCCTGAATGCGTCCCGGCCGTTGCCTTGGCAACGGCCGGGACAACCCGGAAGTGATGTCCCGACCGTCATGACGACGGCCGGGACATAAGGTCAGAGAGTCGAGGCGGTGCCCGGAGCCGCCGCGGCTCATGACTAGAGATGTGCACCGGCGACTTTTGAGGTCTCGTGTTTTGTGTTTTGGATCCGGATTTTCTCGATGTTTTGGGTTCGGATTTGTTTCGCAAAACACCTGCCAAAAGGTTTTGGTTCGGATTTAAGGTTTTGGATTCGGATTTTTTTTGAGGCTTATTTTCACTCCTACGCTATTATTGACCTCAATAACATTCAATAACAAGCATTTCCACTAATTTACCGTGTATTCTGAACACCTCACAATATAGTTATTAGTCCAAAACGTTCCAACGAGGTATCTTTCTGGACTGCGTAGTGGAGTGGTCCCCACAATATAATAAGAAAACCATCAACTGGTCTTAATCGCACCAAAACATGTACCTGGACTGCGTAGAGGAGTGGGTCACCACAATATAAATTAAAAACCCTGAACTTGTATGATTCGCACCAATAATGTACCTGGACTGCGTAGAGGAGTGGGTCACCACAATATATATAATAAGAAAACCATCAACTGGTATGAATCGCACCGAATAATGTACCTGGACTGCGTAGAGGAGTGGGCCACCACAATATAAATTAAAAACCCTGAACTTGTATGATTCGCACCAATAATGTACCTGGACTGCGTAGAGGAGTGGGTCACCACAATATATATAATAAGAAAACCATCAACTGGTATGAATCGCACCGAATAATGTACCTGGACTGCGTAGAGGAGTGGGTCACCACAATATAAATTAAAAACCCTGAACTTGTATGATTCGCACCAATAATGTACCTGGACTGCGTAGAGGAGTGGGTCACCACAATATATATAATAAGAAAACCATCAACTGGTATGAATCGCACCGAATAATGTACCTGGACTGCGTAGAGGAGTGGGTCACCACAATATATATAATAAGAAAACCATCAACTGGTATGAATCGCACCGAATAATGTACCTGGACTGCGTAGAGGAGTGGGTCACCACAATATAAATTAAAAACCCTGAACTTGTATGATTCGCACCAATAATGTACCTGGACTGCGTAGAGGAGTGGGTCACCACAATATATATAATAAGAAAACCATCAACTGGTATGAATCGCACCAAATAATGTACCTGGACTGCGTAGAGGAGTGGGTCACCACAATATAAATTAAAAACCCTGAACTTGTATGATTCGCACCAATAATGTACCTGGACTGCGTAGAGGAGTGGGTCACCACAATATATATAATAAGAAAACCATCAACTGGTATGAATCGCACTGAATATTGTACCTGGACTGCGTAGAGGAGTGGGTCACCACAATATATATAATAAGAAAACCATCAACTGGTATGAATCGCACCGAATAATGTACCTGGACTGCGTAGAGGAGTGGGTCACCACAATATTATTAAAAAACCCTACACGGGTCTGAATTCCACCCAAAAAGTTTATGGACTGCGTAGTGTAGTGTTCCCCACAATATTATTTAAAAATTTTGCAGCAACAGTCAACGTTGTTTAATATCTGATACACCTCTATCTGGACTGCATAGTGGAGTGGCCCCGGTACCCAATTTGGTACCGGGGCCACAATACCTCCTCCAACCATGGTACAGACCATTCATCATTGAGATCCCATCAAGTATGTTAAAGACAGACAGGGTCGAAGTGTTATTGGTTGACTTTGTAAACCAAAAAACTGTCCCTGTTGCACATAGTCGTGCAATGAAGACTGACTTTTTCATTTAAAGGCACCATCTTTCAAGTGTAGTGTTTGTAAGTCATATTATACTTTTGGTAAAATTTGTTTATGTTGTTCCTCTTTATGGTAACTACTAATAGAATTAAAGTATTAAATAGAAGCGGCAGTTCCTCTTTATGGGAATTAGTAAAAGAATTAAAGTATTAAATAGAATTAAAGTATTAAATAGAGTGGTATAGAGTGGTAGTGTGGTATAGAGTGATCCCCACAATATAATAATAAAACCCTCAACTGGTCTGAATTCCACCAAACAAGTATCTGGACTGCGTAGTGGGGTGGCCCCGGTACCCAATTTGATACCGGGACCACAATAAAATAAATACACCCTCAACTGGTCTGAATTCCACCAAACAAGTATCTGGACTGCGTAGTGGGGTGGCCCCGGTACACAATTTGATACCAGGGCCACAATATAATAAATACACCCTCAACTGGTCTGAATTCCACCAAACAAGTATCTGGACTGCGTAGTGGGGTGGCCCCGGTACCCAATTTGATACCGGGGCCACAATACCTCCTCCAAGTTCCAAGTGTAGTGTTTATAACATCTTAACACTACACTAATTCTAGCACGTCAAAACCTCTTGTTTTAAATAATGACAGGGCATTTAACTTTTGATTTAATTTATTGAATTTGTTGGCATTTTCTTTTACTTTTTGAACATGGCAAACGACTGTTGAATGGTCACATAATGCCAAAAAAATATGGAATTGTCCTTGGGCCCTCCCACCCACCCTTATGTTGTTGAAATAGGACATGCACACTTTAACAAACCAATCATTTCAGCGACAGGGCCTACCAAACAACTGTGGCTGAAATGATTGGTTTGTTTGGGCCCCCACACCAATAAAACAATTCATCTCTCCCTGTACAAACTAAACAGGCTCTACTGAGGAAAGATGTCGTCCTCATCCTCAACCTCTGATTCCTCTCCCCCTACAGTGTGTACTTCCTCCTCCTCACACATTATCAATTCGTCCCCGCTGGACTCCACAACCACAGGTCCCTCTGTAGTATCTGGAGGGCAGTGCTGTACTTCATTGAGGAATTGATTATTCATTTTTATAAACATCATTTTTTCAACGTTGTGAGGAAGCAACCTCCTTCGCCGCTCACTGAGCAGGTTCCCCGCTGCACTAAAAACTCTTTCCGAGTACACACTGGAGGGGGGACAACTCAGTTAAAAAATAGAGCCAGTTTGTACAGGGGCTTCCAAACTGCCATTTGGAGTTCTACCACGTCACTACCTCTAGTTAATTTAGATTGCAAGGCTTGTAAATATAAATACTTTGAAGATAAAAAAAGCAGGCTGCACAGACTTTGGAGCTAGAAAGTGAAATTAAATGGACCACGTTACTTTGGTGGCTATCTATGCCACCCCCCCACCCCCCCCCCCCCCCCCCGCCCTACACTTGTAGTTGAATATAAATAAAGCAGCCTATATAGACTGTAGAACTAGAAATTTAAATATACAAAGAAATGGACAAAGGCAGTTTGGTATCTGTCTGCATCAGATCCCCTCTCCACTAGGAGTAAAACAGAAAACTTTTCAGCCGTTATATAATCTAGAATATAAATAGAAATTGAGAAAGGCAATTTGGTATCTGTCTGCATCATAATCATCAACATCCTCCTCAGCGCCAGCTACATCAATATCCTTCTCCCGGTGTACAACATTCACACCTTCATTAGCCAAATCTGTAACTGGACTGTGGGTGATCCTTCCAGCATATGCAGAGGGCGTGCTGCAAATGCTGGATGGAGTCACCTCTTCCCGTACAGTGATGGGAAGGTCAGGGTTCACAACCAACAACACCCTTGGACTCGCCTTGGGGATTTGTGATGTCATCTGTTTAGAAGGCAGAGTTCTTTGCTGTTTTGTTGTTGTTGCTGACAGCATAACTCTCTTAAATTTTTTGTAGGGGGGGAGGAGGGCTTAGATCCTTGGGGGAAGCTGGACCACTAGTCATGAACACGGGCCAGGGCCTAAGCCGTTCCTTGCCACTACGTGTCGTAAATGGCATATTGCCAACTTTACGTTTCTCCTCAGATGATTTTAAGTTTCTCTTTTTGCTATTTTTTGAGAACTTGGGCTTTTTGGATTTTACATGCCCTGTACTAGGAGATTGGGCATCGGGCTTGCCAGACGACGTTGATGGCATTTCATCGTCTATGTCATGACTAGTGGCAGCAGCTTCAGCATTAGGAGGAAGTGGGTCTTGATCTTTCCCTACTTTATCCTCCAAATTTTGGTTTTCCATTATATGTAGCACAAGAGAGCGTACCCTTAAGCCACACACACTCGGCAAAGCCTTTAAAAATTATATGCGGCACAGGAGAGTAGCACTGGACTTATACTGCTGAATCAGTGAACTTTGTAATAGCAGTACCACTGGACTTATACTGCTGAATCAGTGAACTTTGTAATAGCAGTACCACTGGACTTATACACTGCTGAATCAGTGAACTTTGTAATAGCAGTACCACTGGACTTATACTGCTGAATCAGTGAACTTTGTAATAGCAGTACCACTGGACTTATACACTGCTGAATCAGTGAACTTTGTAATAGCAGTACCACTGGACTTATACACTGCTGAATCAGTGAACTTTGTAATAGCAGTACCACTGGACTTATACACTGCTGAATCAGTGAACTTTGTAATAGCAGTACCACTGGACTTATACACTGCTGAATCAGTGAACTTTGTAATAGCAGTACCACTGGACTTATACACTGCTGAATTAGTGAACTTTGTAATAGCAGTACCACTGGACTTATACACTGCTGAATCAGTGAACTTTGTAATAGCAGTACCACTGGACTTATACACTGCTGAATCAGTGAACTTTGTAATAGCAGTACCACTGGACTTTTACTGCTGAATGTGTGAACTTGGTAATATTGCAGTACCAATGGGCTTATATACTGCTGGATTGGTTTTGCAAATTTGGTTATAATTATTTTTTTTAAAAAAAAATTATTTTTATTTTTTTTATAACTTTTTTTTTTTTTTTTAAAAACTTGGGAATAGTGGGGAAATAACTATGCCCTTAGAAGCACAGAGCACAGGACACAGCACCACTGGACTGAACAGGACACAGCACAGGACCCAGCAGCACTACTGAACTCAGCAGGACAGAGCACAGGGCACAGCACCACTGGACTGATACTGCAGAATGTGTGAACTTTGTAATATTGCAGAACCACTGGACTTTTACTGCTGAATGTGTGAACTTGGTAATATTGCAGTACCAATGGGCTTATACTGCAGGATTGGTTGTGCAAATTTTGTTGTAATTAAAAAAAAATGTAATTAGTTTTTTGTATTTTTTTTAAATAACTTTTTTTTATTTTTTTAAACACTTGGGAATATTGGGGAAATAACTATGCCCTTAGAAGCACAGAGCACAGGACACAGCACCACTGGACTGAACAGGACACAGCACAGGACCCAGCAGTACCACTGACCTCAGAAGGACAGAGTACAGGACACAGCACCACTGGACTGAGCACAGCACAGCACAGCACAGCACAGCACAGAACTTAACTGAACAGCACATAACTTAACTGAACAGCACGAGATATAGCAGGACAGAGGACCACCTAACACACCCTCCCTCTACCCTGATCAATGCCCGAGTGAAGATGGCGGCGACTAGCGGGGAATTTATAGGATCCGAGTATCGCGAGATCCAATAACGGGATTATGAGTCAGAGCCTCAGTTTCAGATTTGAATTTGGCGCCAATACCCGGATCTGTCTCGGATCTGACTCGGATCGGCAACGTTCGGGTGGGCTCGGATTTCATAAATCCGAGTGCGGTCATCTTTACTCATGACAGGCACAAAGTGGCTTCTTTCTATCACATACACAGACCAACCAATCTCAGCCATAAAGAAATGTAAGTCCTTCAAAGTTACCAATGGCCTCTTGATAGCTTCCCTGAACAATATCCTCCTGGCACCACCAACCAGTTTGGAGGGATGGCCCAATCTAGGCAATGAGCTGGTGGTGCCATACGCTTTCCACTTCTTAAAATGCTTTGAACAGTACTCAGAGGGAGAGTAACAATCCTTTGAAATCTTTTCAAATCCTTCTCCTAACTTGTGCCTTGCACAACTTTATCCTGATGCCATTTTGAAATCACTGTTTGAAACGTGGTGAATGCTTTGCCTCACCATGCACACTGGTATTGGGATCATCAAGGAAGATGGTTTTATGCTGAAGAAATCAAAACCACTACAATGATGTCAGGGGTGGCCAATTAGCCTGTTGTTCATCTGGAAGGTCATTGGTTGTACCTGAGCAAGTTTATAATGGTTTCTTTAAGTGTATGATCACTTATACAAACCAGGTATTTTAGTAATTAAATTATATTAATTGTTAATACATTTTGTAATTGTTATTTTCTCTTTGATATTGAGGGTTCTAATGTGTAAATACAGCTGGAAAAGGTTTAATATATATTTCAATTTCCATGTTGTAATGTGACAAAAGGTAATGGTTTTGACAGGGCATGAACATTTTCTATAGACACTTACATCAGAAGACACAGAGCCGAATGTAAAGAAAGCTTGACATGAAGACAAGGAGGTGAGGACAGGATAGGGCCCTGCTCTTGAGACCTAAAATACTGGTGGTGGGGAACAATCTGTGACAATTGGTGTGGTGGAAAACAATGGTGGGGCGTGAGGAAGAAGTCAACTTAGGATGGGACGGGGTAGGCAAGTGTAAAGAGGTGAGTAATGTTTGAAAGGTTGGAGGTTGGGGGAGAGGCTGCATTCAGGACAGACTGCAGGTGGGGCAGGTAGGTGACAGGCAGGTCAAAGAGGAGGTGATTGCAGTAATCAAGGAGGTAGTTGATAAGAGCATAGACGAAGGTGTGCATGGGGAACAGGAGAGAGGGGGACATAATCAACTATGAGAGAATTGGGAGGGGGTGGACATTGGGTGGTGGAGAGAAGTTTTGTTTATGTTGCACATAAGGTAGTGTTCAGCCATTCAAGTGGAGATGGCAGAGAGGCAGTCAAACACGCGAGAGAAGAAAGAAGGGAAGAGGTAGATTAGAATGTTGTCAGCATAGAGGTGGCACTGAATTTGGCACCTATCTTCTGCTAGTAAGAATATTTGTCCCTCATAGATCACAGAGTAACAAGTACAGAACTTTAGCCCTGTTTTATACTTGTATCATATTCTGGAGAGGTTGGTTAGTGTGAAAAGCTTTGTTGACTCCAACCACCAGATTCAGTAACAAGAAAATCACATTAATGCTTTTACCAGGTTTAATGTTTTCATTTGAAGACTCAGTCCCAGACTGTCTGATATATGTAGTCTGAGCTGCATTATCTGACCTGCAATGCGGCAGGGTCTCTATGAAACCTAGATGATAGATTTCCTCAGCACTACAGCTGTATAATGTGCATTATATCTCTTCAAGTTGTAAGATCATTTGTTTTTTAACAACTTAGATGAACTTAGTTTTATTAAATCCATGTGACAGGAGCCTTTGCTACAATGATGTGCTGTAGTGGTTTCCTGTCCAATCTGGCTCCCTGTTTGCACCTTTTCCCTCACATCATGACAAACAAGCAGGACACTAATCTCCACAAGATAAGCACATTCATCTCATGACAAACTCTGTACTGATAGGAGAACCTGTAGTCAATCAGTCAGTCAAGCTTTAAATACACCTGGCTCTGTGCTTCTTTTCAGCTGGAGACATAAAGAGCATGCAAACCCTGAGAATGCTACAGCATACTGACCAAATCTCCCTGACTGTCAGGGAGACTGCCTGAAATAGGGGTGATCTCCCGCACTCCCTGAAGAGTCTGGCATTCTCCCTGATGCTGAGCCAGTACAAGACGTGGTTGGCTTCGCCATCTGTGGCATGATAACACAGTTCAGAAATTGTGTCCTATGTCCATGTATTGATGCCTATGGAGGTGGCCATTTTCATGGAGACCAAGATTTAATCAAAGACTGACAGCTAAGACAACATGACTTCAGTAATGGAGACAGAAATGTAAAAGACACTTTAATCTCCAGAGATTCATTAGCTGCTTTTCCTTAATGCATAGTTGTATACCTTCCTGGAATGTCCGGGAGACTTCCGCATTTCTGGGAGACCTCCTGGGCTCACGGGAAAGCAGGAAACCACCCGGTTCTCGCCCCCTCAATAGATAATTGGCAGGGGGCGGGGCTTACTTATGCAAATATTGTGTCAACTTATCTCCGCCCAGTTGTAATTGGCCAAACTTGTGACAATCATTTAGGGGGTGGGCCAAAATTGTGCAATTCATCAAGCCCCGCCCCTGCACGCCCACCTCCCTGAAGCCAACGCCAAAAAATTGGCAAGTATGTGCTACTGCCCATTGTCCTCATATAGTCCCAAGAAGGATTGAAATGTGCTTACAAACGCTAACAAACACAAATATATTTTATCAAATTCAATTGTATATTTATACAAATTATTATTCCTTATATTATAAAGCACTGATAGATTATACAGAGCTGTACATTGCGGGGATCATGAGACAACTTAAGCACAATGGCATTGACACAAGGGAAAGGTGGTCCTGCCCAAACAAGTTTCCAGTCTAAGAAGGGGGGGGGGGGGGGGGGTTGATAACGATTGTAGCTGGGTGGGAAAGTACACATGGTTGCTAAATGGCAAATACTTTATCAGCCTAAAATATAAAAGCAGTCATTATTTTGTGCAGGGTGGTATGGTATCATATATATGGCATCAGTATTCACACCTCTACCTATTTTCATCCACACATTCTACTTTATTCACTCATATTATTTACTCTCATTCTTAAATCTCATGACTTCATCACTCAATCCTCCAATAATACCAATTACTCTGCTAATATATTTTATTCAACACTGTTTCATTGTCCACAACCAACTCCCAACCCTTCTATTTTGAAATCTCTCCAATATACTATGTTATTGTTGTTAGAGCTTTTTTATATTTATTTTTATTTATTTTTTATATCTAATAATAGCCTTCTGCCCTTTTGAACCCTTTCCGATCACCTACACTGGCTACACAGCCTATTTCATTTATCACTAGTTTCCATTTTTTTTCTCTATCATTTAACCCACTTCAACTGGAACCCAGAGACAATTCTTCATTAGATTGTTCTGGACATCAAACCATACCTATACCAGAGAAACAAGACCAACACCTTCCACTAGACCCTCTCCAAACCTGGTTGATACAAGACATCCAAAGAAAGACATGAATCCACAAAAACAATTAACTCAATATTCCTGTCACGGTCATCTGTATCTCTTGATCAGATTCGGGACCCTTGGGACTACCTGGAGCAGGACTGAAACAGAACCTAGAAGCCTGGATGATCTTCCTGCTCATGTTCTTTCTGAATGTAGAATATAGCAGGGGAATGAGCAATCTGGAAATGCTGACAGGAACAGGGCACTTGGTAATGCTGGCAGGAACAGGGCACTTGGTAATGCTGGCAGGAACAGGGCACTTGGAAATGCTGGCAGGAACAGGGCACTTGGAAATGCTGGCAGGAACAGGGCACTTGGAAATGCTGGCAGGAACAGGGCACTTGGAAATGCTGGCAGGAACAGGGCACTTGGAAATGCTGGCAGGAACACTGGAGCCAAGAACTATCCTCTGGATAGAAGTGTGTTGTTTTGGCAATGAACAGATCACAGCAGCAGGTTTAAATAGGGTGTCACAAACAACTATTTGCTGTACAGTTCATGTGATCACAGCTACTGAATCTGGTTGGTCTGGAAGGATCACCTGACTGCATCCAAGATGGCCACGCCCATGCAGCAGAACAAACAGTATGTATATGTTTACAAACGGAGGTGTAGAGGACAGGAATGCTGCAGACGACCATAAGGGACCCAGGTAGCCGTGATATGACAGTGGCGGATGAGGTAACTGCGGCTAAGATCCTGATGTGTGACAGTTCCATGGCAATTGCAAACCAAGTATTACCCTCCTCCGCTCCCTCTCTCCCAATGCGTGTTCCTATCTTGCCCACTTCTTCAACCTCTCCCTCTCATCAAGCACCTTCTCATTGTTCAAGCGTACCCTTGTCTCTCCCAAAACTATCTTTCATCCCTGACACACTCTTTAGCTACCCCCCTATCTCTTCTCCCCACAACTGCCTCACCACCTTCCTCCCCTCTCACTCCCTCTTTGACCCACTTAAATCTGCTTTCATTTCTTCCACAGAAACTTCCCTTCTCAAAGTCACTAATAATACTATCACTGCAATATCTAAGGGTGATTTCTCTTTAGTTATCCTCTTGGAGCTCTCCGCTGCCTCTGACACTGTGGACCACCCTCTCCTCCCACAAATCCTCCCCTCCATAGGCCTGCCTTTCACTGTCCTCTCCTTGCTGTCCTCCTACCTGTCCATCTCAGTTGTTGGCCCCATCCTCCTAGTATACTTCTTCCCTTCTTCCCAATTTCCAGTACACTCATCAGCTCTTTGAGTCTAATATCACCTCTATGCTGATGACACCATGTTCTACCTCTCCTCCCCTGACCTATCCCCCTTGTCATCTTTTACATCTCCAGCTGTATTTCTGCTATTTCCTCTTGTATGTCTCCAGCACTTCCTTAAAGTCAACATGGCTAAAACTGACTCATTGTGTGCCCACTGCCCCGAGTCTCCTGACCTCCCTTCATCTCTCTATTTGGTTACAACATTACTCTTTCCTCTGTCCTGCAAGTCTGTTGCTCGAGCTTAGCCCTCTCTGCCTTCACATTCTAGCCCTCCCCAATCATGCCGCTTCCACCTTTGTTAGATCTCTAGTATCAGACTATTTCTCACCCTGGGCACCACTGTAACCCTCATTCTCTTGCGTGTCAGCTTTCACCTGGAATATGGCAACCTTCTCTATGGCCTTCCTTCCCCCCACTTCTTCACACTCCAATCAATCCTCAACACAACCGCTCATTTTATTTTTCTTTAGTACCGCCCTGGATCTGCCTCCCCTCTTCCAGTCACTTCACTGGACAGAGTCCGGTTTAAACTCTTTACCCTCACTTATAAAGCCCTCACCCATACATCTCCAACTTCATCTTCCTCCATACTCCCGCGTACCCTCTCCTTTCTGCCAATGACCACCGTCTCGGCTCAATCATTACCTCCTCTCACTGCCATCTTGAAGACTTCTTCTGTGCTGCTCCCAACATCTGACACTACTTTACTCAATTAGGCTCTCCACTTCTCTCCAAGGCTTCAAATGGCATTTTTCATCAAAGCCTATCAGCTATTGTAACCCACCCCTTCACACTAATTAACCCCACTATGTCACCCCCATTTTTCTGGCCCTCCCCTCTAGATCGTAATCTCTCATAAGCAGCACCTTTTTCCCTTTTGTCCTACTTTCATTACCTATGTCACCAACCACCTGTGTCTTTCCTTATTCTGGGTCTGCTCCTGGTTGCTGTGCTCTTCCTCCTGGGTACAGCCTTAGAGGCAACAGGGGTTGTTGGACTTGGAGGAGATGCAGGGTTTGTTTTGTTTGGCAATAGAGACAGGAACTTAGTATGAAGACAATCTTCAATTTCTACTTTTACTTCACCATTACACTGAACATGTCTGTGTGTCTGTGTGTATGTGTGTGTGTGTGTGTGTGTGTGTGTCTGTGTGTGTCTGTGTGTGTGTGTCTGTGTGTGTGTCTGTGTGTGTGTCTGTGTGTGTGTCTGTGTGTGTGTGTGTCTGTGTGTGTGTGTGCGCACGCACTAGGGAATTTAGTTTGTAAGCTATAATAATGCAGAGACTACTGTCACTACATCTACTGTGTAAAGCGCTTCATAGTGTGATTGGGATGTAATATGATCGGTAATAAATGATAATAAACAAATAATGTACAGTGCCAAACATAAATAAATAATTAAAAAATGAGCAATGTGCCCCTATAGTTCCTTAGTGCTGCACGGCGAGGGAACCTGGGCTGGTTTCCACTATACCAGGTGGAACTGGTATAAATAACAACATAATGGGGTTTTTGGGGGTGTTTTTTTCTCCAAGAAACAAGAAAATAATATTAGATTTTATATTTATTAATGTTCTGAACAAGGGTTTTTGGTAGTTTTTTTATTCAATTAAAGTTTGTGTAAAAATGGTCTTTTTTATTGTTTTGTTGTAATGGCTAATATGGGCTTAAGCTGCCACTTCAGAGATCCTAATACTGATAGTTAAGGTCAGTCCCCCACAGGTATACAAGCTCTACTCTAACCAGCCTGGAGCTGGTTTTCACTATAGCAGAACCCCAAGTTCGTGGTCTCCCTGGTATATTGGAAACCAGTCAAGGTTTTCTAGAGATGGGGCTGGTTGAGGATTTGGGTATAGACAAACTATGTCTGGGAAGTGTTTTGTATTGACCAAACACAAATGTGAATTACTGGCTGAAAAATAATAGGGGTAATTGCGTATTGGAACATTTAAGGTGGGCAGGAGGCTCAGACAGTGGCTGACTGCTGTGTGCCACTACTTTCGGATTACTGGACTTAAAGGCCCACCAACCCCCAAATTTGGAATTTGGGGATCATGGTTGTGACAGGATGGACCGCCTATGCCACTCTGTCTGTTGTTGCTGGGAACCGGCTGGACTTACTTTGCCACAGTTCCATTTAGTTATCCCAAATGCGCCCTCTTACCGCAGTAGGAGGGGCTTACAATGCTGCCACCACTGAGCTCCTTCTATGGCACTCAGAACCACGTTCCTTCTGGGTCACTGACGCTGCTAGTGTACCTCGTTGCTGGTGTACCCGGCTGGTAACTCCAGACCTTTTACTATGGATCCGGGTTGCTGTGAATGGATCCGCCCCCTGGCCTATCACATTGACCAGGGCTGCTGGGTAGCAGGCAGAGCGATGGTACTGGAAACGCTTGGGTCCAAACCTCAGAGACAGCCGGAGAACGGATTAGATTTAGGGTCTAATCTGTAGATCACAGGAATACAGCGATATTGAAGATGTTTTCAAGCAGGTCTTAAAGCAAGATATTTATTTGCTCTCACTGGTTAAAGGTCCCAGTGATCAGGTTAGTTGATATCAGAAGAACACATTTCAGCGTACCAGTCAGTGCATATATACATTTCAGATACATGCTATTTTTTGCATCAGGATATACTCTATTTACACAAACATGGATTTACATACATTGCAAAGCTAACAAAATTTGCACTTGTCTATGAAATTCACTCTGGACAAAAGGCCACACAGTAACGACTCCCTGCTGGGCCTTTGGCCAGAGCAGGCATGACACTTCATCACAAAACTTCTTTAGCACTTCCTGCTATCAGCATCCCTTGCACATATGCCTAATTTAAGGTTTCCACTAGCAACCTTAAAAATACTAAACAATGACACTTCTATACTAAATACATCCCAATACACACAAGACCTCCATCCACAAAGGCCTATTGTATCAGATATATGCAATAGTTATAATGCATATCCTTTAGTAAGGTGAAAACAGGAAAAAAAAGTTTCTACCCTGGTCTCAGAAATAACGATTTCCTATCTCAGAACATATACAATACAAAAAATAAGTGCATATGCAATTATAAAAATATGCGCCCTGCGCTATTTCACTTATATAAATTTATACCAGAAGTTATTTATCAGTGATCCAGTCACAGTGGTCCTTTGATTTTGATCTGAACCATAAAGATGAAATACACTGGTCGGTGTCACCCTGACATTCTCCTACAGCCATTTCCAGTCTGCAAAAGAATTTTTCTGAGCTGACCGAGATTGGGCCTTCCCCTATACATTGATGCAGATATATTTTGCCGTCTCCAGCTGGAGCAGCGCTCTTTTAGGTACATTATGCCAAATGTACAAAAAAGCTTCAGGCACAAAATTGTCTCATGTACTAAATAAATTGTGATGTCTCCTTAGTCTCAGGATTCATTGAAGCCATACATGAGGCTGAATCCAGCAACAAATTAGGAGAAAAATTAAAAGTTTTATTTCAAGAAAGGGTAAGAAAGGGTCAATCGATTCATCCAGTTCTGAAAATTGACAAAATTCAGAGTTTATCCATCAGCAAATTAATTTGATATTTGATCCCGATTTGGCAAATTTTAATAAATTACGCTCACTGGAGAATCAGGCCAATCATAGTACATGGACAATGTCTGTCTATAAAAGGTGCTTACAGCCCCTCAGACGCTCAATCTTCTTGCACAATGTAAATGTAGGCACGCTGGTAAGCATGGTAAGCATGTCACAGGAGAGAAGAGAGGAGCGGTGCACTTAGACATGCACTCAGGGGACCTTCTAGATTAGTGGCTGCCTCACCTCCGAAAGGGCCGCACATTGCCCTCAATATCGCAAATAAGTTAAAACAATACTTTGGTTTTTTTTGCTAAATATTTTATTATGGTATAAAAAGGAAAACATTATATAATGTTACAAAGTATGAATATTGAATAAACATTAAAAAATTCAGCTGTTGAGAGTTAGATTGAACACAACAGAATTTAGTATTAACATGTTAATAAACAATAACTACAAACAATACATTTAATCAAGGCAATAGACACCACATACTATTAGAATTGATCCACACCCCCTCTGAACACCCTTCAGATCATTATTATTATTTTTATTAATTTTTATTTATAGGGCGCCACTAGGTGTCCGTAGCGCCGTACAGGGACAAACAAAATTACAATACGAGGTGAGACAGCACAGTACAGTAAACAATAAGCACAGTAACTCAATGGGCTCAACGCACAGCTAGGGTAGGAGGAGGGGAGAGGGGAGGATCCGCATACGACGGAGCCCAAGAGGGAGGGCACGGGTGACAGGGAAACTCCCAGAGGGAAAGGAGGGAGCGAGAGGGGACGGGGGGAAGAGGGTCCTCGAGGAGAAGGTAGCTGGAGAGCAGAGTTAAAAGTGGTGAAGACAAGAGGAGAGATGACCCTCAAAGGAGCGTACAATCTAAGGGGTGGGGTAGACAGACAGAGAGACACGGGGGAGAGAGGGAGAGAGATCGACACTTCCCTTGGAGGAACGAGGGGGTCACATAGTGGAGACTGTGCGTCCCTCCTTTTCTGAACTTGGATGTGATTTCAGTACTGCAGAACCTCCTGGCATTTTGTGGAGTCGATCACATGAGCAGAAGTCAGCTACTTCATGCAATTAACAATTTGCCCACCAAAAAAAGAGGCTGAACTCTGATATGAGTTTGGGGGGAAGGTGGATTACTAAGCACACGTTAGTCCCGGTTGGTAAAAGGAGCCTATCACCTATACCAGAAGGACAAATAGACGGATGTACATGTAATACTTCCCAGTCCCCAGTCTAAAGTAGACGTTAAAGGATTCAGGTGGTGACTCCATTACTCTTCTGCCTGATGGTTCACAAAGACTATTGATAATGTACCTGGGCTTTAACTACTTACTAGATGATAGCCGTCTATGACCTGTAAGAATCCACTGTATTCTGATAGGACTTCGATAACTGTCCTGCAATAGAGGTGGCTGTGCAATGTGTTTTATCATGTTCACACTGGAACCAGATATTGGGTCTGCCTTGGAAATTAGGTGGTGTCACAATGTGGTTACCAGGAATTCCTCCGGAACAAGTTAGAACAGGAGAAACGCAAGCTGCGTCTCTTCTGTCTCTCCGTATCATTAGATCACTATGAGAAGGAATTGAAGATTGCTAAAGAGAAGAGGAAGTGAAAGTCCCTCCTAGAATTTGGGTCTTTCCAGTACAAAAATAGCAAAAAAAAAAAAAAAATACCCCTGTAATCCATCAGAATCCTTTCTAAACCCACAAACGTACCCATCCTATGAGACACCAACGCATTTTTCATCAGTCTCACGCAGTATGCACAATTGAGTAATAAATAAATATTTTAGATTACCTCCAATTGCAGCAATAAACACGTTAGGTTAACATCCAATTTAACTAATATTGCAAAATATCCAAAACACAAAAAAAGTTTACTGTGCACTATTGGTACATTATACTGTACCAAAAGCACACAGTATACTCTATTTGTTTTTTGGATAGTATTACACAATTGCCACCCAGAGTGGATGTGACCACTCAGTTTGTGCCTTTTTACCAGCAGCCGTTCTCCCACCATAAACTTTTTGCTTATACTCAGGAGGTTTGCGGTTTTGTATATCAGCTCTCTAAAAACATCAGAGCATCAGAGCATATCTGCTATTGCTGCATTCAAGAGAACTAACCGATTAACTTCTGGGTCTGTTCTAGTTACAGGAAAGTGAGGTCCGGTCATTAAGGAGTGATAACTTTTCGGTCACTAAATATTTACTGTGGGTCACATATTAAATAGAGTAATAATGTTTAATGAACAATGCTATTTATATATCCATTGTATTTATGTGCCAAGTAAACTGTTTAGTTAAATTGGTAAATAAAGAGTAATATGTGTAATCAGAGGTAGCTGAAGGAGAACATGATTTACAGTAAGTCTCCCTTACATTTAGGGGTCTCTGAAGAGAAGCGGGGGGACCCAGAGGTACGACCCCCAGGAAGACTAAACAACCCTGTCACATTCACAGCTAGAAAAGGTTATAACAACAGAATACAACCATGGCGTAACCTGGGCAAATGTATCTGCTCATCGGTGGAGTCAGCAGAAGAGAAGTTGGAAGACAATGAAGAGTTTTCCATACAGGTCTCGAACAATGAGGAAATATTCACAGTGAGGGGGCAGAGTCCTGAGATTGTGAATGGTGTCATTTGCCGTTGCCAGAGAGATGCCCAGACCTCGATGGCTGCTGTTCCCTCTACTAATCCAGGTATGTCTCCAAAACAACCCGCACAGATCCATACAAATACATTGGTGTTAGGAGGAACGTCTCTTGAACATAGAAAATGAACACTGGCGGCCTGATTCATTAAGGCGCAGAAAAGGTACTGGTCTAACAGACAATATACTGCAGGATACGTCCAACATATATGTAGATTATCCAAGAGAGTGCACAGAAAAAAAAATTGTTACTGGATCACTATTAAATAACTTTTGGTAAAAATGTATTTAAAGCAAATAGCGCAGGGCACTTATTTATATAAATAGCAAATGCACTTATTCTTTGATATTGTGTATATTGTGAGATAGGAAATCGTTATTTCTGAGACCAGGGTAGAAAATTTGGTTTTCCTGTTGTAACCTTTCAAAAGCAAACACCTTGGGGTAAATGTATCAAGCTGAGAGTTTTCCGGCGGGTTTGAAATATCAATCAGATTCTAGCTATCATTTATTTAGTACATTCTACAAAATGATAGCTAGAATCTGATTGGTTGCTATAGGCAACATCTCCACTTTTCAAACCCGCCGGAAAACTCTCAGCTTGATACATTTACCCCCTTATTTCTGATGTATATAGCTGATACAATGAGCCTTTGTTTAGAAAGTCTGCTGTGTATTGTGATGTGGGAAAATGACTTGTTAGAAGTTTAAACTTGTTTTTGGGATGTATATTCTGCAACTGTTGGAACAAAAAGGTTTAATGGTAATCAGGCCTTTTTGATGTGTGAGGTTTAACTTGGAGACAGGAAGGTTTAATTTAAAATGTGCTGCTACATTTCCTGCATCTCAAACAAAGATGCAGGATATCACAGCAAGGTTTTTAAGAATTTCATAGCTAAGTATAAATATTAGTGGCTTTGCAATACATGTAAATCCATGTCTGTGTAAATAGAGTACATCCTGATTCTAAAAATAGACTATTTCGGAACTGTATAAAAGATGAGCTGTGTGAGCATGTAATGTATCATTCTGATGTTCCATCTGACCTGACCACTGATACCTTAAAATCAGTGGGACTGTCCTTGTTAGGACACTTGAGCATCACTCTGCTTCAAAGACCTGCTTGACAACTTCTTCATTATTGTAGTAATCCTGTGACCTGCTGATTAGACCCTAAATCTAATCCATTCTCCGGCTGATTCTGAGGTTTGGACTCAAGCTTTTCCAGTACCACCGCTCTTCCTGCTACCTGCAGCTCTGGTCAGTGTGATAGGCCAGGGGGAGGATCCATCCACAGCAACCCGGATCCATAGTAAGAGGTCTGGAGTTACCAGCCCAAGTGTACCAGCACAGGAGTACACTAGCAGTGACAGTTACCCAGAAGGAACGTGGTTCTGAGCGCCATAAAGGAGCTCAGTGGTGGCAGCATTATAAGCCCCTCCTACTGCGGTAGGAGAGCGCATTAGGGATAACGAAAGGGAACGGTGACAAAGTAAGCCCAGCTGGTTCCCAGCAACAACAGACAGGGTGACATAGGCCGTCCGTCCTGTCACAGTTACCTGTTACTAATATAGTCATTAATGATAAACCATAAAAAAGTGTTGTTTTTTGTTTTTTTTTTCCCCATGAATTACATTCATTAGGATGTCATTAATATCTACTGTACATAAAATGCATTTACTAGGATCTTATTAATATCTATTGTACATAAAATGTATTTTTTACATTAGCCCCTGATTGTAGACACGTTTTAGCATTCATACACTGCCGTCAACACTAGTTATCAGTACGTTCTCCTGACCTGTAGCTGGTGCCAGTGATAAGACAGAAAAACACGTACCTGAGAGATGCCCAAAGCTTGAATTGGACGCTGTGTGCTCGAGCTCAGCGCGCCCTTACTGTACATTGACTACGTGCATACACCCAGTCCCCTCCCGGTTCTGCCCATGAAATCGCAGTAAGGGTCTGTTGCGCTCGAAGATGAGTTGGATGTTGCTATGTTGACTGGCGGATGGTCTGTTTCTTGGATTGTGCACAGAGATTGGAAGCCAAATACGACACATATCTGCTTTTACGTTCCTTAATGAATTAAGCCTCAGGACTCTAATATAACAAATGTAGCATATCCTATACCGGTCCTGTGCACTGTGGTAGAGAATTGCTGACAACACTTCCGGAACATACAAAGATAAACAATCTGATAGCGCTCTGGAGAATCCAAAACCTAGGTAGTTGTTTCAATCCGGCGAAACGCGCTTTCATTCTGCAGAGCACTGGTCGGTATATGCTGAGTAGAGATTTCTGATATTACTGTACATTTTTCAACTGGCAAACCAGAACAAACTCATGTTGTGTCATATTATTAGGTATAGTTATTAAATAAGAAAAATTTAACGAGATCTGTTTTTCCAAATCTTAATTCATTAGTACAGCTTAAAACATAATAATTATTCTTCTTAATATTTTCTTTATAAAATGATGCAGACGAGGCACTAATAACGGGTGTCTGTGTTCAGAGTAAACTAGGACATTTTAGGGCAACATTTTTGCCAAATATATGAAAGATAAATGGCCATTTGAGATCTATGACTTTCACTTTATTTTCAAGATAAATCTCCATATAATTCTGACTTTCTACTTTGATACAACATTAATAACAAGCAGAGGTGATAGAAATCAGATGAAATTTAGCATAAATCAGGTTTTGTGGTTGGACAGTCTGCTCCTCGTAGGTGTGACGTGCCGGAGACACCATCTTCCAGGCCACTTATACTTCATCATTCCGCATTGTATCTGTAAATTTGCATTTCACCTAATTTATAGTTTATGAACAGAGTTGGGAGGATGAAGATAATTCCTTCTGCTGAGTGTTGTGCTGGGGTTGGACTGGGGAAATGTAAGTACATCTCTAGCTGGACACATATGTTCTCAGAATGTGCGCAGGGAAAAGATGGATGGAAAAACGTGTATATACTTGTATACAATGAGTCCGACTAATCTCAAATCGCTTCCTGCTCAAAACCAGCAGCATTAAATAACACTAGCAGTCGATACTGCAGGTATAATGCAAGGACAGCACAGGGATAGCGAAGGGATAGTTCAGGGATAGCGCTAGGATAGTGCAGTAATAGTGCAGGGATAGTGCAGGGATAGCACAGGGATAGTGCAGGGATTACGCAGGGATAGTGCAGGGATAGCGCAGGAATAGCGCAGGGATAATGCAAGTAAAGCGCAGGGATAGTGCAGGGATAGCGTGGGGATAGTGCAAGGATAGCTCAGGGATAGCGCAGGGATAGCGTTGGGATAGTGTAGTTTATAGCGCAGGGATAGTGTAGGTTATAGCACAGGGATAGTGCAGTAATAACGTAGGGATAGTGCAGGAATAGCGTAGGGATAGCACAGGGATAGCACAGGGACAAAGCAGGGATAGTGCAGAGAGAGCACAGGGATAGCGTAGGGATAGTGTAGGGATAGCGCATGGATATTGCAGGGATAGCTCAGGGATAGCGCAGGAATAGCGTAGGGATAGTGTAGGTTATAGCGCAGGGATAGTGCAGGAATAGCAACAACGTTTAATATCAGACTAATGGCTCAAATTAAATATCACACGAGAAAAACAACAGGGAAAATAGATAACACATACATTAAAGTGTTTATGTAATGAGAATATTGAGGAGATAACAAAGCGACAGCAGTTGAATCTGCATTTTACTTATTGCACAAGTTTTTCACTTCACTTTATCAACCTTTGTTTTTGATAGTTTATGGAAACAGTTATGTCTCTTTTTTAGTGTATACCAATAAATGTATCATTTGAAATAAATAATAATTAAACATCCCAGAGTGCCTCTCTCTACACTTCTGCCTCTCTTTCTGGATATCTATTTTAAGTAATTGAGTGCACCCTTCAGATAAACATATATGTTAATACTCTGAACAAAATTGAATCATCAATTAATGAGGGGATATTTTCTACATATTTTTACCATTTAAATCACCTGGTGCAGTTTATTCCTTAACTTACCTATTCTCTTTGGAGGTGGTCCATCGCTATTGGCTTCTACCTCATGTCATCACAGACACCCTGTGCATTGTACAGAGTGACCTTGAGTGTTTGCGCAACATAGCGACAGCAATACCAGCGCTGACCAAACTCTTGGTGGTATTACACTTCTGTGCACCTGGATCACTCCAGACCACAGTGGGTGTTGCGGCAGGAAGATTGTGCTTCGGGCTTTCCTGTCACACATCCAGCACTTTGTACATCTGCCACTGGATAAGGAGCTCCTTGTGCTTTCCGTGCTATATCGTGGTATTGCTTCTATTTTTGCCATTAGAAAGCAATTCCACTCGATCAATGTCCAGGCTACATGTGATGCACCTCTCATGATTTGATGCCTAGTTGCTTAGAGGCCAGAAAGCACATACGACTCCATTGCTTTCAGGCAATCAGCGATGAGGCGCAGATTAAAACAGAGGCAAGGAGGTGCCAGGCCACATGGAGACGCATGAGTATTAGGTACTTTTTTCAATCACATCTTTATTTAGAATTAGGCCTTTTTTGTCATATATAGATTGGGATACATTGAACTAATAAACTGTAGCACCTTTACAAAACCGTAACACTCTTAACATTATGGTGTTCTTATATTATCAATTGTCAAATATTGTAGTATTTTAATAGCGCCATATCATGTAAAAATTTCTTGCTAATTGTTTGTATGATTTGTTTTACATTTCTGATATGGTTTTTTTTCTCGTTAAAGGAGACAATGCTTACCCTTTCCAGCCTTGGCTCCTCATTCCCATATTAAATCCACACACAGAGCAATAGTTCACATACAATTCCGCACATACATCCAGTAGATTGGTGTTAGAATGGAGTTTTGGTCATTTAATGGCTGGATTTGGTTGCCTTGAGTGGTCTGGTGGAGCCCTTATGTATGCGCTGGATATTGTGTGTGACATATTAGCTCTTTGGGTGCTATTTCATAACTTTGCCACCCAGAGTGAGGTTCCATGAGTGGAAGATATGAGGTTGCCAGCCAGAAGGAAGATGCCATCAACCCGAGTCCTACAGATAATCAGGACTATTCGGCCTTCAAGGTATATGTGATTTCCTCCTACTTTACATGTAAGTACCCTTTGGGTTGACTTCAAATGTAATGCTTACAGTAAATGGACAAATAACCAGGGAAACCATTTTTTAAGTAAAAAATTGTGTATTGAGTGGAACAAAAATCAAAAATAGTGACACAGATAAACACACATGAAAATAAACAAAAATATTTAGATTTGCGTCCTCACTTGTCCCCTGGGCCAACATTTCCTGTGCAGCTGGATCTTAGCTATCTCCAGGGCACCCCAGCAGCAGATGGCACAGGGGCAGAAGGGGCAGTAGATGACACAGAGACAGGAGGGTAAACCGTTGGCAGGCGGGTAGGAGGGGCAAAAGGTGGGAGATGGGAAGGTGGGTAAATTGGGGGATGGTGAATATAATGAGCAATATCATCGGTCAGACTGTGAATGGTTGTATGGTCATGCAGAGACTGTTTACAATGTGATACAAAGAGCTATTGTTTTCTTACATTTTTATAAGAAATTCTTGAAATATTGACCAATGTCCGCTACTCCCAGGTTCTTCTTCCTGTGGCTGCTGCTCCTCCGCCACAGGTGATGGTGCGGCTTTTCCACCTCACTTGACTCCTCTGCATCTCAAGCTAAAATAATGGAAGAAAAACATAACATCGTGATCATGTATGTCTTTATCCATAACATCCAAGTTTTTGCATCATATCAGGAGATATCATAACACAAGTTAGTAATGACACGTATGAAATGTATATTTTTTGTGTGTGGTGTGTGTATATGTGGGGTCATGTAGAGAAAATTTAACACTAAATGATTTGACAATGTGCATAAGGTGCAAACTTCATGTCTTTTCCTTGATGGCAATTTTACCTGTGCATCCACTTATAACTTATCTCCAGGGTACTACATGGCCAGATTCTACAATAGGCTGACCAGGTTGCGGTTTAGGACCTTAGGCCTTGGTGTGGTTGTTGTAGAAAAATTTACATCTAATTTGTAAAAAGACAAGTGGAGATTAATTTCAAATATACATGAATATTTACATTGTTGGTGGAGGTGTTCAGATTCACTGAGTGCCAACATTACAGTCCTCGTCCGGGCATTGGTAGGGCCCACTATTGTGATTGAATGCAGGTGCCATTTGAGACAAGTGATAGGAAATGCACCATTTTAGATATGGTATAGACAGGAAGCGCGACTAACATGCCTACGCCCACACATGGCCTGAGAGCCAATCAGTGAGGAGAATGTTGAAATGCCTCATTCACTTGCAAACATGAGGGCTGCTAGTTTCACCTGAAGTGAGCTCCGGGCCCTGACAATGGACAGGTGCCTGCTTGTTGATATAACACAAATGAGGGTATAACCACAGGCTACAGGGCTTCAAATATATTCCTGCACAGAAGATATGGCAGCCGAATCTCCATTGTGCAGGCACAGCGATGGTGGACTGACCTGCGTAGACAGCAACGGCAGTTTCGTGCGGCCCTGAGGACGGATAATGCAAGGGGTAGGCTCACAATTTGCAATAAATAGACATGGTTATAGTTTGATTGGGCCCATGAACTTATTTCCCTGTGTAGAAGAGAAATTATTGTAGATAGTAATGTGACTTGTTGAATAAGTGAATAAGTACAACCCTAATTGGTGAAAGTACAAGGCCAGTGATGTTTCTATTTCAGAACGTGATTACGTTCACTTGAGGAGACTGAAGTTTGATTAAACCTCCTATGTGAGGTCCAAATGCAAGTGGCGTAGAGGTGTTTTTCTGTGGCCAATGGTGGTGTAATCCTCCATGTGTGCTAGTTGATCATTTGCATTGAAACCTAACATTATATCTATGTATCTATCTAGAAGAGAGAGAGGGAGAGAGAGGGAGAGAGAGAGAGACAGACACACACAGAGAGAGAGAGGGAGACACACAGACACAGAGAGAGAGAAAGAGAGAGAGAGAGAGAGAGAGAGGAGAGAGATACATACAGACACAGAGAGAGAGAGAGGGAGACACACAAACAAAGAGAGAGAGAAAGAGAGAGAAAGAGAATTTAATTAAAAACGAATGTTCTTCTTTCTTCAAACAGAACGTCTCTGCAATCAGCAGGTGGTCCGGCAGGAGCCACAGGAAGAGGCCCTTTTCTGACCTCCTGAACAACCCCACCCCCTCTCCCCAACAACCCCTTTCCCCATGCCCGGAAGAAGAGTCCATGGCGAAATCCTGGGAGGAACTTGAAAAAGCCCCAAGAGGGACCCCTGGATGAGGCAATGGAGGAGCAGGAGAAGGCGGATGTCAGGGTTCTCAGTATTCAAACCACGGAAAGTTGTTGATCTCGAAAACTGAGTTCTTTGTATAAAGCAAGAATCACACAGATAAATAACTTGATGCAAACAATGGTTTATACAGATAACACAGGTCCATAGACTCCACAGGTAACAGAGGCTGAGTAATATAATGTCAGAAGTATTAGACAAAATAGGAAACTGAATGCTGCACGAGTAGCAGGTACAGCAGAGCCTGAATATATCAAAATACTTGAACTTTGAACTCTGCAGCGCTAAAACAAACTACACCCATAGAACAAAGATATGTTTACAAAATACATTAATGTTGCAATTTTAATTTTAGTATTTTGTTCTAGGTGTTGCGGATATACCACAAACACAATTTTGATAGACAAAATTGAGTGAAAAGAAAACAATTTTAAAAAAATACTGTTAAAAAAATTGATACATGTTTTACTTGTTTAAGAATTTACATATTGATTTGTAATAAAATGTGGTTATTCTTTAAAAACCTTTGTGTGTATTTATTTATTTTTCCTAAGCAAATGTTTAATAATGTGATAAAGGTTTGTTTTAAAGGGTTTGCTGATATGTGCCAGGAGCAGAAATGTTATGTGTTTGTTTATAAAGAATTGTAAGCTCCTAACCTCTCCCTAATGGTCTCCGAGCTCCTCTGGTAGCGTTTTACTGCTGCACCGCTTCCCGTTTGTAGGGACCAGAGCACTGCAGTGCCCAGGGGCCCCTGATCCATGGTGGGCCAGTGGGGACTGCAGGAGCTGCACCAACAGCCTCAGCGCAGTGGCTACCAGAGGGTCTGCAAATGGCACCTTCTTTGCAGCCCCAGTCTGGATACTGGAACCCAGAGCTCCTGGAGTGGCAGCAAGGAGACTGTTTCCTTGAGATCTGACTGTCCACTCTCTGGAACCAATTTTGATGAGAGGGGGGCAAATAGAACCAATGTTCTTGGAAGTATTTTTTATCTTTAAATATCTCACCCTAGACTTAATGGCAACAAGGGTGGAGAAGAGGCTGAGCTCCGCTCTCCAGTGCAGCTCGTGGACAGGGGGCAGGTACATATGAAACTCCTCCAGGATTCTTTCACATGCTAGCTACATGAATCAGCCTGGATTGGGTAGAGGGCCAGGTTATGTGTCCAAAAATGTATAAAAATAGAGCTGTATTGTCGATATTAAAATGTACTCCATCTGTACTTCTGAATTATCACTAGTACCTCTAACTATTATGTATCGGTCCAGTAACATTATCCTCTTACAACTACTGCGCAGTTGGCGTTCACAGTCAGTGAGTGTCTTGTGGCAGGTGACACCCGTAGTAGTGGTCAGTAACAGCAGATTACTGGTGGGAGGAAATCCAGATAAATTGTGTAAGACTCTCCAAGAGCAAGCTGGGTGGCCTAGTCAGCCCATCCTGTCACAAAAGTATTTTACTAGCGTCTGTGAGCCAGATATTTTTGTTTTTGGGCTTTATTGCAGGATATGGAGAGAGAACAGGAGATAAGGTTCAGGCTGCTTCACAGGTAATGCTCCAGAAATAGATGGTCCACAAACTGGACTGGTGAGAAAAGTTACGTCCTACTTGAGAGATCACAGAGTTTCTGTAGAAACGATAGTAGCAGAACCCTTTTCTGTAGTGTTACAGAGTACAAGTGGGATGGTCACTGCAGGTTATGCTGCTATATCTAAAAGGGCCACTATGTGTCATTAGAGGCTGGGAAAGGAAATGAGAAACATGGAGATATGTGATTTAAAGCAAACTGACAGATTTAAAATAAAAAGCAACTCTGCGCTGATTTGGAGGCGTTTACTTGGGCAATAATGCAAGTCTGGGCTCCTCAGTGCTGAATGTGCTGTGGGAATTGGCCCCTTGTAGATGGATGTGTTTTTGTAGAGAGGATTGTTGGGTTGAATCCTTGTGGAATCCCTTGTGGTTGTAGAGAGATGTGTTGGGAGGTAAGTGGGACAGAAGATTAGGCAACTCCATTCAGTAACAATGGTCATGGGGCTTCTGGAACAAATGGGTGGCTGTAAGTGGGGAGAACTGGAGGACTATTTGCCAGGAGATGACCAGGGCCTTGGTGGGACAGAGATACCTCAACTCCTCTACAAGGGAACAATCAGTCTGGGAACCAGCAGAAGCATAGAGCAGTCAGGCGAAGTCTGGGTGCAGTTTGGGTCAGCACCAGGTCCGTCAGGTGATCAGTAAGGTTCCTCACTTCTCTCAGTCCTTCCAAGGAGGATCAAGTTCTGGCCACTTCTAAGGTCGCAGGCCCTGAGAGCCACACGGATTGCAGCAAAACCGAGCCACTGATTGGGTTTAGGAGCCTTATTTTGCGAGAGTGGGCATTGCATGTAGCGCTTGGGTTATTAAACTTTTTTCCACTGTTTATGGATATGGGGGCGACAGGGAAATCCCTGATCGCAGTGGATTACAATCTGATCACAGAGAAGAAATATGTCTTACTAGAATGAATGCCAGGCCACACCCCCTATGGGTATATTTCTGCATTTTCTTAAGTGTCTTTTTTTGTCCCTTATGTAACATCACTTCCTTAAATCTATTTTACTCCCTATGTGGCTTATGGAGATTTGGTATGGCACCAAAAAATGGATAGCGTTGATTTATATATTACATTAATTGTAATTATTTGCTGCTGTGCAAAGTATAAAGAGTGTAATTCTGACTGAACAATAACGCATCTGTAGTATATAATAATGTAATATCTCCTACAGGAAGTTATTACATTACAGTGATCTGTTTATTGCTGATGTAAGAAAGGCGTTAGAGGATGTTGTATGATGTCTGTGATTGGAGTGAGCAGGAGACAGAGAGAAAGAGATGACAATAATGATCTTTAGATCCTTATAACCGTAATGAAAAAGTCTCATAACAATGTATCATGTCGTTCTCTAGACGCCAAGGTTCCAGTACGAGCGCTTCTGAACATTCAGAACATTCTTAATAAGAGAGAAAGGGATAACACCAGAACGAAGAGAGGCAAAAATAGTAAAGAAAAGAAAGATGGCAAAGAGAAAACATCTACTACAGATAATGAAGATTCAAGCGAACGGGGTGAATGCAAAAAATCCAATAGAAAGCCTGAAAAGTGTGAAAATCCTAATGACACTGGTAACAGGTGAGTTTGTGGATGCTAAAATCTGTGAAAACAGCTATCATAGAACATACATAAGAATGTATGCATGTGCTCAAATATCCCTTAACACCATTAACATAGTCTTCAGAAATAACAGTGAATCCTTTTGCCTAAAAATGTCATTACTTGCATAGCCAAATGCCTGTGGTTCTAAATGCAAATTGTGCAATCTAAGGTACAGAGCTATGGTGTGGGCTGGAGGGGATAATGGGAAGGTCTAAGGGGAAGGCGTTGTAAGAGTTATTCACTGTGCTTACACTGCTCCTCAAGAGACCTAGTAGTGACATAATTATATTAGTGGCAATAGCCAGCTGCCTATCACTCTGCCATCAATGTTCACATTCATCTGTTATATTTCTATAATAATATCCATAAAATTTTACAGACTTTATTTTTCTTAAACACTCCCAAGAATCATAGTCTGACAGATTCCTCTCACCTTTCACACTTACTGGCCATGTAGTTCAATGCAAATGAATACATCAATATATGCACAAGTAATATGATATTTTTTTGTAATAAATATTATCCAAACAAACTGTGAAAACAAGCTGTTACAATTATACCTATAAAGAACCATGTATACATATAAATCCAAAAGAGTTCAATGTCTGTTCCAACAACAGTCCAATTTGTTTCTTCTATCTTGTTATGAATTCTTGTCAGTGTTCGCCATTATTTAATAAAAGATATGAAAACAAAATATAATGTTTAATAATAAAAATTAAACACCCAGCTCTATATTAGTGACATGATATCTAAAAAGTGAAAAAATGTGGGAGGAGGAGATTCTCGATCATACAGCCTTTGTTTCAGGGAGAAGATGGACAGTGATCCATACAGCTTCGTACTAATCCCTGACCCATGTGATATAGAGAGTTTCCACTGCACCAAGTCGTCACTAACCTGAGTGTAAATTCTGTAATTCTGAAATATCAGACCATATTACATATCACACGCACACATCATAAGTCAGACACATCCCTACACAGGAAGAGAAAGAAACTGTGATCTAATTGGGGCACTCAATGATCCAAATTCTGTATAAAAATTATTATTTTTATTCAATTTAGTTTTAAAAATTAATTGAACTTATTTATTCTCCATTTGCTAGCGAAATATTTAAAAACAAAAATATGTACAAATAACGTTGAGATGCCTAATGGCCCTTAATTGGGAGAAGACAGACACACCCACTAGTCAAACACTCATTACGAAAATCCGAACATATCACCAGTGTTATTCATAACCGTCCCCTCCAGTTCTCCTCCACATGGACCGCCTGGACCTCCTATTTCACAACAGGCCTATAGAATAAGTTATAGGATAAGCCACACTCCTAACTCCTTCATACACTTTCCTTCGGCTCCACTGCTACAGACGTAAACCTGTTATAATAGAAAGTACCTCGGCGCTAGAACATAAAATGTATAGTGTGTTTAATAGTACACAACAGGGAAAAGTGGTCTAGCCAGACCCATACAGCAAATGGCAATCAGGGAAAATACATATGATCACGTAGTGAACGGAGTCACAATAATCGCCATAGCAATAAATGGCATAAGTGTCAATAATGTCAATGACCGGTGTAAACAGCCGGATAGTTCTGGAGGATTTACAGTTCTGGAAGGAAATCCTCCCTTAGGTGCAGATAAATCCTATATTAGATGCAAATGTAGTAAGCAGTTCGTGTTCCCACAATCGGTAAATAATGTCCGTTTTGGCAACCAGCTCAGTCGGCTGGATTCACATATGTAAGGCGACTGTGGACTTACTTTTGCGATGAAGCGATCAACTCCTGATGTTTCCTGTTGATACAGAGAAGTCCTCTCCGGTATGTAGATGAACAGTGAAGTGCTGGTAGACTGGATTCCTTCAGTGCGTGCATACACTGAGCATCGCTGGCGTCCCAGCTGTTTATTGTGGATGTACACTCGGACAGTGTATTGCAGTGCTGCAAATCCACGAAAATGCTCAGTGTGGTATTTAGCGGACAAGGATCTCAGTTCTGGTGTGAGACCAATAATTGCCGAAAGTTAGGCTGGTCACAGTAGTAATGTGTACAATAATCCAACGCGTTTCCCCCGCACTGGGCGGGCTTCATCAGGGAATGTAGTAGTGTTAGAGTGGTGTTCTTTAAATAGTTGTTTGGCGCCAAGCTGATCCAATCAAATAAAGGGCTTCTTTAATTGGTAGTGTCCGTGGGTGATCAATCGGACTTTAAACACACACTTGTAGTATGTATATCGGGGTGCAGTTCCGGTGATTTGCTGAAGTTGTTCATACATTCTAGTCTTCAGGAACAAACTATATATAGCGCTGTGTGATTGTTATTAGAAATAAAGGGTTGCTAGTATTCTCATCGGGATTCTCGGATGTTCGAGAAAAGTAGATGGTATCTTAACAGGAATAAGGTACTGGACAATTAATTAATTCCATTATATAAGTGGAAATGTATATCCTTGATTGGCATACAGTGTGTTTATTGAGACAGATGATAGATATAGAGCTTGCTGACCGCTCAGTCATAGAGGTAAAATTCAAAATCATAAATTATATTACAGACAGAGGTTGTACTAGTGGAAGGAAAAGGAGGCTTCTATGTATATAGAGTAGTGAAGCCTTAATCGTGCCGTATTCTTAGGAGGGTGTCTGATAGACAAATAAACAAAGGTGGTAGCTGCAATCTTGATATGCAGGACAGGTATACTGATATATACCAATCTGTGGAGCCCTGCAGCATATTACAGAGTGTGTACTGGTGAAGAGCTGGTTTTGCTTACTTATCAGAGATAAAGGTGCCCAAATCGAAATCCAAGTTTAGCCCTTTGGGATGGAGGGTACGGAGATCATAGATCCATCTAGCTTCCTCTTTGGATATTGTTTTGAGAAAGTCTCCCCACCTCCAGTATTTTTTAACATTTTTTATACCAGTATATTGCAACTGTGTAGGATCATGGTTATGGTGGGTGGCGAAATGGGCTGAAACACTATGGGTTTCTAACGGTTTGGTAATATTCCTGATGTGTTCAGATATCCTTATTTTTAGGCTCCGGATGGTTCGGCCTATATATTGTAGTCCACATGGACACTCAAGTAAGTATATAACTCCCATCGTGTCACATGTGAGTTTGTCCTTAATTTGGTATTCTTTGTTGGTGGTGGATGAACGAAATGTGTTAATTGGTTTAGTAGATCCACTTTTCGTAGTTCTGCAGGCTATACACCTTTGGCAGTGGAAGAAACCCTTAGTGTCTTCCTTTAGCCACGTGGTCTTGGCAGGAGGATCCACCTTTAGTATACAACTGGATACTAGTTGGTCTTTGAGATTAGGTGCTTTCCTATATACAAAGGTGGGGTGGTCTAAGAGCAAGGGTGCCAATTTTTCATCTTTCATAAGGATCGACCAGTGTTTCCGAATGATTTTTTCTAGATTCTTGGATTGACTGTTGTATTGCGTAATGATAGAGATGGGATTAGTTTCGGATGGTTTCTCTTTAGGACAGAGCAATGTTTTCCTGTTCAATTTTTCGGACTCTTCCAATGCTTTGTTCACAGAGATTTTATCGTAGTTTCTATCTAGAAACCTGTCCTTTAAAGTCTGGGCTTGTGTTCTGTATACATGTTGGTCCAAGCAGTTATGCCTAAGGCGCATAAATTGGCCTTTAGGGATGTTTTTCAGCCACGGTGGGTAATGTCCACTTGAGGCTGGAATGAAGGTATTTCGGTCTACTTTTTTCACATAAGTTTTAGTCTTAAGATGTCCATTTTCTATATAGATTTCTAGATCTAGAAATACTATATTGTGTTTGCTTTTGGTGGCCGAAAATTTCAAGTTTAGAGTGTTGTCATTGAGGTAGGAAATAAAGGAATCAAGATCTTGGTCATTTCCCTTCCAGATACAGAATATGTCGTCGACATGAATCAGCTGACAAAGGGGGTGGGATCACCATTCTAAATAGAACAGATTACGAAGATGAAATTAAAGGCCAACTCAATGACATATCTACCTATCATACCTTGCTTTCAGATCCCACCCAGAAATTTACCAAGAACTTAGGATCTCTCCTAGACAAAGCTCACACAGAAGGAATTCTCACTAAACAGGAATTTGAATACCTCCAATGCCCCTATCCAAAAATTCCAATGATCTATTGTCTGCCCAAAATCTACAAAGATCTACAGAATCCCCCTGGCCGTCCGATAGTCTCAGGCATCGGTTCCCTGACCACCAGGCTATCAGAATATGTTGACTTTTTTCTTCAGCCCCTAGTCACCCAACAACCCAGCTATCTCAAAGATACATCAGATGTACTAAACATTTTGGAAGGTTCTCTTTGGGACGATACATATACTCTCCTCACGTGTGATGTATCGTCCCTCTATACAGTCATTGAGCATGATGCAGGATGTCGACACGTACAACACATCCTACAAAATCAGTCCAATATCCCCCCTCTCCAGATTTGCTTCATTATGGAAGCTATCCAATTCACGCTAAATCACAATTATTTTTGGTTTGACGGTGTATATTACCAACAAATAAGAGGCACAGCTATGGGCTGTAAATTCGCACCGAGCTATGCAAATTTATTTCTTGCCCACTGGGAAGACTCCCACATATGGCAGAATAACCCGTACACTCAGGGCATTTGGATATGGCGTCGATATATCGACGACATATTCTGTATCTGGAAGGGAAATGACCAAGATCTTGATTCCTTTATTTCATACCTTAATGACAACACTCTAAACTTGAAATTTTCGGCCACCAAAAGCAAACACAATATAGTATTTCTAGATCTAGAAATCTATATACAAAATGGACATCTTAAGACTAAAATTTATGTGAAAAAAGTAGACCGAAATACCTTCATTCCAGCCTCAAGTGGACATTACCCACCGTGGCTGAAAAACATCCCTAAAGGCCAATTTATGCGCCTTAGGCATAACTGCTCGGACCAACATGTATACAGAACACAAGCCCAGACTTTAAAGGACAGGTTTCTAGATAGAAACTACGATAAAATCTCTGTGAACAAAGCATTGGAAGAGTCCGAAAAATTGAACAGGAAAACATTGCTCTGTCCTAAAGAGAAACCATCCGAAACTAATCCCATCTCTATCATTACGCAATACAACAGTCAATCCAAGAATCTAGAAAAAATCATTCGGAAACACTGGTCGATCCTTATGAAAGATGAAAAATTGGCACCCTTGCTCTTAGACCACCCCACCTTTGTATATAGGAAAGCACCTAATCTCAAAGACCAACTAGTATCCAGTTGTATACTAAAGGTGGATCCTCCTGCCAAGACCACGTGGCTAAAGGAAGACACTAAGGGTTTCTTCCACTGCCAAAGGTGTATAGCCTGCAGAACTACGAAAAGTGGATCTACTAAACCAATTAACACATTTCGTTCATCCACCACCAACAAAGAATACCAAATTAAGGACAAACTCACATGTGACACGATGGGAGTTATATACTTACTTGAGTGTCCATGTGGACTACAATATATAGGCCGAACCATCCGGAGCCTAAAAATAAGGATATCTGAACACATCAGGAATATTACCAAACCGTTAGAAACCCATAGTGTTTCAGCCCATTTCGCCACCCACCATAACCATGATCCTACACAGTTGCAATATACTGGTATAAAAAATGTTAAAAAATACTGGAGGTGGGGAGACTTTCTCAAAACAATATCCAAAGAGGAAGCTAGATGGATCTATGATCTCCGTACCCTCCATCCCAAAGGGCTAAACTTGGATTTCGATTTGGGCACCTTTATCTCTGATAAGTAAGCAAAACCAGCTCTTCACCAGTACACACTCTGTAATATGCTGCAGGGCTCCACAGATTGGTATATATCAGTATACCTGTCCTGCATATCAAGATTGCAGCTACCACCTTTGTTTATTTGTCTATCAGACACCCTCCTAAGAATACGGCACGATTAAGGCTTCACTACTCTATATACATAGAAGCCTCTTTTTCCTTCCACTAGTACAACCTCTGTCTGTAATATAATTTATGATTTTGAATTTTACCTCTATGACTGAGCGGTCAGCAAGCTCTATATCTATCATCTGTCTCAATAAACACACTGTATGCCAATCAAGGATATACATTTCCACTTATATAATGGAATTAATTAATTGTCCAGTACCTTATTCCTGTTAAGATACCATCTACTTTTCTCGAACATCCGAGAATCCCGATGAGAATACTAGCAACCCTTTATTTCTAATAACAATCACACAGCGCTATATATAGTTTGTTCCTGAAGACTAGAATGTATGAACAACTTCAGCAAATCACCGGAACTGCACCCCGATATACATACTACAAGTGTGTGTTTAAAGTCCGATTGATCACCCACGGACACTACCAATTAAAGAAGCCCTTTATTTGATTGGATCAGCTTGGCGCCAAACAACTATTTAAAGAACACCACTCTAACACTACTACATTCCCTGATGAAGCCCGCCCAGTGCGGGGGAAACGCGTTGGTTATTGTACACATTACTACTGTGACCAGCCTAACTTTCGGCAATTATTGGTCTCACACCAGAACTGAGATCCTTGTCCGCTAAATACCACACTGAGCATTTTCGTGGATTTGCAGCACTGCAATACACTGTCCGAGTGTACATCCACAATAAACAGCTGGGACGCCAGCGATGCTCAGTGTATGCACGCACTGAAGGAATCCAGTCTACCAGCACTTCACTGTTCATCTACATACCGGAGAGGACTTCTCTGTATCAACAGGAAACATCAGGAGTTGATCGCTTCATCGCAAAAGTAAGTCCACAGTCGCCTTACATATGTGAATCCAGCCGACTGAGCTGGTTGCCAAAACGGACATTATTTACCGATTGTGGGAACACGAACTGCTTACTACATTTGCATCTAATATAGGATTTATCTGCACCTAAGGGAGGATTTCCTTCCAGAACTGTAAATCCTCCAGAACTATCCGGATGTTTACACCGGTCATTGACATTATTGACACTTATGCCATTTATTGCTATGGCGATTATTGTGACTCCGTTCACTATGTGATTATATGTATTTTCCCTGATTGCCATTTGCTGTATGGGTCTGGCTAGACCACTTTTCCCTGTTGTGTACTATTAAACACACTAGACATTTTATGTTCTAGCGCCAAGGTACTTTCTATTATATCCTATTTTGTTTAGGGATAGGGGTTCTCTATTTCCCTCTGGCTGCTCACATTTCACATCTGTGTTGCCCTATACTTTCTATTTAGACGTAAACCTCTACTTGGCAATATTAGTGTCATCCTGACTGCCACAGCTGGTTTGCAAATTCCTCATTGTATATATGGTTTCATTATGTGGCAATAACTCTGTGGGGTGATAGCATAAAATTTTAGGAGGGCTCTTTTACAATCTGGGGGTTAGCTCAACGATAATCCTCTATTGCATGTCCTTGCAGTGTGGAGACCAAATAATTCACTCTTTGAAAGTTTTGGAGTCTGCAGGAAATCTCAAACACCTGCAGGTGACTTTCAATGCCGCAACATTGTGCTCAAATTTAAGAAAATACAGGAACCCCAAAGTGGTTACAGAAGCTGGTATCTGTCTGTGGGTTCTACATGAGAAGGACGAGCATCTGATCATCTGCATATACATTGTTAGCTGCTAAGGTCTCATGCCGTCTGCTGAGTGAGATATCATGGTGTTTTTGATAAAGTAGCCAGTGCCAGTGCTTCCGGTTCAACAAGTAGGGAAGACCTGCTGCTGGGAGAGGGTATCGAGCTCCAGAAGGTCCTTCCAAGCCCCATTGTGGGTTCTTTATAGTTGTCACCTTGGTCACTCCCATCTTAAATGTACCCTCCTCATCATGACTCTCATCACTGTTGTGGAGTTGTAAATGCCTTGGCAATGGACCTCAAGTTACACTGGATTTTGAGATCTTCATTGGACATCCTGTGCTGCACTTTCTCCCCTCCTGGATAACTCAGTTCTCTCGAAGCTGCAGTCTTTGCACAGCACCTCGGTATGTTTCACCATATGCCACTAAAAATCGTGATGAAATATTCTACCACCACAGAGTTTATCAGGCTTTATCAGGAGATTGTCTGCTTGTCAGTGACTTGTCATTACTGACTGCTCTTACATACAGCTATGATAATGAGGTCAAACCACCCTGTGACTGGATCACTGATAAATAACTTATGGTATAAATTTATTTAAAGGAAATAGTGCAGGGCGCTTATTTATATAATTGCCAATGCACTTATTTCTGATATTGTGTATATTTTGATATAGGAAATCGTTATTTCTGAGGCCAGGGTAGAAAATTCGTTTTTTCTGTTTTAACCTTTCTAGAGGAAATGCATTATTTCTGATGTATATATCTGATACAATAAGCTTTTGTTTTGAAAGCCATTTGTATATCTTGGTGTAAGGAAATGTCTTGTTTGGGATTTACAACTTTTCCTGGGGAATTCTTTTCTTTGGAGGAAATGTGTATTCTGCAACTGTTGGAAGAAGGACTCATGCTAATTTGACCTTTTGATGTGTGAGGGTCATAGGAAGATGTAATTAGACTTGTTGTCCACTGTAAGATCCAGGATATCACAGCTAGGTTTTAAGATAGCACAGATAAGCTTAATTATTGTTAGTTTTGGAATGCATGTAAATCCATGTTTGTGTAAACACATTGCATCCTGATTCTAAAAATATCCTGTGTCCAAATCAGTATATAAAAAGCACTGTCTTGTTCCATCTGACCTGACCACCTGGTACCATCAACCAGTGTGAGAGCAAATAAACATCACTCTGCTTCAAGACCCTGCTTGACAATGTCTTCAATATTGCTGTAAATCTAATCCATTGTCCAGCTGTTTCTGAGGTTGGACCCAGCTTTAACTGTACCACCGCTCTGCCTGCTACCCTACAGCTGTGGTATGTGTGATAGGTAGGGTACCCCAGCAGTGACAGTTACCCAGAAAGAACGTGGTTATAGGTGCCATATAGGAGCCCAGTGGTGGCAGCAGGCACCTCCTACTGTGGCAGGAGGGGCGTATTCGGAATAACAAAAGAGGACGGTGGCAAAGTAAGTTCAGCCGGTTCCCAGCAACAACAGACAGGGTGGCATAGGCGGTCCATCCTGTCATACATCCATTTACCAAATGTGAGCTACAACTACAAACCAACATGGTATCAGTTGTAGGAGAATATTGAAGCCACCACTAAAATCTAGAACTGCTTATGCTTCTGGGCAGAGTATAGCTGATACAGCACCTCTTTTCTGGCTGGTCTGACTAAATTCTTCTGATCAACTACTTTGTGTCAGGACTTCTGGGTAGCTGGCAAAGCACTGATGCGGGATAATGGGCTCAATGCGGAACTGCTGGGTAATGAATCAAAGTGAGCGGTTTAATCTGTTAGTCAGAGGAAGATAGCAGAGACAGGAATCTACCATGATCAAAGCAGGATCTGAGTATAGATAAAGATTATTGTTTATAAAGCTCTTATAATAGCTCTTCTGTTGCACATACCATTTGAATGTTATATTTTACATGGGTTACTAGCCCATCTTTCATTCACTGGGCAAACCAGTCCCGATCCCACATAACCAATTCAGGCTGATCCTCCTATCAGAACCCAAGGATAAGCCCCGCAATTTTACTTTGATTCACTTTTGTGGCAAGAGGTGGTATTTACCCCCTGTTCATGTGCAACCACAGCTAGGAGGCTCAGTTACTCAGCCCTAGCAATGAGCTATGCTGCAAAGCTTTGACTCCAAGAATTCATCCAGTGATAAAAAAAAAGCTCCTCTATACTGTTGCCCTCTTGTCCCTGACTCGGGATCACAGTGTGACATTTAAACACTACTGGTCCCTCCTGAAAACATCACTCCTCCAAGATTCATGACAACGCTGCTGGTGCAGTACAGGGGCTTCCGGTGCCCCACCCATTACTACCTGTGCTCAGCGGCAGTTTTACAGCACCAAACCTCCTGGTTCACCAGTGAACCATAACAATATTAATTTTATATGTGAAAAAAAAAAATACCTATCAATTTCATATATACATAAATTATTTTTGCAGCATGTTCATATGGGGGAAAGGAGACACAGTCACAATATCACTTTATAAAGTAATTTACTTGATGTATAGCATCATCATCATCACCATTTATTTATTAAGCACCACTAATTCCGCAGTGCTGTACAGGGAACTCATTCACATCAGTCCCTGCCCCATTGGAGCTTACAGTCTAAATTCCCTAACATACACACAGCATCTGCATTGTACAGATTTTCTGGATAGTATGAAACAGGAACAAATTGATAGGGTGACAGGCAGCTGGCTAGTGCTTGCTATCCCTCTCCCACTATATCTCTGAGGTAGTGAATGTAAGCAGACAGAATATGACTTTCTATACTTAGCTCAGCACCTTGTCTCCTAATCTTGACCACAAAACCTAATGAGTCTAGTATATAAATTACGTTTGATCCAAACTGCAATTGGTCATTGCAAGTGGAAGCAGATCTTTGAAAACCAGGTGGAAAATACTTAACCCTGTCCCTTACTAATATACACTAAAATGCCAAAAAGACCACGGGGCTGAGAGTCAATTGCAATCCCATAATCTATTTATGGGATCCCGTAATTGTCAGATATTCCACATACTCTTTAGGGATGTGCAATATTTGGTGAGAATAATGGCACATTGACACGTGGGATACCAAAATAAGGCTGAGCAGCACTGACTAACTTAAGGATCCAAAAAATGAATGTTATGTTAAACTATGTGGCCAATAGGTGGCAGAATCACATTACATTTTTCTTTGTTTTTAATTATTTATCACTTTCTTTATTGCCAGAAACAACGTTATAACACCAAGAACAACCACAAGAAACCGTATGTAAGTTATGTCATAGATACCATGTGTTCCCTCTTCCCTTTAGCTGATATTATTGACTCCTCATGTCTCTCCAAATGAATAGAAGGTGGTTTGTTTGTATTTATTATACATAAGTGAAGGATATTGATAGAGCTACCATTATCTCTCTCCATGTGATCTGGAAGAGACACACAGGTCGCAGTTAGTGTTACAGGTAAAGATGCGCCAAGAATATACACATAATAATGTACCGGCACACTTGTGTTTTTATGTTTATATGTAGAGTTGCACAAATCTTAAGTTACGTTCAGCTTAAAATTAAGTGTATAACTGCATTTGAATGGGGATAGTGGCAGCATCAGTAGACATTTTAGATAAGTTGATAGACGAAGGTGGGCCACACCCAGAAGTTAAATAGTGGGAGAAAGACACAATATGTTCACTATTAGACAGCATGTGTAGCACTGGTGTACTCGTTACCACGGTACTCTCATCCCTGACAACATTTTAACCAACAGGGGAATAACGATGCCTATAAGTCCTACAGTAGTAAAATTACTACTTACCATATTTCCAACATGCAGTTTTTCCGGAGCTTCAAATCACCGTTCAGTCTCCATTCCAATTGGGCTAAACACCTACAGCATTAAATTACGTCATTAAGTATGGACAGACTGCAAATGCAGGTTTTAAAGCGGCACTACCCGGACCCCACACCTGTATTACATTATACAGGCGTGGGGGAATTCCACAAAGTGGGAGTAACTCGAAAAAGTCCTGTAACTGGGAATGGGAGGATGTGATGAGAGTGGAGGAGAGACGCAGATCGTGTGCAGAACGGAGGTGTCGGGTTGGGAGATATTTTAATATAAGTGAGGAAATGTATGTCGGTGCAATTTTGTTGACAGCCATGTATGTTAGTAGAAGAATTTTATAGTGAATTCAGTAAAAAACAGGCAGCCAATGTAGAGACTGACAGAGTGACTCAGCAGAGGAAGAATGATTTGCAAGGAAAATGAATCTTGCCGCTGCATGAAAAATAAATCATAGGGGTTTGAGTCAGTTCTGCGGAAGACCAGTAAGGAGGAAATTGGAATAGTCAATGCGGGAGATGATAAGTGCATGAATTAAAGTTTTTGCAGTGTCTTGTGTGAGATATGTACATATTCTGGAAATGTTCTTTAGATGTGTGCAGCGTGATGTAAATATAGGGAACAAAGCATAGTTGTTAATCAAGGATTACTCCTTGGCAGCGAGTTTGCGGGATGGGATTCATGGTCATGTTATCATCATCATCCTCGTTTATTTATATAGCGCCAGCATATACCGTAGCGCTTTACAATTGGGGACAAACATAGTAAACTAATAAACAACCTGGGTAAAACAGACAGATGTGAGAAGGCCCTGCTCGCAAGCTTACAATCCATGGGACAATGGGCGTTTGACACATGAGGCTAAGTCTACATTTTGCATTTCGGTCCAGCGAGACTGCAAAGGTAAAAGTGACTCATAAGCTAAATGATCCTGTCACACAACAATGTTGGTCAGGGGGTAGTCGTCTTGTGTGAAATTGTGTAACGGATGGTAATAGGGTAATGTAGTGAGGTTAAGAGGGTGGTTGAGGAATATTATAAGCTTGTCTGAAGAAGTGGGTTTTCCAAGAACGCTTGAAAGTTTGTAGACCATAGGAGAATCTTATTGTGCCAGGGAGAGAATTCCATAGAGTGGGTGCAGCCCGAAAAAAGTCCTGTAACCGGGAATTGGAGGATGTAATGAGGGTGGATGAGAGACGCAGATCTTGTGTAGAACGGAGTTGCTGAGTTGGGAGATACTTTTAGACAAGAGAGGAGATGTATGTTGGTACAGCTTTGTTGATGGCCTTGTAGGTTAGTAAAAGTATTTTATATAGGATTCGGTAGAAAACAGGCAACCAGTGTAGAGATATACAGAGTGATTCAACAGAGGAATAACGATTTGAAAGGAAAATCAATTTTCCGCAGCGTGCAAAATAGATTGCAGGGGTTTGAGTCTGTTTTGGGGAAGACCAGTAAGGAGGGAATTGCAATAGTCAATGCGGGAGATAAGTGCATGAATTAAGGTTTTTGCAGTGTCTTGTCTGAGATAAGTGCGAATTCTGGAAATGTTCTTTAGATGTATGTAACATGATTTAGATATAGAGTTAATGTGGGGAACAAAGGATAGGTGTGAATCAAGGATTACACCTAGGCAGCGAGCTTGTGGGGTGGGATTTATGGTCATGTTATCAACACAGATAGAAATGTCAGATATGCTCTTGTTGGTGGGTGGGTGGGAACATTATTAATTCTGTTTTAGAAAGATTAAGTTTGAGTTGGCGAGAAGACATCCAAGATGAAATGGCAGAAAGACAGTCAGTAACGTGACACAACACAGATGTCGAGATATCAGGAGAGGATAGATAGATTTGTGTATCATCCGCATAGAGATGATGTTGAAATCCAAAAGAGCTTATTCGTTTTCCAAGAGAAGTGGTGTAGATAGTGAATAGCAGAGGACCTAGGACTGAGCCTTGTGGAACTCCAACTGATAAAGGAAGCGGAGCAGAGGTGGATCCAGAGAGGTTAAGATTGAAAGAGCGATTCGATAGGTAGGATGAGAACGAGGATAGAACAGTGTCTTGAAGACCTAGTGATAGTAGCAAATGCAGCAGAGAGATCCAGGAGAATTAGGAGAGAGCAATGGCCTTCGATTTTAGCAGTCAGCGCAGTCTCTGTGAGTGTTGAGAACAAAAGCCTGACTGAAGTGGGCCCAATAGTTTACGGAAAAAAGCATTTGAGGCGAGTGATTGTGATTGTGATTGGCTGTGCGGTTTTGCCCAATGGAGAAGCCAACCGATCTGTGTTGGATTTCCGAACTCTGCTGTGACTTTGTGTTTTATATTTATTTCTCCCACTGAATTAAAATTTCTCTGTAAGACTATGGTGGGACAGAAGAAAGAAGATTTTGTTTTATAATATAATTATTAAGTCCCCTGATGGTCACATGTGACACGTATGACCTCCTGTTTTGGTGTCACAGAGAAATGCTGCACTGGCCTTCAAGGTCCCTAAAAAAAGATTGAGCAACAATAACTGACATATGAGATGGAAATAATGAATGATGTGCTATAGTATATGTCCACTAGGTGGCAGCGTCAGATTACATTTTTCTATCTTTTTAATTATTTATCAATCTTTTTACCAGCACAAAAGTGTCAACATTAAGTACAAGCTCAGAACACCATAGGTTAGTTATTAATGTCAATTGGAAAAAGCTGCAATCAAAGACATACGTCACACACATGACTAAAAATAATATTGTGTCCTATGAATGGAAATACACAGACTATGATTGTCACTAGGAGGTAACATACACACAGGTATTTAAGCACCGTCTGAGTTATCCTGGTAATTTATTAATATATAGATCTTATTTACGAGTGAATAATAGGATATGCTAATATAGAAATGAAGGAATTGTCTATTATACAATTACTTGAGTGTTTATAAATACTTTTAATTCATTGTTAAAATAAAAATTAATAAACATATTTTTAAACAAGAGTTCCCCTCCCTCCTATGCTCTATAACTAGCACCAGGGCTGCACAGTGTTGACTGATCCTCAGTAAATCAGGGGGGTGATGAACATGGGGTAGTGGAAACCGATAGCAGCCTGGTTAGCACTGGCCTCCAGCTAATATGATGGTGGTATAAAAACAAGGGCCCTCCCTATCATATAGTAAACCAGCCCGGAGGTGATAGTCCCTTTACCCGTGGACTGTGGACTTCAGGGTAGTGGAAAATAACTGGTGACACTTGATAATGACACATTGACACTTGGGCCCCAGTATTATAGCACTTTGACACTTTTGTACCAAAATAATATAGAGTCGATGCTCAGGTAACAGAAATATTTTGCACTGACACTCGGGGTCTCACAAAAAAGGTTGAGCATCACTTACTGAATTAGGGGATAGATAAAATGAATGCTGTGTTATACTATGTGGCCACTAGGTGGCAACATCACATTAATTTTTTCTTTGTTTTTAATTATTTATCACTTTCTTTATTGCCAGAAACAACGTTATAACACCAAGAACAACCACAGAAAACCGTATGTAAGTTATGTCATAGATCCCATGTGTTCCCTCTTCCCTTTAGCTGATATTATTGTCAGACTCCTCATGTCTCTCCAAATGAATAGAAGGTGGTTTGTTTGTTTGTATTTATTATACATAAGTGAAGGATATTGATAGAGCTACCATTATCTCTCTCCATGTGATCTGGAAGAGACACACAGGTCGCAGTTAGTGTTACAGGTAAAGATGCGCCAAGAATATACACATAATAATGTACCGGCACACTTGTATTTTTATGTTTGTATGTAGAGTTGCACAAAACCTAAGTAACGTTCAGCTTAAAATTAAGTGTATAACTGCATTTGAATGGGGATAGTGGCAGCATCAGTAGACATTTTAGATAAGTTGATAGACGAAGGTGGGCCACACCCAGAAGTTAAATAGTGGGAGAAAGACACAATATGTTCACTATTAGACAGCATGTGTAGCACTGGTGTACTCGTTACCACGGTACTCTCATCCCTGACAACATTTTAACCAACAGGGGAATAACGATGCCTATAAGTCCTACAGTAGTAAAATTACTACTTACCATATTTCCAACATGCAGTTTTTCCGGAGCTTCAAATCACCATTCAGTCTCCATTCCAATTGGGCTAAACACCTACAGCATTAAATTACGTCATTAAGTATGGACAGACTGCAAATGCAGGTTTTAAAGCGGCACTACCCGGACCCCACACCTGTATTACATTATACAGGCGTTGGGGAATTCCACAAAGTGGGAGTAACTCGAAAAAGTCCTGTAACTGGGAATGGGAGGATGTGATGACAGTGGAGGAGAGACGCAGATCGTGTGCAGAACGGAGGTGTCGGGTTGGGAGATATTTTGATACAAGTGAGGAAATGTATGTAGATGCAATTTTGTTGACGGCCATGTATGTTAGTAGAAGAATTTTATATTGAATTCAGTAAAAAACAGGCAGCCAATGTAGAGACATACAGAGTGGCTCAGCAGAGGAAGAATGATTTGCAAGGAAAATGAATCTTGCCGCTGCATGAAAAATAAATCATAGGGGTTTGAGTGAGTTCTGCAGAAGACCAGTAAGGAGGAAATTGGAATAGTCAATGCGGGAGATGATAAGTGCATGAATTAAAGTTTTTGCAGTGTCTTGTGTGAGATATGTACATATTCTGGAAATGTTCTTTAGATGTGTGCAGCGTGATGTAAATATAGGGAACAAAGCATAGTTGTGAATCAAGGATTACTCCTTGGCAGCGAGCTTGCGGGATGGGATTCATGGTCATGTTGTCATCATCATCATCATTTATTTATATAGCGCCAGCATATTCCGTAGCGCTTTACAATTGGGGACAAACATAGTAAACTAATAAACAAACTGGGTAAAACAGACAAGGAGGTGAGAAGGCCCTGCTCGCAAGCTTACAATCTATGGGACAATGGGTGTTTGACACATGAGGCTTAGTCTACATTTTGCATTTCGGTCCAGCCAGACTGCAAAGGTAAAAGTGATTCATAAGCTAAATGATCCTGTCACACAACAGTGTTGGTCAGGGGGTAGTTGTCTTGTGTGAAATTGTGTAACGGATGGTAATAGGGTAATGTAGTGAGGTTAAGAGGGTGGTTAAGGAATATTATAAGCTTGTCTGAATAGGTGGGTTTTCCAAGAACGCTTGAAAGTTTGTAGACCATAGGAGAATCTTATTGTGCCAGGGAGAGAATTCCATAGAGTGGGTGCAGCCCGAAAAAAGTCCTGTAACCGGGAATGGGAGGATGTAATGAGGGTGGATGAGAGACGCAGATCTTGTGCAGAATGGAGTTGCTGAGTTGGGAGATACTTTTAGACAAGAGAGGAGATGTATGTTGGTGCAGTTTGTTGACGTTGTAGGTTAGTAAAAGTATTTTATATAGGATTCGGTAGAAAACAGGCAGCCAGTGTAGAGACATACAGAGTGATTCAACAGAGGAAGAACGATTTGCAAGGAAAATCAATTTGTTGCAGTATGCAAAATAGATTGCAGGGGTTTGAGTCTGTTTTTGGGAAGACCAGTAAGGACGGATTTGCAATAGTCAATGCGGGAGATGATAAGTGCATGAATTAAGGTTTTAGCAGTGTCTTGCGTGAGATATGTGCGAATTCTGAAAATGTTTTTTAGATGTATGTAACATGATTTAGATATAGAGTCAATGTGGGGAACAAAGGATAGGTGTGAATCAAGGATTACACCTAGGCAGCGAGCTTGTGGGGTGGGATTTATGGTCATGTTATCAACACAGATTGAAATGTCAGATATGCTCTTGTTGGTGGGTGGGAATATTATTAACTCTGTTTTAGAAAGATTAAGTTTGAGTTGGCGAGAGGACATCCAATATGATATGGCAGAAAGACAGTCAGTTACACGGGACAATACAGATGGTGAGAGATCAGGAGAGGATAGATAGATTTGTGTATCATCTGCATAGAGATGATGTTGAAATTCAAAGGAGCTTTTTAGTTTTCCAAGAGAAGTGGTGTAGATAGAGAACAGCAGAGGACCTAGGACTGAGCCTTGTGGCACTCCAACTGATAAAGGAAGCGGAGCAGAGGTGGATCCAGAGAGATTAACACTGAAAGAGCGATTAGATAGGATGAGAACCAGGATAGAACAGTGCCTTCAAGACTAAGTGATAGTAGCAAATGCAGCAGAGAGATCCAGGAGAATTAGGAGAGAGCAATGGCCTTCGATTTTAGCAGTCAGCGCAGTCTCTGTGAGTGTTGAGAACAAAAGCCTGACTGAAGTGGGCCCAATAGTTTACGGAAAAAAGCATTTGAGGCGAGTGATTGTGATTGTGATTGGCAGTGCGGTTTTGCCCAATGGAGAAGCCAACCGATCTGTGTTGGATTTCCGAACTCTGCTGTGACTTTGTGTTTTATATTTATTTCTCCCACTGAATTAAAATTTCTCTGTAAGACTATGGTGGGACAGAAGAAAGAAGATTTTGTTTTATAATATAATTATTAAGTCCCCTGATGGTCACATGTGACACGTGTGACCTCCTGTTTTGGTGTCACAGAGAAATGCTGCACTGGCCTTCAAGGTCCCTAAAAAAAGATTGAGCAACAATAACTGACATATGAGATGGAAATAATGAATGATGTGCTATTGTATATGTCCACTAGGTGGCAGCGTCAGATTACATTTTTCTATCTTTTTAATTATTTATCAATCTTTTTACCAGCACAAAAGTGTTAACATTAAGTACAAGCTCAGAACACCATAGGTTAGTTATTAATGTCAATTGGAAAAAGCTGCAATCAAAGACATACGTCACACACATGACTAAAAATAATATTGTGTCCTATGAATGGAAATACACAGACTATGATTGTCACTAGGAGGTAACATACACGCAGGTCTATAAGCACCGGCTTAGTTATCCTGGTAATTTATTAATATATAGATCTTATTTACGAGTGAATAATAGGATATGCTAATATAGAAATGAAGGAATTGTCTATTATACAATTACTTGAGTGTTTATAAATACTTTTAATTCATTGTTAAAATAAAAATTAATAAACATATTTTTAAACAAGAGTTCCCCTCCCTCCTATGCTCTATAACTAGCACCAGGGCTGGACAGTCTTGGCTGATCCTCAGTAAATCAGGGGGGTGATAAACATGAGGTAGTGGGAACCGATAGCAGCCTGGTTAGCACTGGCCTCCAGCTAATATAATGGTGGTATAAAAACAAGGGCCCCCCTATCATATAGTAAACCAGCCCGGAGGTGATAGTCCCTTTACCCGTGGACTGTGGACTTCAGGGTAGTGGAAAATAACTGGTGACACTTGATAATGACACATTGACACTTGGGCCCCAGTATTATAGCACTTTGACACTTTGGTACCAAAATGATATAGAGTCGATGCTCAGGTAACAGAAATATTTTACACTGACACTCGGGGTCTCACAAAAAAGGTTGAGCATCACTTACTGAATTAGGGGATATATAAAATAATGGTGTGTTATACAATGTGGACACTAGGGGGCAACATCACATTAATTTTTTCTTTGTTTCTAATTATGTATCACTTTCTTTATTGCCAGCGATGACGTGACAACGCCAAGAACAACCACAGTAGACAGTAGGTAAGTTATGGCAGAGATAGCGTGTGGGCCCATGAAGGTCCACTAAGGGGACCTTAGGTCCACTGTGGGTCCATTAAGCTAACATAATAAATATTGCGAGAGCTGCCATTTTCTCCCCCAGATCTAACATTCATCCGATGTATTTCTAGTTTCTCAGGATTCCATTTCAATGGAAGTAAAGTGGAAATGTTTAAACTCCGCTCAATATGCAAGATTGTGATACTGTGACATCATATTTAATAGTATAAGAGATGGATGGATGAACTGTATTTTATATAGAAGATATTTACACACATATATTACACTGCTCTCTATATATAAGCAGGAGGATGATAGGCAGGTGGCTGATGGCCCCCTGGAGACTTCTTGTTTGTTACAGTCCTACATGGAAGGAGCTGCTGCTTACACCAGCACTCATAATCTCCTTCCTGGTGCCATCTGTGGTCCACTTGGGTCTACTGAGTGTTTGGCAGATTGTTCTGGACTTTCAAGTTGGCTGGATCAGGGAAGAAAGCTCCAAGTCTCATCATCACCACAATGATGCCACTTAATTTGCCCCCTACCAGAAGGACAATAAGATAAACCCAACTGTTTATAGCATGGAAGCCTCACAGAAATGGGCACTTTTTGTGCATTACTCAATTTCATAAATTGAATGGAAGCTACTCACAGTATGAGACACCCGGACGTAACCAACTGTAAAACAATTACGATTGGTGGGGCTGTAATGGGATGGGCTTACTCTGCTAAGACGTCATTTACCAGTTTTATTGAGTTTTGTTAGATGTCAGTATCTTGTCTTCACTGATGACTCCAACTGGCTCCACTTAGCCAAAACCACAACACACCAGCTGCAAGTGTAATTACTGCCCCCACCAGGCTCCTTCCCTGACACGTGGAATAGCTAATGCTAGTGTTGTGCATAGCTGCTGCAACGCAGCTCTGGCCAAATGGTACGGACCCCTTATTTGGATCCAGGCTGCTGGATAGCAGACAGGATGCTGAGTTCAAAGATGGACAGCCAGGGAAATGATTAAAATTTGTGCTTTAAGCTGTCGGTCCGGTGTCTCATAGAAACAAACAGGAACTTAGCATCAATTAAGTTTTCTTGCACAAAAAGCTCTTATTAGGGCTTTTTCATTATTTGAAACAAAATAGAAGGGCTGCGCTCAACCCCAATTCAGGCAAGAGCAGCAATACTCAGGAATCCCTTCCTATAAGTCACAACATATACACACAATGTACTGTGCTCAATTGCCAAAACTGCAGATATACCCTGATCAAATGTTATTGGGTAATAGATGCGGGTGCTGTAACTCGTCTGTTAGTAAATATACACCAGAATACAATGAATATAACAGTGGTCAAATGTATAACTCATAAATGAGTATCTGATATAAGGAGGCTGTTAGAATATGAAAATATACCAATAACTGAGGAAAATAATAAATAAAAAAATGATGAACAGTATGAAAAGTGATGACCAAGGGTTTAATCAGCGATTGGTCATACACATGATGAATTAAAATACATAACTCTGTAGCAACAAGTTGCCATTCAGAATTCCAATATAAGCAGTAAGAATTATGTAAAATACCAATAAAAATAAAAATAAAAAGTCAATCATAAAGTCCAAGAGGGTTCCAGCATGAAACCTTACAAAGGGAATCCCAATGGAATAAAAATAAACTTGATATCCAAAATGTCACAATAAGATAAATCCAATGGATGAAAAAACCTTTGGGGAGCACTAAGCAGAGAGCCGGTACTCACAATTCCGGATCACAGGATATACGTGGCAGGGTACCTGACCAGAGACTTGGGGATCCCGGGACTGCGGTCCAGATGACATCTAAACGGTAATTATACCAGTGAAGCTCACAAACCATGTGAATGATGAAACAGACAGCGGGGAAAAACGGAGTGTGTTCCAGAGTGGAGCGCAAAAACTGGATGTCCTGTTGTGTCTAGCGGATGTGGGTGTGTCTAACGCGTTTCATCTGCTCTGCATTTTCATTATACCTGAAGCATAATTCTCAATACGGGCTGCAAGTCATTCTTCTAAAGAGCCAAATGTGGTTTCTACATCTGCAATAAATTCACATAGGCACTTTCAGGACATGAGGGATGATAAGCAGGGTGACCGCTATGGGAAATGGGGAGCACTGCATTGACCCACCCAATTCACTGGGCCCATGTGCAGTTCATCCTAATTCTTGCAAGACAGAACCTTCCTACAGGAATGTATAGCAGGGAAGGAAACCATTCCTGGCGCTATATATAGAGGTTGAAGCCCATGTAAAATGACTGTGTATAATGCTGCTGTTTGTAACTTCAATGTTTGCGAATATTATTTGTATCCATTATAAATAAACCAACGTGTACTTTAGATTGAGGGAACATATAAGACAAGAATTTAAAAAGTTATTTTTTTTTTACCCTTAGACCTCCTTCTAAGAGGGAAGGTTGTTAACACTGAAACAGTATACTCCTGTCTGGTATCAGAGAAAGAAAAGCCTGGCTGGAGGGGATCCAATAGTTTGCAGAAAAGAGAATGTAGGCAATTCTCTCTAGAAGCTTGGAGGGGGACGGGAGCGGAGAGTTGGGGCGGTAATTTGAGAGAGAGTTTGGGTCAGTATTTTGTTTTTTCAGAATAAGAGTAATCCCTGTGTGCTTGTATAATGATGGGGAGATATCAGGAGAGAGAGATAGATTACAGATTTTAGTTAGAGGTGAAATGAGCACAGGAGACAGGAATCTGCCAATTTGTGATGGTATGGGATCAAGAGGACAGGAGGTATAGTAGGAAGATAAGAAGAGATCAGATACGTTATCATCATTTGTGGAATCAAATGAGGAGAGGGTGTCAGAGGGTGCTGGGAAGGAATTGAGCTGATTGCTTGTCGAGGGAGATGAAATAGGAAGCAAAATCCTCGGCACTGATAGTAGACGGTGGGTTTGGGGCAGGAGGATTGAGAAGAGATTTACATGTGTTAAAAAGGCATTTAGGGTTAGAAGCCTGAGCATAGGTGAAAGATTGGAAGTAGGTTTGTTTTGCAGTGTCCAGAGCACTTCAATAGGAGTTGGAATCATGACCTCAACTAATCTGCTAAACCCTGATTTATCGATGGCGGAAATTGGATGCACATCTAATGCTAACATAGCTGTCATGGCTTTAGTGATCTACTTGTCCAGCAGGATGCTGGTGTGGGGGTGACACTCCAGAGGAACGCCTCGGAGAGTCCCCTAGAGAGGAAGAAAAGGTTCTCACCTGATCCCGAGGGCCCACTATGTAAGGTGTCACTCCGATTATAGGAACTTCCCCAGCAAACCGTGAAGGGTGCATTTCCCTGTGGGCGAGAAGACCAAGAGGCACGTATGGCAAAGGGGAGGGAAGGGGCTGTCCGGGGCGACGTCTAGGAACAGAGCATTACTCAGCTCCGCTTGACGACACCCTGTTTTATTCTGGCCAAGCCACACGGGGCTACAAGAGTTCGGGACAGAGAACGTTCTTGCTCGAACTCCCTACTCACGACTAATGAGGGCCACCCGAACATCGGTACAGGACTCCCTCTGCCAGTAGCACGCTGCTGGGTATCACAGTCCCCACCCGGAACCGTCAGTATACTGATGGAACACGAGCAACCTCCGTCTTACCCTTCGAGACACCGTCCATCCTGGGACCGCCAGGCAACCGTGCTGGAACCCAGGCCAGACACCCCAATGGACCCGCGGATTACCGTGGCAGCCCCCGGCGCTCACAGGAGCAGAGTTGCACTGCCCCAATGGAACCGCTGAATACCCGGATCGCCCCCGGAGCTCAAAAGAGCTGTGTTACACTACTCCCAAGGAACCGCGGGAAGCACTGGCATTCCCTGAAGTGCGAAGGAGTAGTGCCGAACTACCGACCAAGGGACCTGCCCTAACTCGAGTCTACGAGGGGAGGAAAAGGAGGATAAACAGAACTTACCATGTAGGGAGGCCCTACGTAAGCTGCCTCCCTGGGGTGGCACTTTGCCTGATCTATTCGCCCCCTCCAGGCTTCACGCACGGCCGGCGAACGGGCCAAATGCCACCTAGTAGTTTCTCCCGACTCCCCCGCCTTCCGATACCTGCGGAGAGAATACAATACAACTTCCACAGCCCCCGTGCCTCTCAGGCAGAGAACCGTCTCACAGTATATTACAAGGTAAACACACACCGTACAATAGACAGAATCACGAGGTACACCAATAGATATGTTCCTGCCCTGCTCTGACGTCTGCGGGGTCTTAACAAGGGGAAGGAGGACTAAGCCCGTTCCTACCTGTGGTTCTAGCTGGCTTGGGCCTGGTGCCCTACAGACTAACTAAGAGCCTAATGCCCTGCGGGGGAGCCAAGCTCCTACCTACCTAGGCCTAAAGCCAGGGACTACCTAAGGGCCTTGTGCCCTGAAGGCTAACTAAGGGCCTTGTGCCCTGCGGGGAGGGAAGCTCCTACCTACCTAGGCCTAAAGCCAGGCACTACCTAAGGGCCTTGTGCCCTGAAAGCTAACTAAGGGCCTTGTGCCCTGCGGGGGAGGAAAGCTCCTACCTACCTAGACCTAAAGCCGGGGACTACCTAAGGGCCTTGTGCCCTGAAGTCTAACTAAGGGCCTTGTGCCCTGCGGGGGAGGCAAGCTCCTACCTACCCAGGCCTAAAGCCAGGGACTACCTAAGTGCCTTGTGCCCCGAAGGCTAACTAAGGGCCTTGTGCCCTGCGGGGGAGGCAAGCTCCTACCTACCTAGGCCTAAAGCCGGGGACTACTTAAGGGCTTTTATGCCCTGAAGGCTAATTAAGGGCCTTGTGCCCTGCGGGGGAGGCAAGCTCCTACCTACCTACCTAGGCCAAAAGCCAGGGACTACCTAAGGGCCTTGTGCACTGAAGGCTAACTAAGGGCCTTGTGCCCTGCGGGGGAGGCAAGCTCCTACCTACCTAGGCCTAAAGCTGGGGACTACCTAAGGGCCTTGTGCCCTGAAGGCTAACTAAGGGCCTTGTGCCCTGCGGGGGAGGCAAGCTCCTACCTACCTACCTAGGCCTAAAGCCAGGGACTACCTAAGGGCCTTGTGCACTGAAGGCTAATTAAGGGCCTTGTGCCCTGCGGGGGAGGCAAGTTTCTACCAACCCCAAGGGGGTTTCTACCGAGGGTGCAATTATCTGCGGCACAGGCCTAATGCCTGGAGTGTGCCCTCATAAAGGGAGGTAGATAGAGTACGGGCGTTGGCCTGGGAGAGGTGGTCCCCACTGGGGTCTTACCTGTTCCAGAGCCTCCTCTCGTGACGTCCGCGTAGCTCCTCTTCTGTACTTCAAGAGATGGGCGCGGGGGCTCACCGCTTCCCTCCTGCTTCACTGCATCTTCATCAGACAGGTTAGCTCATAGCCCTGACAAGGGCTCTCTGTCTGGACTCCCACCGGCGCAGTCCTCTTCCTGCGCTGCTGGTCTAGGTCCTCTCTCCACAAGCTCTGCCGTCAACTGACTCCACGTGTCCCGCCGCCGGCATCTATATAAGACGTCGGCGGCCGATGAAGTCATCGCGGCCAGGAGCCGTGATTGGCTCGCGGCCGCGCTGTTTGTCAACAGGGCAGACGACTCCACACTGGTTCTCATACTTGGTTCCTCTTGCAAATGATTGATTCACACAAAAATGTTGTTCAAAACTATGGTTTGAACTTTCTTTTTATGGTTACTTTTCTTGGTCCCCCTATGTAGCCCTTCTGTATAGAAGTCACCTCCCCAGCAGCAGCTGTATTACACAAGGATGGCTCTTGGGAATCAGTTTGCATTTGAAAATTGGCTGCTGGACTATGTACTAATAATGAGAAGGTTGATGAAGTTGTTGACAGTAAAGATTGCATGAAGTGTCTATGCGATCTGCTGCTACCTAATGATGGACTGCTTGGTACTTTATGTGATTTTTCACTCATAAGCCCCATAACTAACACCGGAGCTAGACAGCCTTGGCTGATTCCCACTAACTCAAGGGGACGATGAGCGCCGGGTAGTAGGAATCGATAGCAGGCTTGTTAGGGATTGGTTGGAGCTATTATCATGGTGGGGTAAAAGATCAGTGCCCCCCCCATCCCCCCCGTCCCATAGGAAACCAGCCCAGTGCTGAGCAGCGTTGTAGATATTCACTGCACCACTGGGCTTTAGATTTCTGGGTAATGGAAAAAAATTGGCGGATCTTAGGACCCAGTAGGGTCCTAAGATCATAGCCCATTATACAAATACATACATTATATTGTAAATAAATAAACACATATGCTCAATTTTTTGAGTTAAATAAAGTCTCCCAAATAGACCCTTGTTATCCGCTTATAAGTTGAAAATATTTTTTCCTTTTGTCTTGTCTATAGTCTGATAGGAGCCATAATAAGTGACGTCTGCTTCGCTTGTGGCCCTTGGCGCTGAGCGACTGTGAACTGAATTAACACGAACAATCATAAGCAGCTATTGTGGGAAAATGATTGTGATTGGCTGAGTGATATTGCCCAGTGGAGCAGTCAGCTGATCTGCGTTGGATCTCTGAACTGAGCGGTCACTTCGTGTTTTATAAAAAAAATTCTCCCACTGGATTACAACTTCTCCGTGGGACAGAAGAAAGAAGATTTTGTTTTATAATATAATTATTAAGTCACCTGATGGTCACGTGTGACACGTATGACCTCCTGTTTTGGTGTCACAGAGAAATGCTGCACTGGCCTTCAGGGGACCTAAAAAAAGACTGAGCAACAATAACTGACATATCGGATGGAAATAATGAATGATGTGCTATAGTATATGTCCACTAGGTGGCAGCGTCACATTACATTTTTCTTTCTTTTTAATTATTTATCATTCTTTTTACCAGCATAGAAGTGTCAACATTAGGAACAAGCTCAGAACACCATAGGTTAGTTATTAATGTCAATTGGAAATAAGCTGCAATCAAAGACATACGTCACACACATGACTTAAATTATATTGTGTCCTATGAATGGAAATACACAGACTATGATTGTCTCTAGGAGGTAACATGCACGCAGGTCTTTAAGCACCGGCTGAGTTATCCTGTTAATTTTTTAATATATAGATCTTGTTTACAAGTGAATAATAGGATATGCTAATATAGGAAGTAGCAAAGGAATTGTCTATTATACAGACAACTACAGACTTGAGTGTTTATATTTCATTTAATTTTAGTTTATTGTTAAAATAAAAAACAATTAGATATATTTTTGATTAAAGCGTGCCCCTCTATCCTAAGCTCCGTACCTAGCACCAACACTAGACAGAAAATAAAGCTGTTTTCAAGGTGACTCTCATCCCCCTGTCCTTGTGTTGAGAGCAGATACTTACTATTCTGTGGAGTAGACAATCTAGTACATGCTTTTGGCAGAGAATTATATTTCCAGAACTCTGTGTATAAATGTAACAATGTGCTGATAAATGTCACGTTGTACTTGATGGGAGGAGCCGACCTCTGACATCCTGTAGAGACAGATCTCCCCACAATATACTCTGTATGTAGGCTGAGGGGTCCCACTCATGTGTAGGGTACAGCGGGAGGACTCCAGAGAGGGGAGACCAACAGACCAGTCCAACGCCAGACAGTAACTTATTATACCTGACTACTGATTCTAACATCTGCTGAGGTCACGGTTCTTTAATTTGGATTTCTATCAGTGGTGGAAACTATTTTCAGCCTATGTATAGCGGATTGAAGCCCATGTTAAATGTCTGTGTACAATTCTGATGTTTGCAATTTGAATGTTTGTAAATATTATTAGTAACTATTTGAAATAAGCCAACTTGCAGTTTTGATTGAGTAGATATTTTATGACAAAAATGTAAAAAGTTGTTTTTTTATCCCTTTAGTCCCCGAACAGATCTTACGCTGGTTATTGTCCCTTCGATCGTTGTGATAACGCTTATCCTGCTCACACTTGTCTTTCTTCTGTGGATATGGAGAACCAAGTACCGACGTAAGGGTCACAAATCTCATAGTTTATTTATTATCTCTATACTGAAACCAATAAGTGCTGAGACCTGATAATATCTGTGGACTTTCTTACATGAATATTATTCCATTGTCCGTTGATTTCCTAGATAAGCGGAGGTCTGCTGATCCGGCCAGAGGCGATAGTACTGTGGTGGTAAGTATTGTGTTATATGTCAGTTATAATTACTGATCAGGATCTATTTGTAGTTCTGGGTCCAGTCGGCCATACTGTGTAATACGTGTAACAGATACTTGTTAGCTTAGAGTTACTAACTCCAACTGCACAGGCTGCCACTATTCCCGTTATCAATCCAATAGTTGATGCTGGTCAGAATCATATCTATTACTAATCATTTGGAAGGAAGAGGCGAGATACCAGCGCTGAGTCTGAGACAACGCTTCTATAGACCCTAAATGTACCATCCCTACAGCATCTGCACCAACTCATTACTGGACCTAATCAGGGCCAGAAGTCCATGTATATATTATATGTGGTGAATAAATCAAAACATTCTGAAATTGAGGAGTTTGGATTCATTTTGCACCAATCTCAGCTCCAGTCATCAGTGGTCTATTCTTTAAGTTTTACCCTGATTCTTGCTCTGGTTTTATCTACTGACGTTAGAACCATTATTACATATTTATGATGATTTATTAGTACCTTGTGTGCTGTACATGATCATCTGTACCTTATAGTACAGTGCTAGGGACCTATCAGAGAGAAGCTCTGTGAGATTCATCTGGAGATAACTATGAATGTTGGCCCCGTCTCTTATAAGTTGAGGGAAAATATTATTAACCTTGTTTGTTAAGGAACAACTATACATCATATTCAATTAAAAATTATTAATTTAGTATGTGTAAATGTCATTTTCTCCTTTAAAATAGTGTTTTTTATGTGATTTTTAAGAAATTAGATATTGTTGTTCTCTATTCTCTTCAGATAGGTACATTTCTTATTTATCTTACTGTGGACCACAGAATTAGGTGGAAAAATACATAAAAATGTAAATATTACATGTATTCTATGAATGTGACATTTTATTGTATAATTAAACTTGCACACTTTCATCTATGTTTTTATATATCACCCACATATTATACAGCGCTGTCCTGAAAATATTTAATCATTCACATCGGTCATTGTAGCTTACAGTCTAATTTCCCCCCCCCCCCACACACACACACGCATACATACACACACATACACACACACACACGCATATATACACACACGCATACATACACACACGCATACATACACACACACGCATACATACACACACGCATACATACACACACACACACACACGTACACATACACACACACACATACACGCATACATACACACACACACACACATGCATACACACACACACACACGCAAACACATACACACACACACACATGTTTATTGCATTGTGAGGACCCATGTCTGGAACACGGTGCATAGGGACACCCCTTTCCTAATGCCCTGTCTACAATACAATCATAGGGGTAGGTGCAGGAGATGTTTCTCACCAGAGTTACCACTTGAGATTTACACTTTGAGTTTGCTTAAAGTGCTGACATGGACTTCATGGTGTGGAAAGTTTCATGTATTTTGGCCGTCTGATGACATCCACATGCCCACATACACCGACACCTAGCCATGGAGCTTACAGCCCTGTTCAACCACTAGTATTGTTTCAACAAGTTTGATCTCTCTTTAAAGCTGTTATGTGGTTCTCTATGTAGAATTTCAACCCCAACCAGTTACGATCTTTCAGTATGGCTAGTTAAGCCATAAGGCACACAACACAGTCACGCTTGCCGGGCACCCGACATGTTTGGATAAACTTCACAATATGCCTCTCCAGAGCCTGGACCTCATCTCTGCCCCAGGAACACATACAATGATCCAGCAAGGTTTGATTGCCAAGGGTGAGTCTTTATAGTCTGGTCATCAGCATACCAACTTACAGCTGAGTGAGGCAGCTCAGCTGCTTCCAGGACAAACAATCCCCATAGCAGTCACTGGTGGGGAAAATACAGAACTGCACCTGTAAAGACAGTGCAGAAAAGCATCAGGACATAACAAACAGATATGTAAATGACCGAGGTAAAAGTCAAAAGCATATATCAGACACCAGATTTCCAGCTTACCATCCGGATCAATGCGCATCTCGTCCAAATTGTTGCCTTTGAATTCAGCCAGTCTGCCACTCTCGAAAGCTATTAACAGTTTGTTGATATTAGCGTGTTGGAGGGTACCTTCTGGGAGGTGGTAGAACTGCCGGTGTACCCTGATCCCGTGCTCAAGGACGTCCGTCAACTAAACTATTTCTGTGTCCTTTAGGCTGAGGACCTGGGAGAGTGTGACAACATGCTTTCAAAGCTTCATGGAAGACAGCGTGTGGGGATGTTTGGCCCCACACTGAGGCAAACAGTCATATGCAATCGGAACCTGAATTGTGACAAGGCAGCTGGTCTGACAAACATGTAGACATTTCGTTTATCCACTCCACATTCTTCACGCTTCTCTTCGAAACGTTCTATTGCACCTTGCATGGCTGGTGTCAGCAGGATGGGGACTTTTCACCCTCGTTTTCCACGTATTTCAATGCGAGTGAAGTGCCGGCAGAGCTTCCTCTCAACCTCAGAAACGCTAGGGCCACATCTTCGTCGAGATCCAAAGTATATCTTGAGGAGAAGGTACTCAGCAACATCTTCGAATCTTCCCCTTCCCTTCTTCGATTGAACAAGTTCACCTGTGCCAGGGTGACTTTTGCAAACAGTGCCCCGTGGTTAAGCATAGGCTCAGTGGATAGATCACTTCGGTAGGCTTGCTGCTTCTCATCTAGGTACAAGTGCATCTTTTTCACATCTTCTGTGAAAGGTAAGAGGTAAGGCATGTTCCACTTGGACTCTTTAAGGGTTTTCAAGACAGCCGATGAGATCAACTTATTCCATCTTGCCTCATATATCTTCTAGAAGTTTTGTGTGTTTTCAACCGCAACAATGCAGCGCTCCATCATGGCTCGGCACTCCACAATGCTCACAACCTTTTTAAAGGCAATGCCCGACCTTGAGTGCTAGCAAGGGTGTCTTAAATGTATCTACTCGTCATAGCCAGCTACCAGCTTCCCAGCGTCTACTATGTACAGAAAGCTCGATGGGGTGGTAAAGTCTTCCATCCTCTCCAAAGGGGTAGCTATTCTGGCATGTAGCAGCTTCTGGCGTATGTACTCGTGCCTGCCAACATCTGATCCGACCCGGTTGAACAGATGCTGCCCCATCTGCATGATGCATTGGTCATTTTTGACTGCGAGTAAGATTTCATCTGGGGTCATGTCGCTCAAGCGCTTCCAAAAGCCAGCACTGATGTCAGGTGGAACAGGCTGAGCAAAGGCGCACAGTGACTGTGTCACAATTCTAGCAGATAAAGTGGATTCACTTTTGCCCACCTGGATTAGCGATGGCAGTGACAGAGGCACGGAGTCTAACGAACCACCAGTTTTCAGAAAGGACTTCCACAAGGAGGTTTGAGCTTTTCTGCAGGTAATTTCGCAGGTTGCGGCAATCTGCGCTGCCTCCAAGCAAGACGAGCCATTATCAAGTGCAAGAGATTAGTCAATCTATGGACTATGGACTGCAGAATGTCAAATCAGGAAACCGAAGAAATGTCAGAACAAGCTGGGTCAGCAATAATCAGGAGCAAAGACAGTGTCAAATGACAGGCAGAAGAAAAGTCAGGATCAGTCTGGGTCAGGATACACAGGATCCAGCCACAATATGCACAGCAACTCTTGAATAAAGGTATGGAACCTAATAGTCTGGCACAGGTTGGTGCACTGAGCAGGTTTAAATAGCTGAGCTAAAGAGCAGAGCGGGTCACAGAACAGATCACATGATCACAGGTTCAGAGTTCTTAAAGGACCATGCACCTTATGCTGTACAGTGTACTATAATTATGGCACAGGGTTCTGCGTCTGGAGTGGAGGGATGAATAGAAGAGTGTGCTGGACAGTGGGTTTGAAAAGTAACTCCTGGGGATAAATATATCAAGCTCCGATTTTGTTATTGATTAAACATTGCGGAAAATGCTCAAGTCGCTAGATGTATTAAGCTGCAATTTTTACTCTGATCTTCAAAATTGCTGGTCATCTCTAGCGATTTGTTGGGATTTCAAGCACACCAGTCTATAGCAAACTCTCCCGTGTTTAGCAAACTCTCCCCTGTTTAGGTCAAAAATGCCATAGACAACACGCTCGTTTCTAGCTGCGAGATTAGTAAACACTTCACTGTTACACTGCCAGTCTATACAGCTGCAGGTCCCCACAGCTGTCAAAAGTTAAAAAAAATAGGTAAATGTTGAAAAAAAAAAGCGTGGGGTCCCCCCGCCCGACCACTATTAACCCTAGTGCTGCCAGCCTACTGCTGGTTGCTTGAAAATCGGGGAAAAAATAGTGTGGCATCCCCTCACTTTTCACTCAACCAGCACTAGGCAAACCAGCTGGCGCTATATAAATAAATGTTGATGATGATGATGATGGGGTTGGTGCCACTGTAGCAGGGTCCCCCTGCCATAATGACATCCAACCCCAGGATGTTCAGCGCTGGGCTGGATTCCCTAGGGAGTGGGGTCCGGAGAAAAAACGTGCGGGCCCCCCCTCTAGGAATAACCAGACCAGTGCTGAAAGCACTAGGGCTCTTCCTACACCCCTGGGTGGTGGGTGTAGGGTAATAGTAGCGATTATAGAGTTACAAAACAAACGGATGCCATTTTGTTTTATGGATCTACAAGTCCCAGCCCTTCCAGGGTGCCATAAACAGTCTGGGCATGCTGATGCTTGTATATCTACAAGCACCAGCATACCCATGGCAGCCAGGTCATGCTGGCACTTGGAGAACCACAAGTGCCAACATGGCCTGACAACCATGGTTGTCTGAGACCTGTAGTTCCACAATAAAAATGTTAATAAAACAACACACCCTCATTAAAACCACACCATTTTAATAAAAAAAAAAAATTCAATCATAAGCACAACAACCTCCTTTTCACCACATAAATTAAATGAAAAATAATAAAACCCAAAATACTCACTAATCTGAGTTCTTCTTTTGTCGGCAGCTTTTAATCCAAATGTGCTTGAAACCCATGTCCTTAAATAATTGTAGATCCAATTGTCCATGCTTGTAAATATCTTCTGGTCATCAAAACCCCCAAGTTGCTGCAGTGTTATCTTCAGGCACAAGGACCTCCATAATTGCACATCCAAATCTGGAACATGCTTGAATAAAAAAATAAACACAATTTACAAACGCCGCAACTTCTGCTTATACAGTGTACAAACAGCCCTACGCTACTGAGTATAATCCAGCCGCAAGATCTCTTATATGTATTTATTTGGATAGGCGTCTGCCACACACATTGTCTGCGCTCCTTATATGACGTTTGTGTCTTTTGTCTCCTGTATGTGATATAATTGGGATCTCTCTGTGCACATGTAACACTTGTATAGTTGTAGAAGATCTAATGAACCCTTCAGTAAGCAGGATATGTGAAGATACTTGTAGCCCTTCTTCTGTCTAAAGAACTATTATCCTTGTTTTGGTAGATATGTAATATATTATCATTTCTCTTTATTCCCACATACCATGGACATTATACCATCCGTACTCACTGGTTGTTACCCAGCTTTTGATTAGCTGTCCTGCTATGGTTACCATGTCTGCTGTTGTCACCATGTTTGCTGTTGCTGGGAACCGGCTGGGCTTACTTTGCCACCATTCCCTTTCGTTATCCCAGATGCGCCCTCTTGCCGCAGTAGGAGGGGCTTACAAATGCTGCCACAACTGGACTCCTTACTGGCATCCAGAACCGGGTTTATTCTGGTTAACTGACGCTGCAAGTGTACCCCTTTGCTGGTGTGCCTGTACTGGTACCTCTGACCTCTTCCTATGAATCAGGGTTACTGGGGATGGATCCACCTGACCTATCACACTGGCCAGAGCTGCTGGGTAGCGGGCAAAGCGGTGGTGCCGAAAAGCTGGGTCCAAATCTCAGAACAGCTGGGAATGGATTAGAGTTGGGTCTAATCAGTAGGTCACAGGGATAGAGAAGTTTCCAAGCATGTCTTTGAAGCAAGTGATGTTTATTTGCTCACCCTGGTCAACGTACCAGTGAGCAGGTCAGATGAAACAAGAAGAACAAATTCCAATACAAAACAGTGCTTTTTTATACAGTTTTGGACACAGCCCCACAGGGCTTGCCAGTCCCCTGAGGTCTGAACTATTTGCAGAATCAGGATGCAGTCTGTTTACCTAAACATGGATTTACATACAATGCAAAACTAACAATATTTACACTTATCTGTGATATCCTAAAACCTGCTGTGATTTCCTGCATCTTGCTTTAGACACAGATGAAATCTAACAGCAAGCCTCCAGGTATGTTTGGACATCACACATCAAAATGTCTAATTAACATGAGATTAACATAGGTCCTTTTTTTAGACAGTTGCAGAATACACATTTCTTCCACTTCAGAATTCCCAAAGAAAAGTTACAAAACCCCAAACAAGTAATTTCTCTACACCAAAATACACAAAAGACTTCCTCAACAAATGCTTATTGCATCAATTATATACCTCAGAGTTAATGTTTTTCCTCTAGCAAAGTTAAAACAAAACACGAATTTTCCTCCCCTTGTCTCAGAAATAAAGATATTTCCTTTACCAAGATACACACAATATTGAAAATAAGTACATTTTCAATTAAATAAATAAGCGCCTTGTGCTATTTCCTTTAAATAAATGTATACCATAAGTTATCCAGCCACAGATACGTTATGCTATATGTGCGCTGTCTGCTCAAATGTACAAATACATTTTTATGTTTGTTATGTAAAGTATGACGGTTGCATAATGAGCACTGGACCTATGACAGCCAGGCCCAAAACTGAGCATGGTGAGCCTGGGACCTATGCCAGCTAGACTGACTACTGAGCACAGGACTTATGCTGGACAAGCCCAATACTGAGCATGGTCAGCACAGGATACATACGAGCCAGGACCACTACTTTTTATTATTATTATTAATTTTTATTTATAAGGCGCCACAAGGCGTCCGCAGTGCCGTACAGAGACAAACAAATTACAATACAATGGGAGACAGCACAGTACAGTAAACAGTAAACACAGCAACTCAGTAAGCTCAATGCACAGCTAGAGAGGACGGGGAAGGGGGAGGGAGGATCCGCACTACTGAGCAGAGGACCTATGCTGGACAAGGACCTGTGCCACAGTGCTCCCTCAATAAGATCTGTATTACTGGCTTGTACCAGAACTCACTTCTTTTCAATGTTCATTTGGCAGTTTCAGCCTAAAACAAATGTGACGACCATCTATGTCACAGCCAATGATCCGGGAGTCACTGGAGAACCACCAGACAACGCCAAACCTCAACATCTCTACCAGGAGATCTCTGATGTGCCACTGGTAAGGTGCAATGATTGGCTACATGATTAGCCTTTAAGCACTAATTTACCTATTTGTTTATAAACAATAATAAAATAATACTAAATCTAAAATGTAAGTTACATTATATTAAAGAGATACTAGTAATATTCACAAACATACATAAGATATTTTCTCTAAAGGATTAAAAGTGAAGATATTTGCGGTAAGATGGTGATTATGGGGAAAGATATTTCCTGTATTCAAAGACACTCGGCAAATCTCTCAGAGCAAAATATTATAATTGAAGACCACAGCTCCAATTCTTATGGATTTAGATTTATTCTCCTTTACCAGCCATTCACTCTATATCAGGACCCAATGCTCCATTTGATATTTTTAAAAACACTTTTAGTTACTGTATTAACAACCATTAGAAACTCAACACTTTGGGTCGAATTAATGGATAATAAACTATAAAAGCTGTGAATTTCTTTGAGGTTGAATGCATGTGATTCAGTTGAAAGTTGGGGGTAAATGTATCAAGCTGCGAGTTTCCGGTGGGTTTGAAAAGTGGATTCTAAGGCCTGATTCATTAAGGATCTTAACTTGAGAAACTTCATATTTCAGTCTCCTGGACAAAACCATGTTACAATGCAAGGGGTGCAAATTAGTATTCTGTTTTGCACATAAGTTAAATACTGACTGTTTTTTCATGTAGCACACAAATATCAACTTTAAATTTCAGTGTACAAATAAGCTATCAAGTATTTGTGCGCTACATGAAAAAACAGTCAGTATTTAACTTATGTGCAAAACAGAAAACTAATTTGCACCCCTTGCATTGTAACATGGTTTTGTCCAGGAGACTGAAATATGAAGTGTCTCAAGTTAAGATCCTTAATTAATCAGGCCCCTAGCTATCATTTATTTAGTGCATTCTACAAAATGACAGCTAGAATCTGATTGGCTGCTATAGGCAACATCTCCACTTTTTCAAACCCGCAGTTTAGTAAATATACCCCTTAGTGTCCTTTGGAGATAGTCTCAGAATTGTGTATTCTGGTTAGTGGAGCTGCAGCTGTTATCTGTGTAGTTTTTCTATCTCAACCTGACAATTGTTAGCTTTCTTTATGAGATTCCCATTGAAAGATAAGTCATTAGCAACCGGTTAGTGGAATGAGCCATTTGTGGATTTAAGTAGCAGTTGACATCAGCTAATCTTTCTTTTAAAATAAATCTAATAAAGAAAGTCATTTAATGGTGCTTTATGTCCAGTGAAGTTGAGTTTAGTATTGAGAACTTATATCTGAAAGATCGATCACTAATCTTTCTCCTGACATCTTGGTTTTAGGATTCAGCTAAGAGTCATCCAGGCACAACATACTCTACTGTCGGGCTTCCATATCACAGTGAACAAGACGTGTCACAGGGTCAGCACCCGGCAGATGGACAATATAGTCTACTGGGGTCTCCAGCCCAGTAATGCGGAGTAGAGAATTACTGAATCAGCCACAAATCATCAGATCTAATATATATATATATATGTGTGTGCTCTGTCTTATTTCAGAATAATGTGCATCTGTAATTTATGTAGTAAAGTTATAGAGTAAGTATTCAGACTGTCAGTGACTTCTATGTATTATTTTGAATGTTCGTGATTTCATAAAACGCTGTTATTAAAAATGCAACAAATAAACTTGTGGAAAAGTGAAACATAAATTTAAATTACATTCATATTTTAAATACAATATTTAATTACCTTACTTATAATCAGGGCCAGTGTTGGCATCTCCAGATCTCCAGCACCTCCAGTCACATGTTGACTGGTGGGCAAACCAGGGAAGTACGGTGCCTTAATGTCCCACTTACTGGACTTACCTTGTACTGTCGGCTCTGGTTATAATAAAGGTCCCAGTGATACAAACTTATCCCAACACAGGCACTCCTGTAGTACTATGTAGTATTATGCAGTACTAGGCTCTGAGTTCCCCTTACTGTCACCTTAAACCAAGTGTCTTGTTTCCCTTTTCACAGTACATAAATCATCATCATCATTTATTTATATACATTGCAGTGGTCTTTATTCAGTCACTGTGGAGGAAGCTCACAGTGACACAGATCAAGCATTATGTATTCCTTCACTGAGTAAAGGTACAAAGGAGGGAGAAGAAAAATTGTAGTTGTGAGTAGAGGTACTAAGGAGGGAGGAGAATGATGGGGCTGTGAGGTAAGGTAATATGGGGGGGAATGAAAGAGGTTGGGTCGGTATATAGGCCCCGGGGGGAGAAGAAGTATGGTGGCTGAGAGGGGATCTACTGGGGTATGAGGTGAAACAGGATTGTTGCTGAGATTAATGGCATTGGTAGGGAGGAGTAGAATGGTAGTTAGGAGGAGAATTACTGGTTACATAAGTTGGATGGTGGCTCTGTGTAGAGGTAAAGGGAAAGAAGAGAAGCAGGATGGTGCCTCAGATTACAGGCACTAGAGACTGGGAGGAACGATGGTGTCAGGGGTAGAGGCACTGGGAAAGGAGGGTAAGAATTGTAGCTGTAGGAGGAGGTCCTGGAGTGGGAGTAGAAGCTGGATGCTGGCTGGGATTACAGTCACTGGAGAGGGGGAGGAAGGATGCGGTTAGGGGTAGAGGCACTGGGAAATGATAATAAAAACAGTAGCTGTAAGAGGAGGTCCTGGAGTGCGAGGAGAAGTAGGATGATGGTGGCTGACAGTATAGGCAATAGCTAGAGGAGGGAAGGATGCTGGCTGGAAGTGGAGGTATATTAATGACAGTTAGAATATAATCATAAACTATTAGAACTACTTCATTAGATGTTCATCTATAGCAACCACCTGTCCAAGGACCGTGATGTGTTCCACAGTAGTCACTTGCTCCAAGGACTTTAGCTCATAGTAACAGTAGCTTATGATTTACAGTGCTGCCAGTGGTGAGGACAGAACATGGAAGGAGACCTTGGGCAACTGTGAGGATCCAATAGCACACACTGAATTCAGGGCAATAGAGTACAAGTCCAAAAATCAGGCCAAGGTCAGGGCATGCAGAGGTTAATTCAGAATCTGTTAAACAGGTATAACACCCCTTTCTCTACTGTACCTATGGAAGAACTATTGGTAGTAGAATAGTTGCTCTCACCGTTGTCTCACCTGCGCAGTGCCTCTGTCTATGTGGTGTCTTTCTTGGGTAATATAGTTATGATTCCTAGTACATTCAGGAAGCTGCAACAGAGGTTTAATAAACCAAATGATTTTCAGGCAAAATACATAAACAAGGATTCAGTTTGTGGGATATGCAGATTTCCAGGTAGCAGTCTAAACAGGTATAACTCAAATTCACAGATATGAACAGGTGTAATAAATGGCAGGAAAGTCCACAGAACAACAGGTTCCAAGTAATGGTAGGTACAGTTAAATAGCAGGGACAAATATTATGAGTTACCCCAGTCCAGGAGGCACGAGGCTATCCAGGGAAGGAGACAAATGGAGTCCAGTGGCCAAGCAGAGATCTGGGTAAGCAGAATCCAATAGCCAGGCAGAGGTCGGGGTCCCAAGCGAATAAGCATAGTCCAGTAATCAAGCCGAGGTCAGGGCAACAGGCAAACAAGCAGGGTCCAGGAATTAGGCAGATGGTCACAACAGGAGGTCAAACAGCAGCTAAGCAAAACAGGAACAGGGATTCACAGGAGACGAGCAGCAGCCAGGTAAAAACGATGAACTGCACTGAGCAAAGGTTAAGGCAGATGTTAGAAGCTGTGAGACAGGTGCAGTTCTAATTAGGCAAGGAGGTTAACCCCTACAGGCATGGTGCAAAGCTCAGGAGCAGAACAGCAGCACCTCTGGTGGATTAAAGGTACTGCTGCCACATACAAAATATAGGCAGAGTCGTAACAATTATCCAGGAAACCTGCTACACCAGAGGGAGCCTAAGGGAACCCTCTGCCCACCTCCTGTCTATGACCTCAGACAAACAAATCACATAGCAGTGCTTCAGGCTAGTTTTTAGAAGCCCCACCAACATGTTTATTTCTAAAGTGTGGGGACCACCAAATGTTATACATTATATATCAAAATATACTTTTCAAAAGAAGGTGACTTTTGAAAAAAAACAACCTTACAAGCGCAAAGTGAAATAGCGTATCAAGCAGGATTTTTAGTGCAATGCAATAAATACAAACATCATGCTATGAGACAGTAATACAGTAATAAATGTCCAAATCTTTGGTATGCGGTAGCATAAAAGGCTCAGATCATTGTTCACTTGATCTAAGACCTTAGGAACTTGCTGGCAATCAGATGAATAAAGAAATAACACAGCCTCATTTGAATCACTGGGCTTGGCAGAGCATAGAAACAACAGTAATAAAACACAACTTGCAGAATCTTTCAACCAGAAAGAAATATATTTCTCAACAAAATAACATCCAACACACCTTCTCCCTCACTTGGTATTTCTCAAAATGGTGGTAGAAACTGGTTCAAACAAAATGGTGGCTGCTCCCTCCTATTAGCTGTAATGATTAATCTGCAACGCTTTCCTTATTCTCCTGTAGCTCCCAGAGAATGTTACACTTTAAACTTGCAGTTTACTCACTGAAATGCTTCACCTTTATATTTAACAAGCTATTTCTTCTAGATATTTCAGTCACAGACTAAGTGGCTGTCTCTCCCTACACTATTACCCTTGTAACTAAAACAAAGACATGAAAAAACGTTTTAACTCAATATCTTTGATTCCCTGTCTTATTAAACTGTAGCCACAGATCTTAGTCCAGCAAATAGATAGATCAATCAGTACTTATCCTACAGTTCTACAACTTTCGCTTTCAGCACGGCTCCTCTTAGAAATGGTGTCTGTCTGACCCACTCTTCTCCAGATGACCATTTCCTCACACTCCTGAATTTCCCCTCTAGTCCCTTCTACTCCTTGACTGTGCTTCTGAGAACAAAACTGCTGATTCCACAGCACTGCTTTCTGCAATTCTCCCACTCTCAATGTCTCTGGTTTCTGGATCTCAGCTTTTCTCACATAACCCCCCTCTCAGATATCTAGCTCCTCCTTCCTCTGCTTTCCTGGTCTCACACACAGTTTTCCTGCTCTTGCCAGCCTCTGCATATCTCTCTGAACTCTGTCCAACCCCAGTATGGGGGATGTTTCCAAGCAGTTGCCGGCAGTACAGAGCATAGACGCTGATTGCTGTTCACGCGGCAGCCAGCTAAGTTCAAGGTGGTGCCTGCTGCTGCCCGACAGTCTGTATAGAACATTATGATGACACATTAAGTAAAAATTCATCTGCTTTTACTCATTCCTGATACAAAAGTACAGGGATTTTATGAAGAACATGGAAAAAACCTTTGAACAAAATAATTTGTCCTAACAAACCAATAAAAACTGTAAAAAATAGCAATAATACAAGAAAAATGCATCTTTTTTTAGCACAAACATCTCCCCTATCACACACAGCACATCACACGTGTCAGACATGTACAGGACTTTCCATACAGAACATAATATCTTCCTGGGAAGTTATCATTGTAATGATGGAGTTATTCCTCCTATAAGAGGCTGATCAGATTTTAATCAAACTGTATGTATCACTATGATAACTTTTGTAATAGAAGCAACTAAAATATGTATCTCTTAATGTGTTCAGCACATAGCTGTAGCTGTCCCATTCCTTTGGAGAAAGCAGTTCATTAAAGTGTGTAGGAAGGTATTGCTGTATCTGTTGTGTATTACTTTATAATACATAGCGTGGTGCTGTGTAGAAGTCTCCTAGGTAACATACGTGCACATATTGGTAAATTACAGGACCACTTTTGGGCACACCCATATACATACATGTTACAGTAACTAGGGATGTGCACCGGCGACTTTTGAGGTCTCGTGTTTTGTGTTTTGGATCCGGATTTTCGTTATTTTTGAGGTTCGGATTTGTCTCGCAAAACACTTGACGAAAGGTCTCGGTTCGGATTTAAGGTATTGGATTCGGATTTTTTTTGAAAAAAACATAAAAAGTTTAAAAATCAAGTTTTTGGGCTTATTTTCACTCCTAGGCTATTATTAACCTCAATAACATTCAATAACAAGCATTTCCACAAATTTACAGTGTATTCTGAACACCTCACAATATAGTTATTAGTCCAAAACGTTGCAACAAGGTATCTTTCTGGACTGCGTAGAGGAGTGGGTCACCACAATATATATTAAAAACCCTGAACTTTTATGATTCACACCAATAAATGTACCTGGACTGCGTAGAGGAGTGGGTCACCACAATATATATTAAAAACCCTGAACTTTTATGAATCGCACCAATAAATGTACCTGGACTGCGTAGAGGAGTGGGTCACCACAATATATATTAAAAACCCTGAACTTTTATGAATCGCACCAATAAATGAACCTGGACTGCGTAGAGGAGTGGGTCACCACAATATATTAAAAACCCTGAACTTTTATGATTCGCACCAATAATTGTACCTGGACTGCGTAGAGGAGTGGGTCACCACAATATCTTAAAAACCCTGAACTTTTATGATTCGCACCAATAATTGTACCTGGACTGCGTAGAGGAGTGGGTCACCACAATATATTAAAAACCCTGAACTTTTATGATTCGCACCAATAATTGTACCTGGACTGCGTAGAGGAGTGGGTCACCACAATATCTTAAAAACCCTGAACTTTTATGATTCGCACCAATAATTGTACCTGGACTGCGTAGAGGAGTGGGTCACCACAATATATTAAAAACCCTGAACTTTTATGATTCGCACCAATAATTGTACCTGGACTGCGTAGAGGAGTGGGTCACCACAATATCTTAAAAACCCTGAACTTTTATGATTCGCACCAATAATTGTACCTGGACTGCGTAGAGGAGTGGGTCACCACAATATATTAAAAACCCTGAACTTTTATGATTCGCACCAATAATTGTACCTGGACTGCGTAGAGGAGTGGGTCACCACAATATATTAAAAACCCTGAACTTTTATGATTCGCACCAATAATTGTACCTGGACTGCGTAGAGGAGTGGGTCACCACAATATCTTAAAAACCCTGAACTTTTATGATTCGCACCAATAATTGTACCTGGACTGCGTAGAGGAGTGGGTCACCACAATATATTAAAAACCCTGAACTTTTATGATTCGCACCAATAATTGTACCTGGACTGCGTAGAGGAGTGGGTCACCACAATATATTAAAAACCCTGAACTTTTATGATTCGCACCAATAATTGTACCTGGACTGCGTAGAGGAGTGGGTCACCACAATATCTTAAAAACCCTGAACTTTTATGATTCGCACCAATAATTGTACCTGGACTGCGTAGAGGAGTGGGTCACCACAATATATTAAAAACCCTGAACATTTATGATTCGCACCAATAATTGTACCTGGACTGCGTAGAGGAGTGGGTCACCACAATATATTAAAAACCCTGAACTTTTATGATTCGCACCAATAATTGTACCTGGACTGCGTAGAGGAGTGGGTCACCACAATATCTTAAAAACCCTGAACTTTTATGATTCGCACCAATAATTGTACCTGGACTGCGTAGAGGAGTGGGTCACCACAATATATTAAAAACCCTGAACTTTTATGATTCGCACCAATAATTGTACCTGGACTGCGTAGAGGAGTGGGTCACCACAATATCTTAAAAACCCTGAACTTTTATGATTCGCACCAATAATTGTACCTGGACTGCGTAGAGGAGTGGGTCACCACAATATCTTAAAAACCCTGAACTTTTATGATTCGCACCAATAATTGTACCTGGACTGCGTAGAGGAGTGGGTCACCACAATATATTAAAAACCCTGAACTTTTATGATTCGCACCAATAATTGTACCTGGACTGCGTAGAGGAGTGGGTCACCACAATATCTTAAAAACCCTGAACTTTTATGATTCGCACCAATAATTGTACCTGGACTGCGTAGAGGAGTGGGTCACCACAATATATTAAAAACCCTGAACTTTTATGATTCGCACCAATAATTGTACCTGGACTGCGTAGAGGAGTGGGTCACCACAATATATTAAAAACCCTGAACTTTTATGATTCGCACCAATAATTGTACCTGGACTGCGTAGAGGAGTGGGTCACCACAATATCTTAAAAACCCTGAACTTTTATGATTCGCACCAATAATTGTACCTGGACTGCGTAGAGGAGTGGGCACTGGGCACCACAATAAAATATATAAAAAACCTACACTACACATACGGCTGCTCCTCCATCCTCTCCATCATATACATGTTGGAGTTTTACCGTGTGACAACCTCTTGTTTTTGATAATGTCAGTGCATTTTGAATATTTTTCAATTTGCCCCACACCACTGAATGTACTTTATCTATGATACGCAATACGCATCTATCTATCTTGACTGCGTAGTGTGGTGGCCCCGGTACACAATTTTGTACCGAGGCCACAATATAATTAAAAAACCCTCCACGTGTCTGAATTCCACCAAACAAGTATCTGGACTGCATAGTGGGGTGGCCCCGGTACCCAATTTGATACCGGGGCCACAATACCTCCTCCAAACATGGTACAGACAATTTGTCATTGAGATCCCAGACAGACAGGGTCAAAGTGTTATTGTTTGACTTTGTAAACCAAAAAAACTGTCCCTGTTGCACATAGTCGTGCAATGAAGACTGACTTTTTCATTTAAAGGCACGATCTTTCAAGTGTAGTGTTTGTAAGTCTAAGTCATATTATACTTTTGGTAAAATTGGTTTATTTTGTTCCTCTTTATGGTAATTAATTAGTAATAGAATTAAAGTATGAAATAGAATTAAAGTATGAAATAGAATTAAAGTATGAAATAGAGTGGTATAGAGTTGTAGTGTGGTATAGATAGAGTGGTCCACACAATATAATAATAAAACCCTCAACTGGTCTGAATTCCACCAAACAAGTATCTGGACTGCGTAGTGTGGTGGCCCCGGTACACAATTTGGTACCGAGGCCACAATATAATTAAAAAATTGGGCATCAACTGTCACCGTTGTTTAATATCTGATACACCTAAATATGGACTGCACAGTGGAGTGGCCCCGGTAGTAAATTTGGTGCCGGGGCCACAATAGCTCCTCCAACTTCCAAGTGCAGTGTTTATAAAGACAGACAGCGTCGAAGTGTTATTAGTTGACTTTCTTAACCCTAAAATTGTCCCTGTTGCAAATATTCGTGCAATGGACAGTTACTTTTCTATTGAAAGACTCAAGCTTTCAAGTGTAGTGTTTATAAAATATAAACAACAATACAGTAGTTTTAGAGCACGTCAATACCTCTTGTTTTAAATTATGACACGGCATTTTACTTTTGGTTTAATTTCTTGAATTTTTTTACATTTGGTTTTACTTTTTGAACATGGCAAACGACTGTTGCTTGGTCATATAATGCAAAAAAAAAAGTTCCAAGATGGAATTGTCCTTGGGCCCTCACACCCACCCTTATGTTGTTGAAATAGGACATGCACACTTTAACAAACCAATCATTTCAGCGACAGGGCCTACCAAACAACTTTGGCTGAAATGATTGGTTTGTTTGGGCCCCCACACCAAAAAAGCTATTCATCTCTCCCTGTACAGACTAAACAGGCTCTACTGAGGCAAGATGTCGTCCTCATCCTCAACCTCTGATTCCTCTCCCCCTACAGTGTGTACTTCCTCCTCATCACACATTATCAATTCGTCCCCGCTGGACTCCACAACCACAGGTCCCTCTGTAGTATCTGGAGGGCAGTGCTGTACTTCATTGAGGAATTGATTATTCATTTTTATAAACATCATTTTTTCAACGTTGTGAGGAAGCAACCTCCTTCGCCGCTCACTGACCAGGTTCCCCGCTGCACTAAAAACTCTTTCCGAGTACACACTGGAGGGGGGACAACTCAGGTAAAATAGAGCCAGTTTGTACAGGGGCTTCCAAACTGCCTTTTTTTCCTGCCAGTAACAATATGGACTGTCTGACATGTCTACTTGGATGGTGTCAGCAAAGTAATCATCCACAATTTTTTCTATTGTGACAGCATCCAATGCAGCGAGAGTAGACATGTCTGCAATGGTTGGCAGGTCCTTCAGTCCGGACCAGATGTTATCAGCATCCCCGCCAGTGCCTCTTTTGGGAAAACTGAGCTTTTTCCTCGCAGCCATAGATGTGGAAGAAAATGAGGGTGGAGCTGTTGGCATGTCACGGTCCTCTTCAGAGGACAATCTCCTGACCAGCAGGTCTTTGCACTGCTGTAGACTTGTGTCCGCCGGAAACAGAGACACAACATACGCTTTAAACCGAGGATCGAGCACGGTGGCCAGAATGTATTCCTCTGACTTTAAAAGAGTGACCACCCTCGGATCCTGGCAAAGCGTACGAAGGGCTACATCCACAAGAGCTACATGCTTGGTGTAATCGCAATGGCTTACCAGCTCCTCCCTCACTTTCTCCAGCTGCTTCTGCAACAGCCTGATCAGGGGAATGACCTGACTCAAGCTGGCAGTGTCGGAACTGACTTCTCGTGTGGCAAGTTCAAATGGCTGCAGAACCTTGCACAACACGGAAATCAGTCTCCACTGCGCTTGACTGAGGCGCATCCCCACTCCTTTGCCTATGTCGTAGGTGGCTGTGTAGGCCTGAATGGCCTTTTGCTGCTCCTCCATCCTCTGCAGCATATAGAGGGTGGAGTTCCAGCGCGTCACAACCTCTTGTTTGAGGTGATGGCAGGGCAGGTTCATGCTTTTTTGATGTGCCTCTAGTCTGCGGTAGGCACTGGCTGAATGCCGAAAGTGTCCAGCAATTTTGCGCGCCACCGCAAGCATCTCCTGCACACCCCTGTCACTCTTGAGGTAATGCTGCACCACCAAATTAATGGTGTGGGCAAAACATGGGACGTGCTGGAAATTGCCCATATTTAATGCCCGCACAATGTTACTGGCATTGTCTGACACCACAAATCCCCATGAGAGTCTAAGTGGGGTAAGCCACTGGGAGATAATTTCCCTCATTTTCTCTAATATGTTGTCAGCGTTGTGCCTCTTATTAAAGCCTGTAATGCACAATGTTGCCTGCCTTTGCATGAGCAGCCATTTTGTAGATGCTGCTACTGATGCAGCTGTTGCTGTTGCTGCGGAAGGGGATGCATCTACCCAGTGGGCTGTCACAGTCATATAGTCCTTCGTTTGCCCAGAACCACTTGTCCACATGTCCGTGGTTAAGTGGACAGTGGGTACAACCGCATTTTTAAGAGCACTGAGGACACTTGATCGTACTTCTCTGTACATTTTTGGTATCGCCTGCCTAGTGAAGTGGAATCTCGACGGGATTTGGTACCGGGGACACAATACCTCCATCAACCCTCTAAATCCCACTCCACTGATGGCGGACACCGGGCGCACGTCTAACACCAACATTGCTGTTACAGCCGCAGTTATACGCTTTGCAATAGGGTGACTACTATCGTATTTGGTGGTCATGGCAAACGACTGTTGGACGGTCAATTGTTTTGTGAAAGACTTAGCGGTCTTACGACTTCCCCTCTGGGAAGATGACCGACTAACAGCAGCAACAGCAGCAGTGGCAGTAGTAGGCGTACCGCTGCAGGATTCCTCGGATGAATCCCGTATTGAGGAGGACTCAGTCTGGCTGCTGACTTGGGCTGCAGGACTGAATCTGATGGAGATTGTGGAGGAAGTTGACGAGGAGGGTGTTGCTGGTGTGTATCCAACTGGACCACGGGATTTAGGTGTCCCTGTACCGATGAGGGTCCTAGCCCCAGTTCCTGAACTAACCACTGAACTATGAAGGTTATTCAGGTGACGTATAAGGGAGGATGTTCCTAGGTGGGCAAGATCCTTACCCCTGCTTATTTGAGCTTTACATAAGCTACATATGGCCATACATTGGTTGTCTGGATTTGGATAAAAATAACTCCAGACCGAAGAGGTGCATTTTTTGGTCTTCTGACCAGGCATGACGATGGGCTTTTTCATCCCATGGACATCAGCTGTTTCCCCCCCTGGTGCCTCATTTACAATAACCACATCACCATCCTCATCATCAAGTTCCTCCACAGCGTCAGCTACATCATCAATAGCCTCCTCCCGAGCCACCTCTTCCCGTACAGTGATGGGAAGGTCAGGCTTGACAACCACCAACATCCTTGGACTCGCCTTGTGGATTTGTGATAATTTCTCTTTAGAAGGCAGAGTTGTTTGCTGTTTTGTTGCTGACAGCATAACTCTCTTCAATTTTTTGTAGGGGGGGGGAGGAGGAGGAGGGCTAAGATCCTTGGGTGAAGCTGAACCACTAGTCATGAACACGGGCCAGGGCCTAAGCCGTTCCTTGCCACTCCGTGTCGTAAATGGCATATTGGCAACTTTACGTTTCTCCTCAGATGATTTAAAGTTTCTCTTTTTGCTACTTTTTCTTAACTTGGGCTTTTTGGATTTTACATGCCCGGTACTACGAGATTGGGCATCGGGCTTGGAAGACGACGTTGATGGCATTTCATCGTCTATGTCATGACTAGTGGCAGCAGCTTCAGCATTAGGAGGAAGTGGGTCTTGATCTTTCCCTACTTTATCCTCCAAATTTTTGGTCTCCATTATATGTAGCACAAGATACTGCAGAATGTGTGAACTTGGTAATATTGCAGTACCAATGGACTTATACTGCTGGATTGGTTTTGCAAATTTGGTTATAATTATTATATATTTTTTTTTTTTTAAATTTTTTTTTTTTTTTTACTTTTTTTTTATTTTTAAAAAACTTGGGAATAGTGGGGAAATAACTATGCCCTTAGAAGCACAGAGCACAGGACACAGCACCACTGGACTGAACAGGACACGGCACAGGACCCAGCAGCACTACGGAACTCAGCAGGACAGAGCACAGGACACAGCACCACTGGACTGATACTGCAGAATGTGTGAACTTGGTAATATTGCAGTACCAATGGACTTATACTGCTGGATTGGTTTTGCAAATTTGGTTATAATTATTATATATTTTTTTTTTAAAAAAAATTTTTTATTTTTTTTTACTTTTTTTTTATTTTTTAAAAACTTGGGAATAATGGGGAAATAACTATGCCCTTAGAAGCACAGAGCACAGGACACAGCACCACTGGACTGAACAGGACACGGCACAGGACCCAGCAGCACTACGGAACTCAGCAGGACAGAGCACAGGACACAGCACCACTGGACTGATACTGCAGAATGTGTAAACTTTGTAATATTGCAGTACCACTGGACTTTTACTGCTGAATGTGTGAACTTGGTAATATTGCAGTACCAATGGGCTTATACTGCAGGATTGGTTGTGCAAATTTTGTGGTAATTAAAAAAAATTAAATTAGTTTTTGGTATTTTTTAAAAAAACTTTTTTTTATTTTTTTAAACACAGGGGAATATTGGGGAAATAACTATGCCCTTAGAAGCACAGAGCACAGGACACAGCACCACTGGACTGAACAGGACACAGCACAGGACCCAGCAGCACCACTGACCTCAGAAGGACAGAGCACAGCACACAGCACCACTGGACTGATACTGCAGAACACAGCACAGCACAGCACAGCACAGCACAGCACAGCACAGCACTAAACAGCACAGCACTAAACAGCACAGAACTAAACAGCACAGAACTAAACAGCACAGAACTAAACAGCACAGAACTAAACAGCACAGAACTAAACAGCACAGAACTAAACAGCACAGAACTAAACAGCACAGAACTAAACAGCACAGAACTAAACAGCACAGAGGACCACCTAACACACCCTCCCTCTACCCTGATCAATGCCCGAGTGAAGATGGCGGCGACTAGCGGGGAATTTATAGGATCCGAGTATCGCGAGATCCGACAACGGGATTATGAGTCAGAGCCTCAGTTTCACTTTTGAATTTGGCGCCAATACCCGGATCTGTCTCGGATCCGACTCGGATCCGCAACGTTCGGGTGGGCTCGGATTTCATAAATCCGAGTGCGCTCATCCCTAACAGTAACCATGAATAATATATTTTCCGGTGATCCTTTGTTCTGTATCTGCACAAATTTAGCCAGTTTGTAAGTTCTGTGAAAGTGTCTTCAGCACATTCTCCTGACACAAGACGAATAAGTCCCCACTTTGTACTTTATAACAGAGGTGAAGTGAAACCGATCGCTACATTTTCCTCAGTTAACATAACAGCTCTGGGGTTTAGTTGTCCTATAACTATTTTGCAGGGCTTGTCAACTAATATTAGCCCTCTAGACAATCAGGGTAATTCTATAAAAACAAACTCAACAGGTAAATGGAGTTATAAGAGTGTAAACATTTTTCAGAGTAACAGTTTTGCCATGTATGTAAAATTATATGAAAAGTAAACAAGCAGTAAAATGACATAGAAACATTTTTTTTAGAAATGATTTATTAATTATTGTTATATTGTAAAAAAATACATTTTCAGGGTTTTTGCACCCCCCAAAAAAACCAAAATACATATTCTGCATTTTTCTTTGCATACTACAAAAAATAAATAATTCTTAACACCGTTTTGAACAATGAAAACCAAAAAAACAATATATTCAGGGTTATGTTTCAGCATGTTTTTTTTTTATTAAAGGTCCTCATAAATAAATAAATAAATATATATATATATATACTTTTTCTCAGCCACTAAACTGCTGTACAATATCATACAATATAACTTTTGTAAGTCCTCCATTATCATAGAATAATTGCAAACAATTATCCATCATAACTTCTAAGGGTAAAACATTGAAAACCTTGACTGCTCTTACATTAAAGATTTCCTTCCTGTACTAAGATGGTCAATGATTTCATCAATGCTGTATCTTAAGGCCATTACTGAACTCTAATTCTCCTGGATCTCTCTGCTGCGTTAAACACTGTTGACCTCTCTCTTCTCATAAAAAACGTTACATTCTCTAGGTCTTCAGGACACTATTCTATCCCGGTTCTTATCCTACCCTAAGAAATGAACACTGAAAGTAGCATTGTATGAGAAGAACCACAACTGCCAGCATGCCCTGGCATCCAGGGACCCCTGGGACCTGTAGTACACAAAGAAAAAATGTAAATAAAACACAGACACAAGAGTAAAAATTATTTTTATTAAAATAACAACACCCTATTATACCCTCATTCACCCTCTTAATTTTTCACCTATATCCAGGGTCTTCATCTGTAATAAATCCAAGGATACTTGCAAAATAAAAACCCTGAAACACAACGTAACACTAGATCCTAAGAGTTCCCAGTGCAAACGAGCTCATACGGCAGTAGTCAAATATATAACATGGGGATTTCCGATGGCTTGAACCAAAGCCTTGAATTGCTGTTTTCTATTTGATTTTACCCCATTTACTGTTCTTTTAAATGTAGTAATTTCTGTCAACATTTTGACTGTATACTTTACAACTTTGTCCACATTTTACATGTCAACATTTTAACTGTGTCGACCATATGAACCTAAGGAGAGGGCAGAGCATGTAAGAGATCATATGGGGAGGAGGAGCATGTAAGATACCCTAAGGAGAGGGCAGAGCATGTAAGAGACCCTATGGAGTGGGGTGAGCATGTAAGAGATCCTATGGAGAGGGGGAGCATGTAAGAGACACTATGGAGTGGGGAGAGCATGTAAGAGACCCTATGGAGTGGGATGAGCATGTAAGAGAATTTTAGAGTGGAGAGAGCATGTAAGAGACCCTATGGAGAGGAGAGAGCATGTAAGAGACCTATAGAGTGGAGAGAGCATGTAAGAGATCCTATGGAAAGGAGAGAGCATGTAAGAGATCCTATGGAAAGGGTAGAGCATGTAAGAGATCCTATGGAGAGGGGGAGCATGTAAGATACCCTAAGGAGTAGGCAGAGCATGTAAGAGGCCCTATGGAGTGGGGTGAGCATGTAAGAGATCCTAGTGAGAGGAGGAGCATGTAAGAGACACTATGGAGTGGAGAGAGCATGTAAGAGACCCTACGGAGAGGGCAGAGCATGTAAAAGACCCTAAGGAGAGGGCAGAGCATGTAAGAGACCCTATGGAGAGGGCAGAGCATGTAAGAGACTCTATGGAGTGGAGAGAGCATGTAAGAGAACTTTAGAGTTGAGAGAGCATGTAAGAGACCCTATGGAGAGGAGAGAGCATGTAAGAGAACGTTAGAGTGGAGAGAGCATGTAAGAGACCCTATGGAGAGGAGAGAGCATGTAAGAGACCTATAGAGTGGGGATAGCATGTAAGAGACCTATAGAGTGGAGATTGCATGTAAGAGACCTATAGAGTGGAGATAACATGTTAGAGACCTATGGAGTGGGGAGAGCATGTAAGAGACCCAAAGGAGAGGTAAGAACATGTATAGTGACCCTATGGAGAGGGCAGAGTATGTAAGAGAACTTTAGAGTGGAGAGAGCATGTAAGATACCCTATGGAGAGGAGAGAGCATGTAAGAGACCTATAGAGTGGAGATAGCATGTAAGAGACCTATAGAGTGGAGAGAGCATGTATAGTGACCCTATGGAGAGGGCAGAGCATGTAAGAGACCCTATGGAGTGGGATGAGCATGTATGAGAACTTTAGAGTGGAGAGAGCATGTAAGAGACCCTATGGAGAGGTGAGAGCATGTAAGAAGCCCTTTGGAGAGGGGAGAGCATGTTAGAGACCTATAGAGTAGAGAGAGCATGTAAGAGACCCTAAGGAGAGGGCAGAGCATGTAAGAGACCTATAGAGTGGAGAGAGCATGTAAGAGATCCTATGGAAAGGAGAGAGCATGTAAGAGATCATATGGAGAGGGGGAGCATGTAAGATACCCTAAGGAGAGGGCAGAGCATGTAAGAGACCATATGGAGTGGGGTGAGCATGTAAGAGATCCTATGGAGAGTGGGAGCATGTAAGAGACACTATGGAGTGGGGAGAGCATGTAAGAGACCCTATGGAGTGGGATGAGCATGTAAGAGAATTTTAGAGTGGAAAGAGCATGTAAGAGACCCTATGGAGAGGAGAGAGCATGTAAGAAGCCCTTTGGAGAGGGGAGAGCATGTAAGAGACCTATAGAGTGGAGAGAGCATGTAAGAGATCCTATGGAGAGGAGAGAGCATGTAAGAGATCCTATGGAAAGGGGAGAGCATGTAAGAGATCCTATGGAGCGGGGGAGCATGATAAGATACCCTAAGGAGAGGGCAGAGCATGTAAGAGGCCCTATGGAGTGGGATGAGCATGTAAGAGAATTTTAGAGTGGAAAGAGCATGTAAGAGACCCTATGGAGAGGAGAGAGCATGTAAGAAGCCCTTTGGAGAGGGGAGAGCATGTAAGAGACCTATAGAGTGGAGAGAGCATGTAAGAGATCCTATGGAAAGGAGAGAGCATGTAAGAGATCCTATGGAAAGGGGAGAGCATGTAAGAGATCCTATGGAGCGGGGGAGCATGTAAGATACCCTAAGGAGAGGGCAGAGCATGTAAGAGGCCCTATGGAGTGGGGTGAGCATGTAAGAGATCCTAGTGAGAGGAGGAGCATGTAAGAGACACTATGGAGTGGGGAGAGCATGTAAGAGACCCTATGGAGTGGGATGAGCATGTAAGAGAACTTTAGAGTGGAGAGAGCATGTAAGAAGCCCTTTGGAGAGGGGAGAGCATGTAAGAGACCTATAGAGTAGAGAGAGCATGTAAGAGACCCTAAGGAGAGGGCAGAGCATGTAAGAGACCCTATGGAGAGGGCAGAGCATGTAAGAGACCCTATGGAGAGGAGAGAGCATGTAAGAAGCCCTTTGAAGAGGGGAGAGCATGTAAGAGACCTATAGAGTGGAGAGGGCATGTGAGAGACCCTAAGGAGAGGGCAGAGCATGTAAGAGACTCTATGGAGTGGAGAGAGCATGTGAGAGAACTTTAGAGTGGAGAGAGCATGTAAGAGACCCTATGGAGAGGAGAGAGCATGTAAGAGAACGTTAGAGTGGAGAGAGCATGTAAGAGACCCTATGGAGAGGAGAGAGCATGTAAGAGACCTATAGAGTGGAGATTGCATGTAAGAGACCTATAGAGTGGAAATAGCATGTAAGAGACCTATAGAGTGGAGAGAGCATGTAAGAGACCCTATGGAGTGGGGAGAGCATGTAAGAGACCCAAAGGAGAGGTAAGAACATGTATAGTGACCCTATGGAGAGGGCAGAGTATGTAAGAGAACTTTAGAGTGGAGAGAGCATGTAAGAGACCCTATGGAGAGGAGAGAGCATGTAAGAAGCCCTTTGGAGAGGGGAGAGCATGTAAGAGACCTATAGAGTGGAGAGAGCATGTAAGAGATCCTATGGAAAGGAGAGAGCATGTAAGAGATCCTATGGAAAGGGGAGAGCATGTAAGAGATCCTATGGAGCGGGGGAGCATGTAAGATACCCTAAGGAGAGGGCAGAGCATGTAAGAGGCCCTATGGAGTGGGGTGAGCATGTAAGAGATCCTAGTGAGAGGAGGAGCATGTAAGAGACACTATGGAGTGGGGAGAGCATGTAAGAGACCCTATGGAGTGGGATGAGCATGTAAGAGAACTTTAGAGTGGAGAGAGCATGTAAGAAGCCCTTTGGAGAGGGGAGAGCATGTAAGAGACCTATAGAGTAGAGAGAGCATGTAAGAGACCCTAAGGAGAGGGCAGAGCATGTAAGAGACCCTATGGAGAGGGCAGAGCATGTAAGAGACCCTATGGAGAGGAGAGAGCATGTAAGAAGCCCTTTGAAGAGGGGAGAGCATGTAAGAGACCTATAGAGTGGAGAGGGCATGTGAGAGACCCTAAGGAGAGGGCAGAGCATGTAAGAGACTCTATGGAGTGGAGAGAGCATGTGAGAGAACTTTAGAGTGGAGAGAGCATGTAAGAGACCCTATGGAGAGGAGAGAGCATGTAAGAGAACGTTAGAGTGGAGAGAGCATGTAAGAGACCCTATGGAGAGGAGAGAGCATGTAAGAGACCTATAGAGTGGAGATTGCATGTAAGAGACCTATAGAGTGGAAATAGCATGTAAGAGACCTATAGAGTGGAGAGAGCATGTAAGAGACCCTATGGAGTGGGGAGAGCATGTAAGAGACCCAAAGGAGAGGTAAGAACATGTATAGTGACCCTATGGAGAGGGCAGAGTATGTAAGAGAACTTTAGAGTGGAGAGAGCATGTAAGATACCCTATGGAGAGGAGAGAGCATGTAAGAGACCTATAGAGTGGAGAGAGCATGTATAGTGACCCTATGGAGAGGACAGAGCATGTAAGAGACCCTATGGAGGGCGAGAACATGTACAGAGACCCAAAAGAAAGGGCAGAGAATGTAATAGACCATATGTAGAGGGGAGAGCATGTAAGAGACCCAATGGAGAGGGAAGAACATGTAAGAGCCCCAATGAAGAGAAGGGAGCATGTAAGATACCCTAAGGAGAGGGTTTCTGCAGTATTTAATGTAACACAGAGGGGCAGAGAGAACACCAGAGAGGGTGTTATAGCCCAATGGATGAGAAGGAGGACACTAGTGAGAGTGTCAGATCTACCAAGCAATGCTGAGAGTGCATCGGACAAAGAGGGTGTCGGAGCAGGGCCATCTTAACAACATTATGGGCCCCCGGGCAAAGCAGTGCACCGGGGCCCCTAGATATAGATATAGATATATAGATGTATACAGATACAGATATAGATATATAGAGATAGAGATAGATAGATGTACTTGCTCAGTGACCCTTGAAGGTTTTTTTTGCAGGTTTTTTTCTTTTGCAGGATTATTTATTCTCATTAAGAGCCGTGCCTATGGGGCCCCCTTGCCTGTGGGGCCCCCGGGCAGCTGCCCATCGTGCCCAATGGAAAAGATGGCCCTGTGTCGGAGTCTGCAAAGTGAGTGTGAATATCCCAGGCAGCGAAAGCCCAGTGAACATGTGTTATAGTCCCAGGGATAAGGCACCCACAGAGGAGGGAGAGTAACTGTGCTGGAGTAAGAATGGAGATGCACATATGTATTTTAGTAATAATAGAAATGGTGTTCAGCGCTCCCTATTTGTGTCTTTATCAGTGGATGAGCAGCCACCTGGGAGTAGGGGGATGATAGGGATAGCTCAACCCTAAGTTAATTTAAATTTTTTTTAAACAGTGACTCCCTGGGCGCTTGAAACAGAGGGTACAGTAAAGATAGCAAAAACAAATTTATTAAGGGCAGTTAAACATATAACAGCCCTTCCGTGTATTTACACTGACACAGTAGTATAAAACCAGCACATAGAAGTACCATCCAAAGGCTAACAATGTCCGTGTCAATCCCAGATAGATCAACATGGACAATGGGTAACACAAGTCTTGGACAGGGCTAATATTAGTCCACTTTCATGCCTAAGAAACGATTGCAGCCAATACTGTGTCAAAAACGGAAAGTACACAAATCTCCTTATGGTCTGTCAGCCGACAGTAGGTTCCAGCGGAGAAAACTTGAAACGGACCTTGTAATAGGGGACTTACCCATGGTCATATAGGGCCAATCTTGTCCTCTCAGGTCCTTACTTGTTACCAGGAACAAACGATAACTCCGTTCCCAATGTGCTAGAGAGCGATGTAGCAACCCGGAAGTTGCTGACAATCTCGTGGTCGGCGAAGTTGCGCATGCGCATGCGTGACCAGGTCCGTTTGCTATCCACAGTGTTATCTGCACTTCAAGTATCATGATGGAGCAAAGAGAAGCATAAATGAAAAATGTATTTATATAGAGATGGTGTGACACATCTGTTTCTATTCCTCAGTCCCAACACCTTAAAGAGACATTGCTGAATCAGTGCATGTGCGTGGACCCTCTGGTCATTTATACCCACACCAGAGAGCTAGCTGGAGCAGAGGAAAGTGCAAGTGGGGAAGTGCATTACTCACCTATACACCCCAGGACCACACACACACAGTGACAGGGGCTTACATTTATTTTACACATCTATCCTGCTGTCCAATTCCATGGCTAAAGGTTATGCATCAGAGGTTTGGTTAATGAATGGACAGTGATTTATGACATTTATGCGATATTACATTTTTTTGAAAATCGTAAAAGGGACGAGTCTTGACTCCTATTCTTAAACTGATTTGTCTTCTGGTGTTACTAAATGAGGCTGATTGTAGCTATAAAGGCTTAATTCCTGTTCAAGCATAATCATAAATAATACATGTGGCTGGATCACGTAGAAATAACTTATTTTAGAAATGTAGTGGCATTCCATGTTGGAAGAAATTAGTTTTTGGAACTTTTCTAAAGGAAGTGCTAATAGGCCTTTCCATTTGTGAATGATCATTTAGCCTGAATGCACAGGAGGGGGTCGTTACCTTTATCTTGTCTTGTTTTAAAAGATAGACGAACTATATGAATAATGCAACCAACAAGTAATTCAGGAAATCACCGGCTGATGTGAATATTAGAGAATATATTACATCCTGATGCTAAAAATATGATGTAATATCTCAGACTTTGTGGTGCCAGCTGGAAAGGGGGCTGGGTTACCCTCTGCCAACATGTGTTTCATAAACTGTATAGAAAGAACCCTGTTTAACCATGTTATGTATTATATCATCTGAGCTTCTGGAGATCGCTAGCACCTCAAACTGCCAGGTAACTATCCTTATTAGGACAATTTGAGCTAGTAAAACATCACTGCTTCACGATCCTGCTTACCTGCTGTAATTCCTGTGACCTCTAGATTAAGTCAATCTAATCCGTTATCTGGCTGTTCTGAGTCTGGGAACCAGCATTCAGTACCACCGCTCTGCCCGCTACCTGCAGCTCTGGCCAGTGTGATAGGCCAGGGGGAACCATCCACAGCAACCTTGATCTGAAGGAAGAGGTCAGTGGGCCCAAGTGCCAGCAACAGAGTACACTAGCAGTGAGAGTCACCCAGAAAGAAGCGGTTCTAAGAGCCTAGTGGTGCAAGCAGAACCTGTACTACTGCTGTTAGTGGGGCGCAATTGGGATAAAGAAAGGGGAAGGTGGCAAGACAAGCCCAGCCGGTCCCCAGCAGCAAGACAGACAGGATAACATATGAGGTCCATCCTATCACAATACATTATATTTAGAGCAGTGACCAAATAGAAACTGCTCTTTTTCACCAGATAAATTCTCAGTCATCACTACTTACCTTTCCATTTTTTTCTAAATATTATTTGTTTCAGTTCATTTATAACCTAAATAATATCAGGACTGTCTGCATGTTGCCATCTGTCACATTTGTACATTTAATATTTTAATGCATTAATTTCTGCACATATCTAAATGCGCTTATATTTAAACTATACCTAGATGGTACAGAAGACATCCTACTGAGACTCACGGCAGGTGCAAAATCATGTGCAAAAATATGCAGTATTTACCCCATAAATTCCATCTTGATATCTCATGTAGCAGAATCAAGTCCAACTACAGCTAGTCCAGTATTCTGCATCGACACCCAGCTCTGACCAGATCCACCAATCAGATGGAGCAAACAGCAAAACAGACACCAGGTTGATGTATTAATCTGTGCACTCACAGTAAATAGGATGAAATAGTTGCATTGAATTAGATAAGGTGAAGTCAGGTCATTTGTTCTGCCCATTCTTATGTTTTCAGCCTTTTGTAATTGATTTTTATTGTGTAAAACATCTATTAGAGAAATAGTGATGGGCTGGGGACACAAGCCGCTGGGCCGGTCTAATATTTAATGGCTTAGGCTGGTGCCAGGTATTGGTGTAGGCCGCATACTGCTATAGCGTACATCTCCCTGCCTTCTTTCCGAGGCCCCTCCCTCTCACACACCACAGAGGGTCCTCTGCTCTATGGCTGCACTGTGTGCTGACAACCCGGAGATACAATGATTTGTGATCAGATCCCCTCTGTCCAGCAAACGATCAGTGATTGGTGAGTGGGAGTGGAAGGAGGAATTAATATAATTGACCAAAGTCGATGTTGAGGTTGAGAGGATTCGGTATGAAAATTGGAAGTTAAATATAAGAGAGGCAGGGCAAATTAACTTAATGGATTTAATTATGATTAATAGGTTATTTTGAACAGACTAGGGGAAGTAAAGAGGGGGTAAAATAGTGTGATTGATTAGATTTAATTGATGATGTGGGGGTTCTTTAATGATGGGAATGATGATTATAAAGGGGCTAAAGATATAAGGAGGGGTTAATTAATAATGAGGGGGATGATAAGGGAGATAACAATTACAAGGGGGTTAATTATAATAGTGGGGGTTAATTCACATTGGGGAGTTTGATGTTAATGAAGAGTTTGTAATAATAAGGATGAGAGATTTAATGATTATGAGGTGGTTAATGAGGAGGATGAGAGTTTTAATTGATGAGGGGGTTAATGATTATAATCATGGGGGTTAATTATGACGAGAGGCTAATTATGAGGATTTGTTGGTTACTTATGTAGAAGATAAGTTTAAAGATTGACAAGAGTGGAAACAAGGGTGATAAACAGGGGAGGGCTGGCAAATTATAGTCCGGGGGGCAAAACTTGACTCAGCAGTCAATTAGGAGCATTTTAAAGAAAAAAACTGCAGGAGGCCCAGTGACCCAGCCTAAGGTAGCCCACTATGGGACCGACCCATAGGGTCGATGCCCCCCTGCCCCCCAGCCCAGCCCTGCCCCTGGTGATAAAGAGGGGGCAACTGTGAGGAAAGAGGGGGATGGAGTTTTATTAGAGTGAAATAGAGAGAGAAGAAATCTGGATATTAAGGAGGCGTATGATATCGGTGGAAGGGTCAAAGGACCAGTCGGTATGTCTCGCCTCGGTTTCATAAGTCCCACCCACCATGCCAGTGCCAAAACCGTCTTTTACTGAATAGGTCTCTTGGAGCCCCCAAGCTGGGCATGAGGAAAGATTATGTCAACATTTCAACAACAATAACAACAGCCCAGACCCAGCCAGCTGAGGTAAGGGGATGAGTGAAAGATGACTTAAACCTCCAGTACCTACAACACGTTACATTTTACTAACCCCCTCCCGTTCCTAGCTGGAGTCCTGGTACAGCTGCAGTATATATGTGATAAGTTGTCTAAAATGTGCTTTTATTTAAATTAAACTTGTTATAACTAATACATTTTCATTTTCTCTTTTGCTATTTGTTAATTATACAGCCGCCACTGTAGCTCATTCATCTTCAACCGTTGTTATCAAATCTTTCATTGCCGGGCTGACATGATGCTGTGTTCACAGACTGGAGGCAGGCAGCAGGTCAGGTGGAAGATGCTGGGGGCTATAGTGGCGGCTGTATAATTAACCAGTACCTCTCTTTGTTTATACATTAATAACATGAATCTAAATACTGCATTAAAAAGATTTATTTGAAGTAAAAAGATTTTCTTAATGCATCTATTCTGGTAACGAGGACGACATTACCAAAGAAGGGAGTATCACATTGATGTTTTAAAAATAGGCTACTCTAATGGGAATAATGCTGGTGGTAATCCCATTACTATATAGGGAAATGCAAAAACAAGTCCTTTCACCACTGAAAACACCTCTTTTCTCTAGAAAAGGGCTTTTCACTATTTGATAAATCAACCTGTGTTCTATACCTAAAACCTACTGCTGCTGCTCATGGTGCAGGGGTCTGTGCTTACTCCCCTGGATAAAATTTGCCAGTCAGCCCATGTAGAGAAAATAAATACACAACTATCTGTAAAACATTTATTGATTAAAGTCCATATATACATATAATAGCACTCACTAAATGCAGCTATAACAGGGTCATTTATCCACAGCAGCCGCCCTCTCTTCACAGTTGTTGAACATACGATCTCCACACCCCAATGTGTGTTATGGTGGATGAGCTCCGGGTTAGTATTCCCGTCCCGGCTGTACAAGGCATTAGGAGGAGGAATCATGTGTGAACATCGCTTCAGTCATGGAGTATGTACCACACATTACACACATGAGCTGCACTTGTCTATATTAAGACTTTGAACAAGAGTACTCTGAATTGTACAAGTCAATCTTATACCTATTGGGATATGCCTCCTGTGATGCTAAAACAAGGGGCCTTTCACATATACATTTTTTCAAGTTATAGCAACGTTCCTGCTGCAATTTTCCACTGCTGACTTTCCAACAGTTTTCATTCCATCTTCTGTAAAATAAATGATACAATATTTAAAGTGGTGGAAGTTAAACATAAGCATAAGTAGAATGAAGGAAACACAGAGAAAGACCAACGGAGACGGAGGGGTAAATTTACTATTGTGCGGTTTTTATGAGATTTGATGTGTGATTTGTAAACCGGCTTATTTCCTAAAGGTCAAATCGCACAACAAAGTACATAAGTGAAGATCACTCAATTTTAAACAGCTATTTTTTTAAGCTGTATACATACAGATTAGTAATGTATTATGTGGAGGTTTGCTAAGCTGCATGGAATACCGATGCTTATTGGTCAAGGAAAAAAGATGTGGTTCTGACAGTCGAGATAGCTGAAACCACATGATGTGTGGGCAATCTTACCTGTCAGAACTAAAAAAAAGAAGAAAATAAATAAATGCCCTCCTCCTTTACATTAACTAACAGCCAACCCCACTCAGCATTGGGCCCGTTTCCCTGGGGAGGGTTTATAAAATAATCAGCCCCCACACCTAAAGAATAGCCCCTCCTTGTATCCCTAGCCCGTGTGTTCCAGAGTAATACTGTAAAAATATAGTGCAAGGCCTTGTGGCACTACAAGTGCCAGCATGCACTGACAGTCCATGAGTGTTCTTGGATGCTGCTGCTTGTAGAACTACAAGCGCCAGCATGTACATGGACGACAGTGCATAATATCACATATAGGGCCACAGGTGTGGCCCCCTTCATAAATAAAGTTAATAGTATTGCCCAGTTATGAAGTAATAAATGAATATTGTCACCTTAATAAATCATTTGTTATTGCCCTTATAATTTATAAGGAAATTTGGCTCCCCAAGAAATAATTGCCTAAAATCTTCTCTTCCTTGTCCAACGTAATACAATGTGGAAACTGTAATCCATTTGGGTAATTAAAAAAAAACAATCTCTGAAAGGATGGACCACTCCACGAAGTACCCCACATTAAGCACTGGTGAGACTGGATACATCATACCCAGGCAGCCAATCAGGAGTATTCTCTTAGCAAATCATAGATAAGAGACCACTCCTGATTGGCTGTCTGTCTATTAACTGTCTTGGCTCACAGGATCATCTGCTGTTTTTGCCTTTAAAAAATAATCAATCACAGCTACAGGTACAATCTCTTGTAAGAAAGGCACCCAGTCCATGGTTATATCCTGCCATCAGTATCTGAGGTGGTAAGGAGTTATATAGAAAAGCGCACATAGTCAAAAAATACCCAACCTATATCCTGATGTCTCTAATCATTATATTTATGTGTAGGGTGCTCTGCCCTGAAGGTTATATACTTATTTATACAAAAAGAAGTATTCTCTTGTAGAGTTACCCACTATAGTCCACAATCTGAATGGGCTGGTGCTGGATTATTTTTGCAGAACATGGTCTTATGCCAGTGATGGGCAACTGTCATCTGTAGCTCTCCGAGCCTTCAGCTGCAGCACCCAGCTCCTTCCTGCGTTATTTGTTATAGCGTGTAACCCTTGTGTAAATGCTGTGGATATGTTATTACAGAGAGGTGTCTCTTTCTCTGATTAAATGTATTGATTTATCTTATTACTGAGATTGTGTGTAATGTGTAGACCTTTGCAGGTTAGTGGCCACCCATGCAGTCCCTGAAGTGTATCATGTTGCCTATCACGGCTTTATGCCCTTCTCCCTAATCATGCATTGATAAATGTTCAGTGTGCTTAGTGCATATTCTGCATTTTAAGAACTTTTAAAAATTCCCCAACTCATATCTCAGTGTAGTGAATAAATTAGTGAAGTCACAGAACCGCAAGAGATTTAATCTTATCAATGACTTTCTTGGTGTGCAGCAAGAGCCTGCCCCCCCAGTGGACAGTACTGGTAATACAAGAAAACAACATTATGCAACATGGTAACACATGAACAGAGCGATAAGTTAAAATTGTGGTGCGCTAGGTATCATGTTATTACATCTGTATTATAAGAATCAGGTGTTATAACTTGGAGCCATGTGAGAGTTACATTCAAGTACTGGACTGAACTTATTCAGTGCTTCATACAGCAAAACTCAGAGTATCTCCTTTAGGATTAGGTCAGTAGAGAGGGAGAGAGATCCAGGTGGAAGGAACAGGCGCGGGCTGGCAGGTTTCAGCCCGGGGGGCGCACAGACGGCCGCATCACATGACATGCGATGCGGCCGCCGGTAATATTAAGAAATTATTGCATCCCAGGGGTAAGGGATGGGGGGAGGCGGCAGGCCCGAACAGCCATTAGACTGAGCGGCCCGGGTGCCCGCTGCCCCCCGGTCCAGCCCGCCCCTGGGAAGGAAGCACAGAGGAAATGGACAGTAGCCGGCAGAAAATACGACTCCTGAGAGGCAGGACCCAGAGTCAATTCCTACAAAAGATGTTTTGAGCCAAAGACAATGTATCACTCATCCCACATACTTGTTTTCTTGATTCCAGCTATAAGCAACATATTCTTTGGTGACCCAGTAATCTGATTGTTGTTCAGAAAGTAGATCCTACAAATAATGTGCAAAGTTTATGGAATTACTATTGAAGTTGTACTGTTGTCGTCAATAAATACATAATAAAAACAAATAGTTTGTATTATACAGAAATAGAGAACAAGAGAAGTGATACTGTGCAGTTGTCAATACATACAGAATAACAAGATGCTGAGAATTGCATCCACCATGAAGATCAAGAATAGTGGCACTGTGCAGCTTGGCCATACATGCAGAATAAGAACGGATACTGAGAATAACATGCATCATACAGAACAAGAGAAGTTGTACTGTGCAGTTTGACAATATAGAATTTCAATAGACAGAACAGATGGAGAAGAACTTACTGCATTCACCAGTCAGACCTATCAGGTGGGTGAGACAGGGTTAGAGCGAGGAGCAGTATGTGTAAGTAGTGCTCATAGGACGCTCCTCATATGATTCTGCAGGTAGTGGACTCTACACTATGCTAGTTTTAGTTACCACAGTACATTTGGATATAATACTATGAAGCAGGATTTACCACGTATCACATAGTGCAATAGACTATACCTGGAGAGCAGAATCATCTGACTGTACAACCATAATATTGGAATTTTGATATTCACAATATCTTTTGCTGTAGTCCCATGATCTTGTATCTTTGGAAATCCATAGACATTTTTTACCAAATAAAGTCCAATCTTTAGGGCAAAAATCTGAAAAATAAATAAATTTAAAGTATATGTAATGCTGCTCGAGGGCTGGATTCACAATTTGGCCAAAAAGTTGCTTCATCTGCAGTGCTACCGGGAGAAAGGGAATATTCTGCAAATAATATTCCTGAATTCAACTTCAATTTAAATATAAAGAAAACATATTTTCTAAAATATCTTATAAAACATAGTTAAAGAAATAAATATGATATAAATATGATAACATTAAATGAAATTTGGATTTGACAATGAAAAAACAAAATGCCTGAAACCAAATTGATCCTATTACTAATAGTGTAAAGATAAAGGTATCTATTTACACAAGTGCTGTATTTCCAGATATAGATCCACTATTGGTGCTGTTGTTGTATTATTCATTCACAACAGAAATGTTAATTCAATGATAAAAACCTTGTGAGGCACAAATCATTATAAGACAAGTATTTTAGTTACTTTGCTTCTCTTTATCCTTCTTTGGACATTTTTGTGCCAGGATTTAGTGATAAAAATGTCATCAATGTAACATTCCTTTTGTTATGAAGTTCCCATATTCCCACACAAATGATTGGCAATAATAGCCACCAGCTTGTAAATCATTCTCACATGATGAAAACAGCCTGTGGAAGTATCAACACTGCGCTGAACATGGGGCAACTACAATGGTTTCCAAGGTTTTTACAATAAATCATAAGCTGCTCTAACTAAGAGTTACATACACGTCCATATATATATATATATATATGGGTCATCTATATACCTTTGCCTTTTATGGGCCATCTATATTCATATGTCAATGATACACATTTTATCTGGATAGATGTTGAAAATGACAAAAACCTGAACTGCAACCAACATATTTTAATTTCATTTTTGTTTCTGATAATGTGGACATGGATGTTTGTCTGTTCAGTTGTATGTTCAAAACAAAATTTGCTTTATGAAAACTCTATTACAGCATATTGGCCCTCCAAGGTCTTAAACGTCAACATTCCTCATTGAGCCATAGTAAACAATCATTATCTAAGGATAGATTGTGCTCTCCTGTCTCTGCTGCATTGAGATGAGTTTTACAAGTGCCTAACATAGATATGCAGTACCCCTTTTGACCACTAGGCAATGCAGAGCCTTTCCATTCATATTAAATATTTTCTGTAGACTACATTAGGGCAGAATTCATCTATTTAGTCTGTGTGTGTATTATATTAATGCTCTGCATGAATAAATAAAAAATAAGGGTGATAGGGTGCCCATACAATCCCTGTGATCAAGGCCGATGCTGGGATCTCCAACTCCCCTTGCCTGGAGTTGGCACATGTGCCGTGAAGCCTCGTTGGAACTCTACAGTGCAAGTGTAGAAGTAGCTTTACTGTGCATGTGCCTCTCCTCCATGCCTCTGAGATTGTTACGAAATCTGCTCTGTTACCCACAGAGCCGGGTTTTCTGAACGTAGTGGGATGTCGTCCACCTTGGAAAAAAATATGACTTCATATTTTTCCAGCACAGGCAGCTGTAAGTGCGGCACCTTCCTGCTATGCTTCCAGGGCTCACCGTGTTCTGTTGGCCCTGTCTGTGATAGTTAGATATTCTTTAACATTCCCCCTCTGTGCTATACTCTGCTAATGTTTATCCTGCACTAACAGTTCCTGGTAGTCCGTATTGTCTCTGTTGATAACTGTATTTGACCAGTGGCTTTGCTACTATGCTATATAATCCACTGAAGCCTGTCAGACTTTCCTCTATAACATTCTAATTTTGGTCCATTCTCCTCTTTACCAGTGATAGATGAGTTTTGTTAGGAAAAGCCGGTTATTATAGTCAGAGGAGCACAGAGATACTGTTGTAGCAGTGACGGGAGCAAATAACTGATATAGTGTTGACTACGACCAGTGCGTCCGGTCTGTACAGCTCAGACTCTAGAAAGGGAATTTGTGCTGTATGTGTAATACCTTGTTTCCATTGGTTTAGTTTTGATCTTGTTTCACTCAACTTAAACTCTGCTTCTTCTTTATCATCCTGAGATTTCTTTCCATCTTGCTGACATCTCAGTAGAGAACTATTAAGATCTTCTTTATCATCCTTAGATTTCTGTTCAGTCTGTCGACATTGCAGTAGAGAACTATTAAGGTATTTTATACCGTGGACCGACTGTTCCAAACTGTGCCTCATGGTTTCTATAAGATCCTCTCTATTCTCGAGTCTCTGAGTTAGACTATTGTTTAGCTCTATGTGATTCGTAGATAGATAGTCTAATTCTCTGGACACATGTAGATCTGAAAAGAGAAAGTAAATGATATTAAACAAATGTCATCCTGTTATATTACACAATGTTTCTGTGTCTGAGCTAATATGGTCATATATGGTCCCTGTATTTATACCTAGTTTCTGCATATAATCCTGTTTCTGTGGCCAATGCTGTGGATCCCACATTGTGACAAAGACTCCGGCTACCAACTGTGTAATTATCATGAATGTACAAAACAGACCAGAGGTTTGCAGCCAAGAGATAATAAATAGGATATAATCTACAAGTGATTGTCAGTAGCAGCTTTTAGGACTTGCTCAATCATAGATCACTTACAAGAGTGCTTTTATCCAGGTATTGTGACCAACATATACACCTCAATAAGCCAAGATATGATATTGAGTAAAATGGTCAAAATTTAATTGCAATATTTGTAAATCTGTAAAATCACTTGTTGATCGACCAGATAAATAACATTTACTACATTAACTGTCTAGACAGGTTTCTCAAACCTGTGAGACATAATTTTTATCTTTCTGTTTGGAGCTCTTTACAAAACACAAAACAGATTAGGCATTGTGCAAACTTAATGCCACTGTGGACTTCAATATGATATTTACCAAATGGTGTAAACTTATGGAGCAAAGTGGCGGCTGTGACTAAAGATGGATGCTGAGCTCTGTAAATAAAGGTTAAGTCCACCTGGGATCATCTCTCCTCAGTAGCCGGAGGTTCCAATCTCTGGGGTTCCTAGTACCTATGCTGTAGTTGTTTAGAAGTTTATTACTATGTCGTGAAAGGAAATGCCCCCCCACTATCTAGTACTATAAATATATTGTTTCCCATATTTGCCCAATGTAGTCATAAGATGTCCACTGCTTGATTTGCAGAATCTTATCCCAGCAGAGGATAAGGGGGGAGTCATGTGGTATCCACCTTCCCTAGCCCGTCCCATACCAATAAGTCCAACCAATGATACACATCCCTAAGAAGCTCATTCCAGTGTCGCTAGCATGGGAATCAGCATAGTGTATAAGAACCAGCACCTAAGAGCAAAAAGGGTTTCGGAGACAAGACTGGCTGGGCGTCATGGTTCCTGATGGTCTGGAATATCGTGGAGCAAGACTAAGATATGAAGAGTCTAAGTGCAAGCGCCAGTGGTACTAGTCTGTGGGTGTTTGCACCAGTTTTGTGTGACACCTGGGAGCCCATCGACAATAGGACTATAATGAAGAGTAAGTTGAGCGAGATGGAGGTAGGTACCCACAGAACTGTGGTCATCTAGTAAAGTATCTCTCTGTTTCCTTTCCCTCTCTCTTCCACAAAGCACATACAAAAGTGTTACAAGTCTTGTGTTATATTATATAGTGGTGGTGTGATGGGTGCTGTACAGACCGTCTCATTGAGTGATGCATATCCAGTAAATGAGACCCATTGGGGACTACCGAAGAGACGTCAATCTCTGTATTGTAGAGAATATTATAACGTTATCTGTTGGCGTTTGATAACAGACTTCTGCTCATCACTATCTGCTGATATTTGCTTTAAGATCTTTCCTGAATATTTGGTTGTAAATATAACGCTATTGTTCTTTTACTTCTCTGTGCACAATGCTAATTTCTGTCCAGGATGTCACTGGGGAGTATAGAAGAAGTAACACATATAGCTATACGTCTCTCTGCTGGGTGGGAGGAATTTGGTCCAACCACATCTAATAGATACAGAATCACTTACACTTCACTGTCAGTCCGATAGTGACTGCAGATAACATCAGACACAACACCAGGAAGAGCAGAGAGATGTACGGGGCCCAGTTCCAGAATCCTAAGCCAGAGAATGACAGTTATTAATCAACAATTTGCTATAATCAAAGGACGGAGTAACCAGTTTCTGTTTAGTACAGACAAGGTCACATTTATGTATGTTGGAAATCCAACCTTTGCTTATCTTAAACCAGTAACCAATCAGAAGGATTCATTCTACATATTTGTAGCTATTTACAATAGTGAGATGTGTGATCAGTGGTAAAGCCGGCCGGAGAGCAGAGAGAGTTCTGTAAAACATTATATACAGGAAAAGAGTTGTGTCAGTTACGGCAGAAAGAAAGGAGAGGATCAAGATGAATCCAGGTCTCTTCTGAACCTTAAATACTAGATGCTAATATCTATATACTAAGTGCTAAATGGAGAATGTTCTGCAGATCTCTATAGAGGTCAATTAAGTAATAATCTACAAATTATTAGTACTAAAAGAAAAGGGGAAACAGGCAGCTCAGATGAGGAGGTAACTGATATATCCTCTACTTCTCCGTTGCACAAACTTCCTGTCTGCAAACATCTGGCAAATGAAAATTATAATTAGGACATTTGTTTTTTTTACCGCTAATAAAAGCAGCCAGTCCATTGCTTAACAACCCAGGGTCTGGTCAACATAATTATGGGGGATCTATAATACAGTTCAATCTGAAATCATTTTAGATATCCCAGACTAGGTAGTATGGTTGCTGGTTGTAAACGTTATAGCCGGGGGGAGGGTACAACGCCCCATTATCATGTAAAATAATAAACACAACTCTACGCGACTACACTGCTTGTGGACCAGATGATCTGAAGGTAATCGTGTGTAATGTGTACATATGAATCAACTGACTGATCGGATCTTTAGTCGTAGGTACAATCAGTGCAGATAACAGGTGGATCAGAACATTCGTCAGTGTGTACCCAGCCTTAGTGAGGGGAACCAAGAGGAGAAGGAACAGAGGTCTAAAAGAGGATTAGAGACAGAGAAAGAGAAATAAAGACAGGGATAGGGGCATTTATAGGATGGAGATAGAATGAGAAAGGAGCTGTCAGGGAGGCAGCAGCCTATTAGGAGAAAGAGATATAAGATTTATAAAGTGAGAGACAAAGAGTGAAACAGTTAATATCAGCAAAGTGAATTTCCGAGGTAAAAGAGGTGATAAGTGAAGCAGTCTAAATAGTGACAGCAGTGTCCAGTTCTGTGGGGTCTTATCTCATTGGGGTAACACTTGTTTTGGGGGAGCTGGCGACACTCTCCCAAGAAGAAGAAAGGAGCAGTTCCCATGAAGCAGAGGACCACAGTAACAACACATTACTCACACAGAGCACAACCTTGTGTCATACCTGCCATGAGTATATTCCATGCTCTACTAGGTGGCGCTGCAGACACAGTTTTCTCCCTCGGTGTCTTCATTGCAATAACATTCTCATACATAATATCCCAATCCTCAGTGTCGTTCTCCTGTGAGGAATCTAAATGGAAGAGGAACAGCGATAAGTATTTCTGGATGAGTAAAATGAGAATGTTGGAGACTGAATATCTTATACAAACGGGTTATATCGTCTGCGGCCAATACTTTTATTTCTAGTCAGGAATTTTGAAAATAAAACAACAAATTCACAATTTCCTTTCTGCTAATAACATTTATAGATACTGTTTCTTTGTAACAGATCACATAACAAGATGTAAGATATTTCACATTACAATTACATTGTACATATACAGCTAAGTATAAGCAATTGTTCTATGTTATCAGAAAATTCATAGTGGGGAAAGTTTGGCTGCAGTTACCTCCAATGAGATTACAGACATGAAGTCTGCATGAAGCGGAATATCAAACAAAACCCGATGCATATTACCTGATTGTCATACAGAACCGGAGTCACAGTGTCACAGTTCCACACGATAGCAGGTCTTTACGATGCGAATCCTAGGGTTCGTACCGTCTAGCGCTACTCCAGCAGGGCGCAGAGTCTAGCGAGTAGACGGTGTTCACCAGGAACCGCAGCAAACCAGTATGGTCCTAGCTGCGTCTGCTCGCAGGCGTGGCCCCTGCTACAGTACTGAGCGAGACCCTTTGAGGAAGTCAGGAGATAAGGGACAGTCAGTAGCGGTGAAGAATAGATGAAATACCAGAACAGCTGATGGGGCGTCAACCCAGTAGACAAAGTAGATAGAACTGCAGGTACTTGGATGGAGCGTCAGCTCTGTAGACAAGTAAATAGAACTGCAGGTACTTGGATGGAGCGTCAGCTCTGTAGACAAGTAAATAGAACTGCAGGTACTTAGTTAGAGCGTCAGCTCTGTAGACAAATAGGTAGGAGTGCAGGTACTTGGTTGGAGCGTCAGCTCTGTAGACAAATAGGTAGGAGTGCAGGTACTTGGTTGGAGCGTCAGCTCTGTAGACAAATAGGTAGGAGTGCAGGTACTTGGTTGGAGCGTCAGCTCTGTAGTCAGATAGATAGAATGTAGCCACGTCTAGCACCAAAGGTAACTAAAGGAACAGGCACTGAGTGTAGAGAGGAGGTGCCTTTTATATTTGGAGCCAAAATAGCCTGGCCAATGGGAATGCGTAAAGAGGTTTTATATTCCGCGGGTCTGCATATGCGCAGACCCGAATCCAAGATGGCGGCGCCTAGGACGGAGGAGACCGCCGGAGGAAGGTAAATTTGTCGGGGGTCGGTTGAGCTGCCCGATTCCCCGGCGAGTGACACACAGTACCTGAATGTAATACAAAACCCGATTCACAATACCTGAATGTCATACAGAACCAGAGTCACAGTACATGAATGTTATACAGAACCGGAGTCACAGTACATGAATGTCATACAGAACCCGAGGGACAGTACATGAATGTCATACAGAACCGGAGGGACAGTACGTAACTCTGAGAACTATTATGCAGAGTTTTTTATACATTGTATTTGATACTTACATCATTTCAGTATTATATTGTATCTTAACTCATTTGTGAATCACTGCTGATAATATACAAGGTTTGTATGTTTGGACGTGTTTTAATATTTAACAGCAATAGGTTTTGTGAGTCAATACATTTGTGCTCCATATTACTTCTGATGAGACAGTAATCTGTACCTTAATCTTTGTTTGTTTGTCATTAGATAAATTACATTTGCTGTCAGCATAAATAACATATTATTAACAATAGCACAAAACTGACAGGAAACTCAATGATTTGACATTTATACTGCTAGAATTATTATAGATTATCTGTAATGGTCTCTAGTACAGAAGATCTACTTATTAATAAAATATTGAATATTACCTGTATGTTGGGTTTTACTCAGTTGTATGTTACCAAACCTCAGGTCGGCGTAAGTCACGGCTGTATCCTGATCAGTCATGTTTATTAGCAGACGGTGATAGTGCGGAGAGATCTTTACTGTATCAGGAGAGGAAGGAACTGAACAGAAATAAAGTGACAATGAGACCAGAGTCAATCTCAGACGGGGAATTTGAGTCAGTCACTTTCAGAAAACAGTGTGGTGAATATCATTATTATTACCAGATTCATAGCCACAAATTAACTCCCCTAATACAAGCATTGAAAGTCATAGCACATAGATGACTAATTAAGAGTCCATAAGTCATAATATGGTGGGTTTTATCTTTCTTCTTTCTGTTTCAATAAACATAGAATAATCTCTGTATAAGTCACTTGTCAGATCATATTATACACTAAGGTGAATTATACAGTAAAGAAATATTAGACAAATTCAACCTGTTTAACTTGGATAAATGTTGACTTTTCACAGTCGGACTGTGTACAGGTGTTAAGGGCATCAGCCCAGAAAGGAGCTCATCAGTGTAGGGGGTAATTAGAATATGGAACTATTTGCCAATGGAAGTGATTTAAGAACAGACTGGATGTCTTACCTACAGGAAATTATATCTCCAGCTATAATTATTAGGTGGCATCATAGGGATGCATGATACAGGGAGATAGGCAGTTGTTATAGCATAGCTGCCATCTTTCCCAATGTGTGGGCTTTGTCCCATGGTCTTAACCGAGGGCACCTTTGTCCCACGGCTCTGAAAGTTGGGATTTATGTCCGAGTTACTACTGTTCTGCATAGTAGGATGTTTTGAGTGGTGGGCTGAGGTAAGGGGTGGGCTGAGGTAAGGGGTGGGTTGAGGTAAGGGGTGGGCTGAGGTAAGGGGTGGCCCAGCACTTCAGGAGCACTAGGATGTGTGAGTGGAATGGAAGTGAAATCAGGAAAAGTGCCGACAAGTATTGTGTTTTTCTGGATGTCCCTACAGTCAATTTATTTAATACTGATGCAACCAAGTGCCGGTATATTTCTTTATTACCAGCACTTGTGTTACCAGTGGGATTATATATATATATATATATATATATATATATATATATACATATATACATCTATTGGTCACAGTATACAGCAGGCAATAGGTATCATGCAGAATCTTCAATCAGTGATGTTTATTGCTCCAGAGTCTCACCAAGGACATTTAAACACTAGTTGGAGGTTCAAGTGATCATCCAGAACTATAGATGGTATAATACAGTCAAAATACAAAATACAGCTGTATATACTGTTTCTGACACACATGTTGGCAGGGGGTAAACCAGCCCCCTGATCCTAGCTGGCAGCACATAGTCTGAGATATTACATTTAATGATTAGCATCAGGATGTAACATGTTCTCTAAACTTGGATTTATCACAATTTAAAATTGACAAAATCCACATCAATCTGTGATTTCCTAAATTACTTGCTGGTTCCCTCTCTCTCTAAGACACAGGATGAAAGGCAAATATGTATCTGTTATCTTAATTATTGAATCTAGTGCTTAAATATGATATTCTATTTTCTCTTGATATGATAGGTGATATTAGTGATGATTAGAATTATAATTAGTGATGGTGAAAAATTAAATTCAAGTGAATTATTAATAAAATAAAATGCATTAAAATAAATTAAAATAAAATAACAGTGCCCTTTAGTGTGATATTTAGTGAGTAGGTGTGTTACTTAAAAGGTGTAAATGCGATAATTCACTATATTTCTCTTGTATATTTTGGAGTGATATGTTTTAATAACGTGATGTATTCATTTTTTTGGGATTCCTTTAGATAACCCTGAGTTTACATGATTCATTAATAACTGTTACACTATTTTTAATATTCAAGAATATCATATATTTTTGATCTCTCGTTAGACCATCATTTCGTTCCACAATATATATTGATTATTGCTTCTTCCTTCCTTCAACAGAGAAGACCACTCTACTGCCTTCAATCGGCCGAGGGTAAGTTAATTCATATAATTTCAATCTATAATATATTGGTACAATGTGTGCCCTTGGTTATCTTCTTATATTTTATTTGTCAAACATTTCCATTACATAAATGCCACTTTCCTTAGGTAAGTAAGATGCAAGCATATTCTGTTATGTGTGTGTTTCTCTTAATATATATCGTAATAAAAGATGGTTCAATGTTATTCTTAAATATTGTATTATTATTATTAATTTTTATTTATAGGGCGCCACTAGGTGTCCGTAGCGCCGTACAGGGACAAACAAAATTACAATACGAGGAGAGACAGCAAAGTACAGTAAACAATAAGCACAGTAACTCCGTGAGCTCAAAGCACAGCAAGGGCGGGGGAGGGGAGAGGGGAAGGTCTGCATACGACATAGCCCAAGAGGGAGGGCACGGATGATAGGGAGACCCCCAGGGGGGGAGAGGAAGGAGCGGGAGGGGACAGGGGGAAGAGGGTCCTCGAGGAGGACGGCAAGGTTGCTGGAGAGCAGAGTTAACAGTGGTGAGACAGGAGGAGAGGTGACCCTGCTCAAAGGAGCGTACAATCTAAGGGGTGAGGTAGACAGACAGAGAGACACAGGGGAGAGAGGGAGGAATGGAGGATAGGGGAAGGGGAATGAAGGGGAAGAGGCAGAAGAAAAGTTAGGTAATTAAGTGGGAGACTGGAAGGCTTTAAGAAAAAGGTGGGTTTTTAAAGCCCCTTTGAAACTGGACAGATTAGGGGAAGTTCTGATGGAGGGAGGTAGCTTGTTCCAGTGGAGGGGGGCAGCGCGGGCGAAGTCTTGGATACACGCATGGGAGGAGGAAATCATGGGAGAAGAGAGGCGACGGTCATTGCAGATCGGAGAGGGCGGGATGGAGCATGAATAGAGAGGAGGGTGGAGATGTAGGGTGCAGTGGAGTTGGCGAGGGTCTTGTAAGTAAGAGTGAGGAGCTTGAAGAGGATTCTGAAGGGGAAGGGGAGCCAGTGAAGGGATTGGTAGAGGGGGGAGACCGACGAGGAGCGGCGAGAGAGGAAGATGAGCCTAGCGGCTGCGTTAAGAACAGATCGAAGGGGAGCAAGATGAGAGTGGGGGAGGCCAGTGAGGAGGAGGTTGCAGTAGTCCAGGCGGGAGATGATCAGAGAGTGGATAAGGCATTTGGTGGCATCTTGGGTGTCACGGGCACTAGGAGTCTTTACCCAGTATCACCCGCTGATGGTCTTATCAGAGCAGTAGAGTTGGTATATGATACTCTGATGGCAGGGTGATAATGGAACTGGAAACAGCAGATGGTTAGAGAATGCTCAGAAAGTCTATGACTAGCAGCACTGGTAAACAATAGGTAACTGAACACGAGGATCTGGATGGACAAGGACACGTGAGGGTAGTCAGTGGTCTGCGCACGGCAAGTTGTACCACTGCTATAGTGAGAAAGAATGTCCAGGAGTAATAAGGAGGTGGAAGTCAGCGGTCTGCGTATAGCAAGTTGTACCGCTGTCTGTAGTGAAGGAATGGAATCCAGGTGAAGGTAACGGGGAAGTCAGTGGTCTGCGTGTAGCAAGTTGTACCACTGCTTATGTGAGAGGATATATGCAACTGGTGACACAGGGAAACAGGAATCAGTGGTTTGCCTCTAGCAAGTTGTACCACTGAATATATATGTGAGGAAGGACACGAGGAGATAAATGCAATGCAGAGTCTACACGGGTACACTGAACTTGATCCCACGTTGAACTGCACACAATAATAATAATGAATGAACAGCACTGCACAGATAAACAAAGTCACTAGAATAGTCCAGCAAAAGGAAACACAGTCAATAATAGCAATAGTCTCAGAGGATGGAAACTCTGGAGGAGAACAACTCAGTCCAGATGGATATGCAATACACCAGCACAGTCAAAGAGAAGTATGCATACCGTGGTTCAGATGAGCAGGCTGTTAGAGATAGCTGCAGGGATACCTGAGCGGCAGGGAACTGACGAGATGAGAAGTCCTTGCAGAATGGAAGCGGCAGGTAGGTGCAGCACACTGTAGGTAGGCCAGCAAAGACGACAAATACTCAGGAAGCAGTAGTATATCGAATTGAACAGCAGGAGACCACGGGAGAGCTGAAGCGATGTAGCAGAGCTGGAAGCCGAGGAGCGTAGACTCGATGCTAACAGGCAAGTTGACACAAATGGACACACTGTAGAAGCAGTAGGCAGCGGGTCAGCTGATGGCAGGTAGAATGCAGACTGGAGCGCTGAGACGAGCAGGACTCTGTAGACACGCTGAAGTAGCTAACAGGAATCAGCTGGAACAGTAGCGATGTAACACAGGAGAGTTGGAGAGATCTGTAACTTGTTAGACACACGGAGGCAGCGGGTAGGAATCAGCTGCTGGAGTCACGATGAAACACAGGAGAGTTTGCAGTAATCTGTAACTGTAGATACACGGAGGCAGCGGATAGGAATCAGCTGCTGGAGTCACGATGAAACACAGGAGAGTTTGCAGTAATCTGTAACTGTAGATATACGGAGGCAGCGGATAGGAATCAGCTGCTGAAGACACTAGGAACACGAGGAGTAGAAGTGGTCTGGAAACCACAAACAGCAAACAGGAATCAGCATCAGCTGAACACACGAGCAGGCACTGGAACACCTTCAGAGACTCATGAGGAATGAGACTCCAAGATCGGGCAACGTGGTATTGACCACAGGTGCTTAATATAGGGAGTGTTGCCTGATCAGCCAATTAAGTTAAAGGAACAGAACTGAAGGTTAAAAGGGACTGCACATGCGCAGTACCTCATTATAATGGACGGACACGGTTCCTAGCTACCTTAGAAGTAGCACTCACAGTCCGGTGAGTGACAGTACCCCCCCTTTTAAAGGTGGGCACAGAACACCTGGAACCGGGTTTGTCCGGAAATTTGGTATAGAACTTTTTCAAGAGGGCTGGAGCGTTGAGATCTTCAGCTTTGATCCATGAACGCTCCTCAGGACCAAAGCCTTTCCAATGCACGAGGAAACGAAGAACTCCTCGCGAAATTTTAGCATACAAAACCTGAGTAATCTCAAAGTCTTCCTCCTGATGAACTTGAAGGGGCCGAGGTGCTGAAGGAGGGACTGAGAAACGGTTGATGATGAGAGGTTTGAACAAGGAAACATGGAAGGCGTTGGAAATACGAAGACTCTTGGGAAGTAAAAGTTTGAAGCAAACTGGATTTATAACTTGAATGATCCTATATGGACCAATAAAACGGGGAGCAAATTTCATGGATGGAACCTTCAAACGAATTTTCTTAGTAGATAGCCACACCCGCTCTCCGACTTTCAATGGTGGAATAACCCGTCTCTTTTTGTCCGCAAAAGACTTATATCTGGCAGATGTCTTCTTTAAACAGGTTTTTACCTGAGCCCAAATATTTTTGAAGGTTTGACACAAAGTCTCAACAGCAGGAACTTGGGTGGGCGGGAGGGCAGAAAATTCCGGGAAAGACGGATGGTGACCGTAAACCACAAAGAATGAATGGAGTTTTAGACGATGACTCATGGTACATGTTGTTATGAGCGAATTCAGCCCAAGGAAGTAATTCTACCCAGTTGTCTTGATTGGCTGATGAGAACATCCTTAAGAAAGTCTCAAGATCTTGGTTGACTCTTTCAGTTTGTCCGTTCGATTGAGGATGGTAGGAAGATGAGAGTGCTAATCGTATGCCCAAGGTCTTGCAAAGGGCCCGCCAGAATCTGGAAACGAATTGTACTCCTCTATCTGACACAATCTCGGACGGACATCCATGAATACGGAAAATTTCCCTAATGAAATGTTCAGCCAGGGTAGAAGAAGAAGGTAAACCAGACAAGGGAACGAAATGCGCCATCTTCGAAAATCTATCCACCACTACCCAAATGGTGTTGCAATTCTTACTAGGAGGAAGCTCAGTAACAAATTCCATACTAATATGGGTCCAAGGCTTAGATGGAATGGGTAGTGGCTGGAGTTCTGTGGGGGGGTCTTGAACTGGGAGCATAAATCGCATGCCGCGATAAACTCTTTGACATCTCTCCTCATAGAAGGCCACCAATAACTTCGAGAGAGGATTTCAAAGGTCTTGCGTTCACCAGCGTGTCCAGAGAAACGAGAAGAGTGAAACCATGAAAGGATTTTTTTCCTAAGAGCAGGAGGCACGAGGGTCTTCCCAAATGGTAGCACTTTAGTGGAAGAAGCAGCCAGAGAAACACATTTGGGGTCTAATATAATGTGGTTAGGACTCTCTTCAACGTCTGAGGACGCCACAAAGGCTCGAGATAGAGCGTCTGCTTTTTTATTCTTTGCAGCTGGTTTGAAGGTTATGATTAGATCAAAACTGGAAAAGAAAAGAGACCATCTTGCCTGACGAGGATTTAAACATTGAGCAGACTGTAGGTATGACAAATTTTTATGATCCGTAAAAATTGTCACCGGATGACGAGCTCCCTCTAACAAATATCTCCACTCCTCCAATGCTACTTTAATAGCCAGCAACTCCTTGTCCCCGATGGTGTAATTCTTCTCCGCAGGCAGAAGACCCCGAGAGTAAAAGGCACAAGGATGGAATTTTTGTTGCTCCGATTTCTGGGAGAGAATGGCTCCTAAACCAACATTAGAGGCGTCTACTTCTAGGAAGAAGGGAAGCGTCACATCAGGCTGTCAAAGGATGGGAGCAGAGGAGAAGGACTCTTTAAGAAATTGAAAGGCTTGGAGAGCCTCAGATGACCATTGCTTAGTATTGGCCCCTTTGCGAGTTAGAGCCACAATGAGAGATGCAATTGAAGAGAAGTCTTGAATGAAGCGTCTATAGTAGTTGGCAAAGCCTAAAAAACGCTGAATGGCACGAAGAGTAGTTGGCTGAGGCCTAAGTAACACAGCATTCAGCTTTTCTGGATCCATTTGTAGACCAACTCCGGAAACAATATAACCCAAAAATGGAATCTGGGGCAACTCAAATGAACATTTTTCTAATTTACAGAATAATGAATTTTTACGGAGTCTGGAAAGAACTTCGGCCACTTGTTGGTGATGTGAAGGCAGGTCTTGGGAAAAGATGAGTATGTCGTCCAGATATACTACGACACATACATATAACAAGTCCCGAAAGATCTCATTAATGAAGCCCTGGAAAACAGCAGGGGCATTACATAACCCGAAGGGCATTACTAAGTATTCATAATGCCCATCTCTGGTGTTAAAAGCTGTTTTCCATTCGTCACCGGAACTGATTCTAATCAAGTTGTAGGCACCACGAAGATCCAACTTAGTAGAAATCCGGGCTCCCTTGATCCGATCAAACAACTCAGTAATCAGAGGAATGGGATACCGATTTTTGATAGTGATAGCATTAAGTCCACGAAAATCTATGCAGGGGCGTAATGATCCATCTTTCTTCTTCACGAAGAACCCAGCTCCAGCGGGAGAAGTAGAAGGTTGAATAAATCCTCGCTGGAGATTCTCTTGGATGTATTCAGCAGTAGCCTGAGTCTCAGGTATTGAAAGTGGATAAACACGACCCCTAGGTGGAGTCTTGCCAGGTAACAGGTCAATCGGACAATCCCATGAACGATGAGGGGGAAGACGTTCAGACTGAGCTTTATCAAAGACGTCGGCAAATGAAGCATACTGAGGAGGAAGTCCCGGTGAGGAAGGTAAAATGGAGGTTTGCTGTATTTTACGAGGAACAACACGAGAAAGACAATGTTGGTGACATTCAGGCCCCAAAGACGTAACTTGAGGAGTGCGCCAGTCAATCTGGGGAGAATGACATTGAAGCCATGGAAGGCCTAAAACAATCGGACTTGTAGTAACAGGAAGGATTAAAAACGAATTTTCTTCTCGGTGTAGGACACCAATCTGAAGGGTCACTGAAGACGTACTTTGGGTGATGAGACCATTGATAATACGTGATCCATCGATAGCAGTCACCGTAATAGGAGTCTTCAGGGTAATCACTGGTAGGGACCATTGATTTACAAGGGATTCAGAAATGAAATTTCCCGCAGCTCCTGAATCAATCAGAGCTTGGGACTCAAAAGTCTTAGTAGCAAATGAAATGGTAAAGGTCAAATGCACAGATTTTTGATTTCGTAGAAGATGGAGAGGACTCCAGGGACCCTAACTTCACCTCTCCAGAACTAGTTAGGGCCTGGCATTTCCCGATTTTTTGGGGCATGACTGGAGCATATGTGTGGCATCAGCACAATAGATACAAAGTCTATTCTTAATTCTTCGATTCCTCTCTGCAGAGGTTAGTTTGGAACGTCCAATCTCCATCGGTATTACCGGAGGTGAAGCAGGACGAATTTGAGAAGTGGGACGAAGAGATGTTTTAGCTGAAGTAGTTCTCTCAGAGTCCCTCTCACGAAATCTGAGATCCACACGATGACAAAGAGAAATCAAATCTTCTAAAGACGTAGGGAGTTCTTGAGTAGTCAGTGCATCTTTAATTTTGTCCGAGAGCCCCTGCCAGAAGGCGGCAATTAACGCTTCAGTGTTCCACTGAAGCTCAGAGGCTAAGATCCTAAATTGAATGACGTACTGTCCTACTGTACGAGAACCCTGTCGTAAACGAAGAATGCTGGAGGCAGCGGAAATAACACGACCTGGTTCATCTAATACATTATGAAACATGGAAATAAATTTGGCACTATCCTGTAACAACGGATCATTTCTTTCCCACAGAGGGGAAGCCCATGCGAGAGCTTGTCCGGAGAATAATGAGATGAGATAGGCCACTCTGGAACGATGAGTCGAAAAGTTTTGAGGTTGGAGCTCAAAATGTACTGAGCATTGGTTGAGGAAACCTCTACATGTTTTGGGATCTCCATCATACTTTGACGGAGTTGGCAGGTGAAGCGTGGAAGCCGTACACACCTGGGATGGCACTGGGGAAACAGAGGAAAGCACAGGAGCATCAACAGAAGCTGTAATATTCTGCCCAGACGTTCTTTGGGAGACTGACATCTGGTAACATTGTAGTAATAGTTGTTGACGAACATCCTGTTGTTCCACACGGGTGACCAGATGCTGCAGCATCTCTTTAGCTGTGGGTTCTGAATCTGGGTCTGTCATGGCCTGAGCTTACTGTCACGGGCACTAGGAGTCTTTACCCAGTATCACCCGCTGATGGTCTTATCAGAGCAGTAGAGTTGGTATATGATACTCTGATGGCAGGGTGATAATGGAACTGGAAACAGCAGATGGTTAGAGAATGCTCAGAAAGTCTATGACTAACAGCACTGGTAAACAATAGGTAACTGAACACGAGGATCTGGATGGACAAGGACACGTGAGGGTAGTCAGTGGTCTGCGCACGGCAAGTTGTACCACTGCTATAGTGAGAAGAATGTCCAGGAGTAATAAGGAGGTGAAAGTCAGCGGTCTGCGTATAGCAAGTTGTACCACTGCTTATGTGAGAGGATATATGCAACTGGTGACACAGGGAAACAGGAATCAGTGGTTTGCCTCTAGCAAGTTGTACCACTGAATATATATGTGAGGAAGGACACAAGGAGATAAATGCAATGCAGAATCTACACGGGTACACTGAACTTGATCCCACGTTGAACTGCACACAATAATAATAATGAATGAACAGCACTGCACAGATAAACAAAGTCACTAGAATAGTCCAGCAAAAGGAAACACAGTCAATAATAGCAATAGTCTCAGAGGATGGAAACTCTGGAGGAGAACAACTCAGTCCAGATGGATATGCAATACACCAGCACAGTCAATGAGAAGTATGCATACCGTGGTTCAGATGAGCAGGCTGTTAGAGATAGCTGCAGGGATACCTGAGCGGCAGGGAACTGACGAGATGAGAAGTCCTTGCAGAATGGAAGCGGCAGGTAGGTGCAGCGCACTGTAGGTAGGCCAGCAGGGACGACAAATACTCAGGAAGCAGTAGTCTATCGAATTGAACAGCAGGAGACCACGGGAGAGCTGAAGCGATGTAGCAGAGCTGGAAGCCGAGGAGCGTAGACTCGATGCTAACAGGCAAGTTGACACAAATGGACACACTGTAGAAGCAGTAGGCAGCGGGTCAGCTGACGGCAGGTAGAATGCAGACTGGAGCGCTGAGACGAGCAGGACTCTGTAGACACGCTGAAGTAGCTAACAGGAGTCAGCTGGAACAGTAGCGATGTAACACAGGAGAGTTGGAGAGATCTGTAACTTGTTCGACACACGGAGGCAGCGGGTAGGAATCAGCTGCTGGAGTCACGATGAAACACAGGAGAGTTTGCAGTAATCTGTAACTGTAGATATACGGAGGCAGCGGATAGGAATCAGCTGCTGAAGACACTAGGAACACGAGGAGTAGAAGTGGTCTGGAAACCACAAACGGCAAACAGGAATCAGCATCAGCTGAACACACGAGCAGGCACTGGAACACCTTCAGAGACTCATGAGGAATGAGACTCCAAGATCAGGCAACGTGGTATTGACCACAGGTGCTTAATATAGGGAGTGTTGCCTGATCAGCCAATTAAGTTAAAGGAACAGAACTGAAGGTTAAAAGGGACTGCACATGCACAGTACCTCATTATAATGGACGGACACGGTTCCTAGCTACCTTAGAAGTAGCATTCACAGTCCGGTGAGTGACATTGGGAGAGGAAGGGCCGGATGCGAGCGATGTTACGCAGCTGGAAGCGGCAGGATTTAGCAAGAGAGAGAATGTGGGGGCCAAAGGAGAGAGAAGAGTCGAGGATGACACCGAGGCAGCGAAGTTGGGGGAGAGGGAAGATAGAGGTGTTGTCGACAGTGATAGAGAGGTCAGAAGGGGGCGAGGTGTGAGGGGAGGAAAGACTATGAGTTCAGTTTTGCCGAGGTTAAGTTTGAGGAATCGAGAGGACATCCAGGAGGAGATGGCAGAGAGGCAGGCGGACACCCTAGAGAGGAGGGAGGGAGAGAGATCAGGAGAGGAGAGGTATAGTTGAGTGTCGTCGGCGTAGAGGTGGTAGTTGAGACCATAGTAGCTGATGAGTTCACCCAGGGAAGAGGTGTATAAAGAGAAGAGCAAGGGTCCCAGAACAGAGCCTGAGGGACCCCGACTGGAAGGGTGGACGGGGGGGGGGGGGGGGGGAGAGAGACCCAGAGGTGGTGATGGAGAAGGAACAGTCAGCAAGGTAAGAGGTGAACCAGGACAAGACTGAGCCAGAGAGGCCAAAGGACTGGAGGGTGTGGAGGAGGAGGGGGTGGTCGACAGTGTCGAAGGCTGCAGAGAGATCGAGGAGGATGAGAATAGAGAAGTGGCCCCTGGCTTTAGCAGAGAGGAGATCATTGGTGACTTTAGCCAGGGCAGTTTCAGTGGAGTGAAGGGGGTGGAAACCAGACTGGAGAGGATCGAGGAGGGAATGGTCAGAAAGGTAGGAGGAGAGACGGCTGCAGACAAGCCTTTCGAGAATTTTGTAGGCAAAGGGGATGAGAGATATGGGGCGATAGTTGGAGGGAGAAGTGGGGTCAAGATTGGGTTTCTTAAGAATGGGGGATACGAGAGCATGTTTGAATGAGTAGGGGAAGATGCCGGTGGAGAGGGAAAGATTAAAGAGGTGGGCAAGGTGGGAGCAGGTGGTGGGGGAAAGGGAGCGAAGAAGGTGGGAGGGAATGGGATCCAGGGGACAGGTAGAGGGGGGAGAGGATGAGATGAAAAAATGGACTTCCTCGTCCGTGGTGGGACGGAAGGAGTAGAGGGGAAGGTGGTTGGGGGGAGGTTGGAAGAGAGGGGGGGGGACGAGAGAGAGGAGGAGGAGATTTCAAGTCGGATGGCCTCAATTTTAGAGGAGAAAAAGGAGGCGAAGTCGGAGGCAGTCAGGGAGGAGGGGGTGGGAGGAGGGGGTGGGGCCAGGAGAGTGCTGAAGGTGGCAAAGAGGCGGCGGGGGTTAGAGGATTGGGACGAGATGAGGGATTTAAAGAAAGATTGTTTAGCGAGTGAGAGAGCAGAGCTGTAGGATGAAAGGATGAATTTAAAATGGAGGAAGTCAGCCAGGGAGCGGGATTTTCTCCAGTGGCGTTCAGGGGTACGGGAGCATTTTTGGAGGAACCGGGTAAATTTGGAATGCCAGGGTTGGGGTTTGGAGCAGCGAGGGTGGACGGAGTGGGCAGGGGCGACCGCATCCAGAGCAAAGGTGAGGGTGAGATTGTAGAGGGAGACCACCTGGTTGGGGCAGGCCAGGGAGGAAAGGGGAAAAAGGAGGGTATCGAGAGAGGAGGACAGAGTGGACGGGTTAAGAGCGTCGAGGTTGCATATGGACAGAGTAGGTTTGGGCAGGGGGAGGGAGCAGGAGAAGAGGAGAGAGAGAAGGAGAGGAGATGGTGATCGGATAGAGGAAAGGGAGAGATGGAGAAGTCAGAGAGACTACATAGGTAGGAGAAGACAAGATCAAGGGAGTGACCAAGGCAGTGGGTAGGGGAGGAGGCCCATTGGGTAAGGCCAAGGGAGGAAGAGAGGGTGAGCAGTTTGCTGGAAGCAGGGTCGGTGGGATTGTCCATGGGGAAGTTAAAGTCGACGAGGATGATGGAGGGGAGGTCGGAGGAGAGGTGGTGAGGAAGCCAGGCAGCAAAGTTATCAAGGAAGAGGGAGGTGGGGCCAGGGGGGGGGTAGATGACAGTGACACAGAGATGGATGGGGTAGAAGAGGCAGATGGAGTGGGCATCAAAGGAGGAGAAGGAGTGGGTGAAAATACATTAATTCATCATCTCATAAAGGTTCCAAGTTCATATTTTGTGATTCACAGGATATAGATGTAACAATATTTCAATCTGTGTCCATTATCACTTTCAAATTCCTGGTTGTGATATTTGATGAATGAATAATTATCCTTAAATTGAATTGATAATGATGATATTACATAGCTAATCTACCCTATTTCCTGTAAAACATTAAAATTATAGGATATTGCAAAAAAAGTCATGAGGTCGTCAGTTTCTCTTATAGAAGACTGAAAGGGACGTTCTCTTGGTTTTTCTTCTCTGAGTGGCGGTGTCCTTGGAATGTTTCCTGTCACTTTTTGGGCTATTGTAGCAGCTGCTCTCTATAATAGTAACCTGTATACACTCATTTATTTTCACTAAGAATACTGTTCCACCGTTGGTGCCGATCTTCCCATTTAATTTGTGTTCTTGGTATTGCCAGAGTATTGTTCTCATCAACAGACAAACGCTGGGTGGAAATAATAGGACTATTCCCACTGACTGTTACATGTTATTTCCAGACATCTTCCAAGTACATAGTTTTCATCAAAATATTTTACTACTTGTTCTGCATTTGTCGGTAAATGGGTTTTCAAGTCTTCAGAAGCGGTCGGAATTTCACTTGCAAATGCTTCATTTTTAGAGAAAAATCTGTGTCCAGGCCGTATTTTTGGGCTAGTCCAGCGGACTGGATGCTTCCATAAAGGTTCTGTTCAAACAACATTTATGACGACTGCCATCGAAATTCTATTTGGGTGGCATTAATGGCAGCAATTTCGGAATCAGTCAGAATGTATTGCGGAACAAGCTTCAGATCACATTCCATTGCGTACTCCTGCAAGTCTTGTAAAAATCTTTCGTAGCACTCCTAACTTTTGCATGAAAGTAAGCCATACTCCAATTGAAGAAAACATCTGGTATTTTCATTGGTTCCAGCCATAGCATGGGTGGTGTATATTTGTCTGAATAATGTAGGACAGGTTGTAAAAGTGGATCCATCACCCAATATGGTGTTTTACGCAGTCTTCTTACATTTTTCGGAGTTGCACACAATAAAATTCGTTCACTGCCAAACGTGTTATCTCTGCCCAGGAATTTCACTCCGTTGACTTCTCTTAAATTCTCTGACACGTGCATTTTGTTTATGGACGTGGGCTGTGGCAGTATATCTAGTAGTCTCATCCTTTTCACGGAGTGTCTGAGAGCGTCATCAATAGGCAAATCACTTTTACTGATAGAAGGAATCTCGCTTGTAACCTGCTGGTGCCTCAAAGGTATTTCTTGCATGCGATAGCCACCTCCGGTTTTTCTGTCCTCGCTGGATGATTCTGCTCACCGTGCGATACCTGCTCTCAGTCATGGGCCAATTCCTTTGTCATGGCATGAGGTCTACACTCTCCAACAGTTCTCTCTGTGCAATTCCAGTAACATCTTTCTCCACACTGTTTGTTTCTGCTGAACAAAAATTTGTTGACATTAAGTAGAAAAGTTCCCTTTTGAGAAGGGACCAGGTGACAAGATTCTCCAGCCATAATTTCCAAAATAAAGTTGTTTTTGTGGAATTAAAAGAATAAAGATTTATCCAAATGCTATATTCACAAATGGTGAAGATTAGATTTCTCTAAAACTTTGGATAAAAGTTTTAGAGAATAGCTCAAAACAATTACGATGACTTTCAGATGTCTCCTAATTTTCACCAAAAAGTAATTCCAATAGGAATTAAGAAAGTAAAATAATTTATGCACAAATTGAACACTGTTAGCCAATTAAAATTTCCCCATGTCTAATTAATATATGTAGCCACTAAACAACATTGAATGATAATGTGACCTGTATAAAATGTTTAAAAATGTGAGTTCATAGTTAAAGCACACTTACTGTATTGAATAGATAATTATTAATAAATTGTATACAATTGATTTTAGAATAGTTACTGTATTGAATAAGGTAACTTCTTCAGACATTGGATCCTATCTATGATGAAGTTACCTGATAGTAATGAAACGCATAAGAAGGTTTCTAATATTTTCTTGTGACCACCACTATCTTCTAATGAAGTGATTTTATGTCCTTTTGATCGGCACGGATAACTGGCAGAGAACTAATATTTATTTAATTGGGACTTTATTTCAAACCAGTTTTCGGGCCTGATTCATTAAGGTTCTTAAATGAAGAGGATACTCATTTCAGTCTCCTGGACAAAACCATGTTACAATGGAAGGGGTGCAAATAAGTGTTCTGTTTTACACATAAGTTAACTACTGCCTGTTTTTTCATGTAACACACAAATATCAACTTTAAATTTCAGTGTACAAATAAGCTATCAAGTATTTGTGTGTTACATGAAAAAACAGGCAGTATTTAACTTATGTGTAAAACAGAACACTTATTTGCACCCCTTCCATAGTAACATGGTTTTGTCCAGGAGACTGAAATGAGTATCCTCTTCATTTGAGATCCTTAATGAATCAGGCCCTTCATCTTTATCTGAAAGAGTGCAGGATTGACAGCCCTGCAGTTTCTCTACAGGTCTGTGGCAGGTGAGATGCTGCTTTTCCTATGGAAGCTACAAAGATCTTTAGCAACTGCCTCACAGTCAGAAGGAGGATTTAACATACTATCCACATAAAGGTATATCTGAGAGTTGCTGCATTAATCATCTAACATGGGTGCAACGTTTGTATTTACACGGAGCTTTTGGGCTAATACAGTACTCGTCATCTAACCAGAAGCGGGACCCGCTATAACCATTCATCACTGCGGGACACCATCTGCAGTTAACAGTGAGCCGCACTAGCAAAGAATCTGGTAAGAGACTGTTTCTTTTAGCTGTTGAAGCCTGTTTATCGTTTCACTGACCTTGCTACAAACATTTGGTCACTGCACTCCGTGGAATCATCAGCTTTATCTGAGGTTTCACTTGGTCATTGGCACTTTTACACACTCATTAGTCCCACTTCTGCCCATCCAGATGGATTGAGTATTATTCTCTGATTTTGCCGTTATATTATTGACTCTTGGCCAATAAATATACATGTTATTATAGGTGCACCTATATATTTGATGTTTTAATCACCAGCTATTGCAGTCAATTTGTTTGATATTAAGTGGCGCTACCACTGCTAATGTTTTATATTTATATTCATATGTTAATAAATTATATTTGCTGAAATTCCGCAGTGTTTCACCAGTTCATTGTGATTGTTATACCATTGTAATGTTTTTTGTGCTTTTATATTATTAATGTGTCCACCATTACTGGTTAGTAGACATTATTAACGTGTCCACCATTACTGGTTAGTAGACATTATTAACGTGTCCACCAATACTGGTTAGTAGTAGGGATGAGCGCACTCGGATTTATGAAATCCGAGCCCACCCGAACGTTGCCGATCCGAGTCGGATCCGAGACAGATCCGGGTATTGGCGCCAAATTCAAATCTGAAACTGAGGCTCTGACTCATAATCCCGTTGTCGGATCTCGCGATACTCGGATCCTATAAATTCCCCGCTAGTCGCCGCCATCTTCACTCGGGCATTGATCAGGGTAGAGGGAGGGTGTGTTAGGTGGTCCTCTGTCCTGGTAGATCTCGTGCTGTGCTGTTTAGTTCTGTGCTGTGCTGTACTGTGCTGTGCTGTGCTGTGCTGTGCTGTGTTCTGCAGTATCAGTCCAGTGGTGCTGTGTGCTGTGCTCTGTCCTTCTGAGGTCAGTGGTGCTGCTGGGTCCAGTGCTGTGTCCTGTTCAGTCCAGTGGTGCTGTGTCCTGTGCTCTGTGCTTCTAAGGGCATAGTTATTTCCCCAATATTCCCCTGTGTTTAAAAAAATAAAAAAAAGTTATTTAAAAAAATATCAAAAACTAATTTAATTTTTTTTAATTACCACAAAATTTGCACAACCAATCCTGCAGTATAAGCCCATTGGTACTGCAATATTACCAAGTTCACACATTCAGCAGTAAAAGTCCAGTGGTACTGCAATATTACAAAGTTTACACATTCTGCAGTATCAGTCCAGTGGTGCTGTGTCCTGTGCTCTGTCCTGCTGAGTTCCGTAGTGCTGCTGGGTCCTGTGCCGTGTCCTGTTCAGTCCAGTGGTGCTGTGTCCTGTGCTCTGTGCTTCTAAGGGCATAGTTATTTCCCCATTATTCCCAAGTTTTTAAAAAATAAAAAAAAAGTAAAAAAAAAATTAAAAATTAAAAATTAAAAAAAAAATATATAATTATAACCAAATTTGCAAAACAAATCCAGCAGTATAAGTCCATTGGTACTGCAATATTACAAAGTTCACACATTCTGCAGTATCAGTCCAGTGGTGCTGTGTCCTGTGCTCTGTCCTGCTGAGTTCCGTAGTGCTGCTGGGTCCTGTGCCGTGTCCTGTTCAGTCCAGTGGTGCTGTGTCCTGTGCTCTGTGCTTCTAAGGGCATAGTTATTTCCCCATTATTCCCAAGTTTTTAAAAAATAAAAAAAAAGTAAAAAAAAATAAAAAATTAAAAAAAAAAAAAAAATATATAATAATTATAACCAAATTTGCAAAACCAATCCAGCAGTATAAGTCCATTGGTACTGCAATATTACAAAGTTCACACATTCTGCAGTATCAGTCCAGTGGTGCTGTGTCCTGTGCTCTGTCCTGCTGAGTTCCGTAGTGCTGCTGGGTCCTGTGCCGTGTCCTGTTCAGTCCAGTGGTGCTGTGTCCTGTGCTCTGTGCTTCTAAGGGCATAGTTATTTCCCCATTATTCCCAAGTTTTTAAAAAATAAAAAAAAAGTAAAAAAAAATAAATTAAAAAAAAAAAAAATATATATAATAATTATAACCAAATTTGCAAAACCAATCCAGCAGTATAAGTCCATTGGTACTGCAATATTACAAAGTTCACACATTCTGCAGTATCAGTCCAGTGGTGCTGTGTCCTGTGCTCTGTCCTGCTGAGTTCCGTAGTGCTGCTGGGTCCTGTGCCGTGTCCTGTTCAGTCCAGTGGTGCTGTGTCCTGTGCTCTGTGCTTCTAAGGGCATAGTTATTTCCCCATTATTCCCAAGTTTTTAAAAAATAAAAAAAAAGTAAAAAAAAAATAAAAAATTTAAAAAAAAAAAATATATAATAATTATAACCAAATTTGCAAAACCAATACAGCAGTATAAGTCCATTGGTACTGCAATATTACCAAGTTCACACATTCTGCAGTATCTTGTGCTACATATAATGGAGACCAAAAATTTGGAGGATAAAGTAGGGAAAGATCAAGACCCACTTCCTCCTAATGCTGAAGCTGCTGCCACTAGTCATGACATAGACGATGAAATGCCATCAACGTCGTCTTCCAAGCCCGATGCCCAATCTCGTAGTACCGGGCATGTAAAATCCAAAAAGCCCAAGTTAAGAAAAAGTAGCAAAAAGAGAAACTTAAAATCATCTGAGGAGAAACGTAAAGTTGCCAATATGCCATTTACGACACGGAGTGGCAAGGAACGGCTTAGGCCCTGGCCCGTGTTCATGACTAGTGGTTCAGCTTCACCCACGGATCTTAGCCCTCCTCCTCCTCCCACCCCCTACAAAAAATTGAAGAGAGTTATGCTGTCAGCAACAAAACAGCAAACAACTCTGCCTTCTAAAGAGAAATTATCACAAATCCACAAGGCGAGTCCAAGGATGTTGGTGGTTGTCAAGCCTGACCTTCCCATCACTGTACGGGAAGAGGTGGCTCGGGAGGAGGCTATTGATGATGTAGCTGGCGCTGTGGAGGAACTTGATGATGAGGATGGTGATGTGGTTATTGTAAATGAGGCACCAGGGGGGGAAACAGCTGATGTCCATGGGATGAAAAAGCCCATCGTCATGCCTGGTCAGAAGACCAAAAAATGCACCTCTTCGGTCTGGAGTTATTTTTATCCAAATCCAGACAACCAATGTATGGCCATATGTAGCTTATGTAAAGCTCAAATAAGCAGGGGTAAGGATCTTGCCCACCTAGGAACATCCTCCCTTATACGTCACCTGAATAACCTTCATAGTTCAGTGGTTAGTTCAGGAACTGGGGCTAGGACCCTCATCGGTACAGGGACACCTAAATCCCGTGGTCCAGTTGGATACACACCAGCAACACCCTCCTCGTCAACTTCCTCCACAATCTCCATCAGATTCAGTCCTGCAGCCCAAGTCAGCAGCCAGACTGAGTCCTCCTCAATACGGGATTCATCCGAGGAATCCTGCAGCGGTACGCCTACTACTGCCACTGCTGCTGTTGCTGCTGTTAGTCGGTCATCTTCCCAGAGGGGAAGTCGTAAGACCGCTAAGTCTTTCACAAAACAATTGACCGTCCAACAGTCGTTTGCCATGACCACAAAATACGATAGTAGTCACCCTATTGCAAAGCGTATAACTGCGGCTGTAACTGCAATGTTGGTGTTAGACGTGCGCCCGGTGTCCGCCATCAGTGGAGTGGGATTTAGAGGGTTGATGGAGGTATTGTGTCCCCGGTACCAAATCCCGTCGAGATTCCACTTCACTAGGCAGGCGATACCAAAAATGTACAGAGAAGTACGATCAAGTGTCCTCAGTGCTCTAAAAAATGTGGTTGTACCCACTGTCCACTTAACCACGGACATGTGGACAAGTGGTTCTGGGCAAACGAAGGACTATATGACTGTGACAGCCCACTGGGTAGATGCATCCCCTTCCGCAGCAACAGCAACAGCTGCATCAGTAGCAGCAACTACAAAATGGCGGCTCGTGCAAAGGCAGGCAACATTGTGTATTACAGGCTTTAATAAGAGGCACAACGCTGACAACATATTAGAGAAAATGAGGGAAATTATCTCCCAGTGGCTTACCCCACTTAGACTCTCATGGGGATTTGTGGTGTCAGACAATGCCAGTAACATTGTGCGGGCATTAAATATGGGCAATTTCCAGCACGTCCCATGTTTTGCCCACACCATTAATTTGGTGGTGCAGCATTACCTCAAGAGTGACAGGGGTGTGCAGGAGATGCTTGCGGTGGCGCGCAAAATTGCTGGACACTTTCGGCATTCAGCCAGTGCCTACCGCAGACTAGAGGCACATCAAAAAAGCATGAACCTGCCCTGCCATCACCTCAAACAAGAGGTTGTGACGCGCTGGAACTCCACCCTCTATATGCTGCAGAGGATGGAGGAGCAGCAAAAGGCCATTCAGGCCTACACAGCCACCTACGACATAGGCAAAGGAGTGGGGATGCGCCTCAGTCAAGCTCAGTGGAGACTGATTTCCGTGTTGTGCAACGTTCTGCAGCCATTTGAACTTGCCACACGAGAAGTCAGTTCCGACACTGCCAGCTTGAGTCAGGTCATTCCCCTGATCAGGCTGTTGCAGAAGCAGCTGGAGAAAGTGAGGGAGGAGCTGGTAAGCCATTGCGATTACACCAAGCATGTAGCTCTTGTGGATGTAGCCCTTCGTACGCTTTGCCAGGATCCGAGGGTGGTCACTCTTTTAAAGTCAGAGGAATACATTCTGGCCACCGTGCTCGATCCTCGGTTTAAAGCGTATGTTGTGTCTCTGTTTCCGGCGGACACAAGTCTACAGCGGTGCAAAGACCTGCTGGTCAGGAGATTGTCCTCTGAAGAGGACCGTGACATGCCAACAGCTCCACCCTCATTTTCTTCCACATCTATGGCTGCGAGGAAAAAGCTCAGTTTTCCCAAAAGAGGCACTGGCGGGGATGCTGATAACATCTGGTCCGGACTGAAGGACCTGCCAACCATTGCAGACATGTCTACTGTCGCTGCATTGGATGCTGTCACAATAGAAAAAATTGTGGATGATTACTTTGCTGACACCATCCAAGTAGACATGTCAGACAGTCCATATTGTTACTGGCAGGAAAAAAAGGCAGTTTGGAAGCCCCTGTACAAACTGGCTCTATTTTACCTGAGTTGTCCCCCCTCCAGTGTGTACTCGGAAAGAGTTTTTAGTGCAGCGGGGAACCTGGTCAGTGAGCGGCGAAGGAGGTTGCTTCCTCAGAACGTTGAAAAAATGATGTTTATAAAAATGAATAATCAATTCCTCAATGAAGTACAGCACTGCCCTCCAGATACTACAGAGGGACCTGTGGTTGTGGAGTCCAGCGGGGACGAATTGATAATGTGTGATGAGGAGGAAGTACACACTGTAGGGGGAGAGGAATCAGAGGTTGAGGATGAGGACGACATCTTGCCTCAGTAGAGCCTGTTTAGTCTGTACAGGGAGAGATGAATAGCTTTTTTGGTGTGGGGGCCCAAACAAACCAATCATTTCAGCCAAAGTTGTTTGGTAGGCCCTGTCGCTGAAATGATTGGTTTGTTAAAGTGTGCATGTCCTATTTCAACAACATAAGGGTGGGTGTGAGGGCCCAAGGACAATTCCATCTTGGACCTTTTTTTTTTGCATTATATGACCAATCAACAGTCGTTTGCCATGTTCAAAAAGTAAAACCAAATTTAAAAAAATACAAGAAATTAAACCAAAAGTAAAATGCCGTGTCATAATTTAAAACAAGAGGTATTGACATGCTCTAAAACTACTGTATTGTTGTTTATATTTTATAAACACTACACTTGAAAGCTTGAGTCTTTCAATAAAAAAGTAACTGTCCATTGCACGAATATTTGCAACAGGGACAATTTTAGGGTTAAGAAAGTCAACTAATAACACTTCGACGCTGTCTGTCTTTATAAACACTACACTTGGAAGTTGGAGGAGGTATTGTGGCCCCGGCACCAAATTTACTACCGGGGCCACTCCACTGTGCAGTCCATATTTAGGTGTATCAGATATTAAACAACGGTGACAGTTGATGCCCAATTTTTTAATTATATTGTGGCCTCGGTAACAAATTGTGTACCGGGGCCACCACACTACGCAGTCCAGATACTTGTTTGGTGGAATTCAGACCAGTTGAGGGTTTTATTATTATATTGTGTGGACCACTCTATCTATACCACACTACAACTCTATACCACTCTATTTCATACTTTAATTCTATTTAATACTTTAATTCTATTTCATACTTTAATTCTATTTAATACTTTAATTCTATTTCATACTTTAATTCTATTTAATACTTTAATTCTATTACTAATTACCATAAAGAGGAACTAAATAAACCAATTTTACCAAAAGTATAATATGACTTAGACTTACAAACACTACACTTGAAAGATCGTGCCTTTAAATGAAAAAGTCATTCTTCATTGCACGACTATGTGCAACAGGCACAGTTTTTGGGTTTACAAAGTCAACGAATAACACTTCGACCCTGTCTGTCTTTAACATACTTGATGGGATCTCAATGACGAATTGTCTGTACCATGTTTGGAGGAGGTATTGTGGCCCCGGTACCAAATTGGGTACCGGGGCCACTCCACTATGCAGTCCAGATAGAGGTGTATCAGATATTAAACAACGTTGACTGTTGATGCCCAATTTTTTAATTATATTGTGGCCTCGGTACCAAATTGTGTACCGGGGCCACCACACTACGCAGTCCATACCCTTTTTTGGTGGAATTCTGACACGTGGAGGGTTTTTTAATTATATTGTGGCCTCGGTACCAAATTGTGTACCGGGGCCACCACACTACGCAGTCAAGATAGATAGATGCGTATCATAGATAAAGTACATTCAGTGGTGTGGGGCAAATTGAAAAATATTCAAAATGCACTGACATTATCAAAAACAAGAGGTTGTCACACGCTAAAACTCCAACATGTATATGATGGAGAGGATGGAGGAGCAGCCGTATGTGTAGTGTAATGCAGACCTGTTGAAGGTTTTTTATATATTTTATTGTGGTGCCCAGTGCCCACTCCTCTAGGCAGTCCAGGTACATTTATTGGTGCGAATCATAAAAGTTCAGGTTTTTTAATATATATTGTGGTGACCCACTCCTCTACGCAGTCCAGGTACATTTATTGGTGCGATTCATAAAAGTTCAGGGTTTTTAATATATTGTGGTGACCCACTCCTCTACGCAGTCCAGGTACATTTATTGGTGCGATTCATAAAAGTTCAGGGTTTTTAAGATATTGTGGTGACCCACTCCTCTACGCAGTCCAGGTACATTTATTGGTGCGATTCATAAAAGTTCAGGGTTTTTAAGATATATTGTGGTGACCCACTCCTCTACGCAGTCCAGGTACATTTATTGGTGCGAATCATAAAAGTTCAGGGTTTTTAATATATCTTGTGGTGACCCACTCCTATACGCATTCCAGGTACATTTATTGGTGCGATTCATAAAAGTTCAGGGTTTTTAAGATATATTGTGGTGACCCACTCCTCTACGCAGTCCAGGTACATTTATTGGTGCGAATCATAAAAGTTCAGGGTTTTTAATATATCTTGTGGTGACCCACTCCTCTACGCAGTCCAGGTACATTTATTGGTGCGATTCATAAAAGTTCAGGGTTTTTAATAGATATTGTGGTGACCCACTCCTCTACGCAGTCCAGGTACATTTATTGGTGCGAATCATAAAAGTTCAGGGTTTTTAATATATCTTGTGGTGACCCACTCCTCTACGCAGTCCAGGTACATTTATTGGTGCGATTCATAAAAGTTCTGGGTTTTTAAGATATTGTGGTGACCCACTCCTCTACGCAGTCCAGGTACATTTATTGGTGCGAATCATAAAAGTTCAGGGTTTTTAATATATATTGTGGTGACCCACTCCTCTACGCAGTCCAGGTACATTTATTGGTGCGATTCATAAAAGTTCAGGGTTTTTAAGATATTGTGGTGACCCACTCCTCTACGCAGTCCAGGTACATTTATTGGTGCGAATCATAAAAGTTCAGGGTTTTTAATATATATTGTGGTGACCCACTCCTCTACGCAGTCCAGGTACATTTATTGGTGCGATTCATAAAAGTTCAGGGTTTTTGATATATATTGTGGTGACCCACTCCTCTACGCAGTCCAGAAAGATACCTTGTTGCAACGTTTTGGACTAATAACTATATTGTGAGGTGTTCAGAATACACTGTAAATTAGTGGAAATGCTTGTTATTGAATGTTATTGAGGTTAATAATAGCCTAGGAGTGAAAATAAGCCCAAAAACTTGATTTTTAAACTTTTTATGTTTTTTTCCCAAAAAATCCGAATCCAAAACCTTAAATCCAAACCGAGACCTTTCGTCAAGTGTTTTGCGAGACAAATCCGAACCCCAAAAATAACGAAAATCCGGATCCAAAACACAAAACACGAGACCTCAAAAGTCGCCGGTGCACATCCCTAGTTAGTAGACATTCTTAATGTGTCCACCATTACTGGTTAGTAGACATTATTAACGTGTTCACCATTACTGGTTGGTTGACATTCTTAACGTGTCCACCATTACAGGTTAGTAGACATTATTAACGTGTCCACCAATACTGGTTAGTAGACATTATTAACGTGTCCACCAATACTGGTTAGTAGACATTCTTAACGTGTCCACCATTACTGGTTAGTAGACATTATTAACGTGTCCACCATTACTGGTTAGTAGACATTATTAACGTGTCCACCATTACTGGTTAGTAGACATTATTAACGAGTCCATGATTACTGGTTAGTAGACATTATTAACGTGTCCACCATTACCAGGCCCGGCGCTACCATTAGGCAGCGTTAGGCAGATGCCTAGGGCGCCGGGCTCTAGAGGGCGCCACTGGTGTCCGGCTCTGCTCCGTTTTCCTGTGCAGGGGCAGCTGAACTGAAGCTGCTACAGCCCCTGCACAGCTTCAGATCCATGGTGGGTGGGGCGAGTGATCGCGCCCCGCCCGTACTCTGCCGATGGGAGACTGAGAGAGTCTCATCTCTCAGTTTCATTCAACCCCCCCCTCACTGCCTGTCAGCGTGACTTTATCACGTCCCGACAGGGACAGTGAGAAATGCAGCATTGAAGAGCAGCTGTGAAGAAGAGATGACAGGTAAGTAAAGAATGCTAGGGGGGAGGGTCAGTGTGAAGGAGAGAGGACAGTATTAAGCAAGTAGAGGCAGTGTGAAGGAGAGGGGACAGTTTGATACAAGGGGAGGCAGTGTGAAGCAGGAAGGGGAACAGTGATGGAGGGGGGGGGTGTGAGGCAGGAGGGGGAGTGTAATGGATGGGGGACACTGATGAAGGGGGGGGGGGCAGTGTGCTGGATGGGGCACATTATCAAGCAAGGGGGGACAGTGTGCTGGATAGTGGACATTTTGATGCAAGGGGGGGTCAGTGTGCTCCAGGGGGGGACATGGTCATCAGGGGGGCAGTGTGCTGCGGGGGGGGGGGGGGGGCGACATGGTTCTGTAGGGGGGAGGACATGTGAAGCAGGGGGGGAGGCAGTGTGCTGTGGGGATGAGGACATGGTGCTGCAGGGGAGAGGACATGGTGCTGCGGGGGGGGGGGGACATGGTCAAGCAGGCGGGGTAGTGTGCTGCAGGGGGGGGGACATGGTCAAGCAGGCGGGGCAGTGTGCTGCAGGGGGGTACATGGTCAAGCAGGGGGGGTAGTGTGCTGCAGGGGAGGGGGACATGGTCAAGCAGGAGGGGCAGTGTGCTGCAGGGGGGACATGGTCAAGCAGGAGGGGCAGTGTGCTGCAGGGGGGACATGGTCAAGCGGGGAGGCAGTGTGCTGGATAGTGGACATTTTGATGCAAGGGGGGGTCAGTGTGCTCCAGGGGGGGACATGGTCATCAGGGGGGCAGTGTGCTGCGGGGGGGGCGACATGGTTCTGTAGGGGGGAGGACATGTGAAGCAGGGGGGGAGGCAGTGTGCTGTGGGGATGAGGACATGGTGCTGCAGGGTAGAGGACATGGTGCTGCGGGGGGGGGGGGGGGGACATGGTCAAGCAGGCAGGGTAGTGTGCTGCAGGGGGGGGGGACATGGTCAAGCAGGCGGGGCAGTGTGCTGCAGGGGGGTACATGGTCAAGCAGGGGGGGTAGTGTGCTGCAGGGGGGGGGACATGGTCAAGCAGGAGGGGCAGTGTGCTGCAGGGGGGACATGGTCAAGCGGGGGGGGGGCAGTGTGCTGCAGGGGGTGACATGGTCAAGCAGCAGTGGGCAGTGTGCTGCAGGGGGGGGCATGGTCAAGCAGGGGGGGTAGTGTGCTGCAGGGGGGACATGGTCAAGCAGGGGGGCATTGTGCTGCAGGGGGGACATGGTCAAGCAGGGGGGCAGTGTGCTGCCGGGGGGACATGGTCAAGCAGGGGGGCAGTGGGCTGCAGGGGGGTACATGGTCAAGCAGAGGGCGTGGTGTGCTACAGGGGATATTGTCAAGGGGGATGGGGCACTGTGAGGGGGCATGGTCAAGCAGGGGGGGGCAGTGTGATAGGTAATTCTCAAAAGTTTTTGATCCCACATCTAACACTTGATTACTTCCCCTATAGAAATCCTGTGCCCCTGGACAGCAGTGGAGTCTGGACAGCGTTCTACATAAAACATCACTGCATCCAGACCGCTGGAGGAGGTAAGGCTCATCTTTTTTTTTTATAGCAAAAGTGAAGTGTGTGAGGGTCTGGGAAGTGGGTATTTGGTGTGTCGTGGCAGGAGAGGGGGGGGGGGGGTTAGTTTGAAACTTTGCCTAGGGTGCCGAGAAACCTTGCACCGGCCCTGACCATTACTGGTTAGTAGACATTCTTAACGTGTCCACCATTACTGGTTAGTAGACATTATTAACGTGTGCACCATTACTTGTTAGTAGACATTTTTAACGTGTCCACCATTACTGGTTAGTAGACATTCTTAACGTGTCCACCATTACTGGTTAGTAGACATTATTAACGTGTCCATGATTACTGGTTAGTAGACATTATTAACATGTCCACTATTACTGGTTAGTAGACATTCTTAACGTGTCCACCATTACTGGTTAGAAGACATTATTAACGTGTCCACCATTACTGGTTAGTAGACATTCTTAACGTGTCCACCATTACTGGTTAGTAGACATTCTTAACGTGTCCACCATTACTGGTTAGTAGACATTATTAACGTGTCCACCATTACTGGTTAGTAGACATTATTAACGTGTCCATGATTACTGGTTAGTAGACATTATTATTGTGTCCATGATTACTGGTTAGTAGACATTATTAACGTGTCCACCATTACTGGTTAGTAGACATTCTTAACGTGTCCACCATTACTGGTTAGTAGACATTATTAACGTGTCCACCATTACTAATTGGCTGACATTATTAATGTGTTAACGTTTTATATGTCGTACCATTTCAACTGTCAATATTTTCAATGTCAGAAAAATGACCTCCCTCACTAACATTGTCTGTTTGTAATCTAGAATATAGTTTTAATACAAGGTTCACCTAGAATAGTATTAGTAGTGTGTCTGCTGAGTGCAGGGGATCCTATGTCTATATATTTACACAACGTGTTCACAACGCTCCTTTACCCCAGATTTCAGTTCCTTACATTCACTAAATACTTGCAGCAGAGAACAATACTATATCCTCTTTTATATAATAGGTGATGTATATTGTTTCAATTTGTAGTACCAGTGTGGTCAATGTGATTCGCATCTATATAAATCCAGCCTCCGATCACTCATAACGGAACAAGAAACAGGAACTACAGTGATGTGAAACCTTCAATGGAAGGAAAAAAAATTAACATCTAGGTCACATGAGGGAACGTTTTACCAAAACAGACATACGTGTAATGAGAATAATATAATACACAAGCGATATTTTGCATAAACTCCTGTAAATTATACAAGTCACATTGGTTATTTCTGATATCATCTATTTCAGTGTCGATTAGGACAACTTGTGTATTGTAAGAAGAGCACACTCCCTACAGTAAGTTATTATGGACACTAGAAGTCACTGTGGGGATCTGTGATCTGTATAATACACCTTTTTATTGTCACAAAACTCTGTATAATGTACAGTAGGGGGTATATTATCCCCTATACAACCCACACTGTACCTGTTGCATAATAATGATTGTTTTAATTTGAGAGGCTTTCTTTATTGTTTCAGTAAAATACATTGCAGCAATAGAGATTGGTTCAATTGGTTTAGAGGATATTGGCAGAGTTTTAATGTAATGAAGACACAGAAATCTGCTCTTCATATATGAACGACGGCTCAGACAGGGCTTCCAAACACTGAGACATTCCTGAGACTTTCAGTTTTCAGATCCAGCCATATATCCTTCTGGCCCTGCCCCCTATGACAAAATGACATTTTGTTGTGGGGGGACGGAGCCAAAATAACGGAAATTACTGCGCCCCGCCCCTCCTGCCCTCCAACCACGCCACCCCTGCCTGGGATCTCCCGGAATTAACTTACCAAAGGTTGGCAAGTATCTCCCAGCAGTCCCTTCTTACCCCCCCTCCCCCCCCCTCCATGCCTATTCTGTCCCCCCTCTCACCCTCCTCTGCTGCTGCTATCTCCTTTCTCCCCTTCTGCTAGCTCACCCTCCTTCTCTTCCTTCACTCCGGTATCTGCAGATGAAGTCCATACCCTTCTCTCTTCCTCTCCCCCCTCCACTTGCACACAGGACCCAGTCCCCTCCCACCTCCTCCGCTCCCTCTCTCTTGAAGCCTGCTCCCACCTTGCACACCTCCTCAACCTCTCCTTCTCCTCTGAAATCTTCCCTCCTCGTTAAGCGCAGCTACACAGGTTCCGATACTGCAACATCGCAGATTTTTGTGCGCACCCCACAGGGTTGAGAAGGGAAATTCGAAATGTTGCGGTACCATAATGAAATTTTACATGGGCAGCCGACCTTAATAATGCCCCAGATATTGCATCATCATTGGTGTCATGGACGCCTCAGCCATTATTGCTGAAGTTGTGCCATTTTGTATCCCCTTTATTGACAAACCATCGTAGTTCATCTGATTGTAGTCTACGCTGCTATATCTCTCTGCCATTACTCCTGGAATACGATGATCATTACATTTCTATTTAGACTTTGGTTGAATCTGGATCTCTGGAAAATATTTCTGATATTGGATTTGCCAAGAAACAGCATATTTTCATCATAACTAAAGCCAGGACCATTCTGCTAGAACCTAGAAACTGCATAATGTTGTAGCTCATATCCACTGTACACAACACCTTCCAACATGTTAAAACTGAATACTGTAAATATGGTAATAAAGTGGAGTTCCTGGGCGCACATATGTGTGTGAAGATGTGAGGTGATGAAAGTGGAATTATTCTAACATTGTGGTTTTTTTTTTTATTCACAATTAATGAGAAAACAAACATCCATCCACACGTGGTGCATGAACAAGATAATGTACACAGTGCTTTAGCCAGAACTAATAGCTTATAAATACAGATGCATGAAGCATGTAGTATAAGTTCATGCATGTAAACTTCATACATTGGACCTCAAAACTGAGAAGTATAAATCCAAATGACACAAAGTCATCCAAAATGAGATTTACCCTCTAGAGCCAGGCTAGTCACGGCCTTTAGCAGCCCCCTTAGAGCTGAATGTACTCACCAGTACTTGGTGCCCTCCAGGACTTGTGGGTGCAGTAGTACAGTCTGATTGCTGCACAGTGATGGTGCACTGCTACCTACCTTTCTCAAGGTGAAGGTAGGTCAAACGTATACTGCAAGCTGTGCAGGTACCTACAAAGGGTAAACATGGTCCAAACGTCCAGGCAAAGGTCAGGGCAGAAGGCTAACAGAAGAATGGTTATTGTCCAAGCAGAGGCCAACTGAAGACCTGATTCATTATGAACGCTAAAAGCTGATACGTGCTCTTGTTTGTGCAAATTCGCTTTGCCCATGCCCAGAACCAGACTATGCTTCAGTGAACGCAGCCAATTTATCTTTAAGCACAAAGGACTGACTACAGCCTACAATTTCATGGGTGGAGCAGGAACTGGACTGGGCGTATGCCCGTAGTCAGTGTACAGTCAGGGCGTGCCAAGCTGGAGCGTACACAGCATTCCGATTCAAGCATTGGACACCTCTCAGGTAGGTGTTTTTCTGTTGTTTCACCTGCATCAGCTACAGGTCTGTGTAAGCTGATTACTTGTGATGATGGCTGTGTATACAGCTGGAACATGTGTCTGCAATCAGGAGAAACTGTAACAATGTATTTTATAAGGGGAAAATAAAAAAAACATCTTTTTTTAAACTTCTCAACATTAATGTCTATTTTATTAACAGGTGACATTAATTGAATGTTTCTTTTTCTTTCTTTTATGACTTTATATTGCACATATGTACCGGACGTATCCTGCAGTGTGCTGTCTGTCAGAGCAGAGCGGACCTAGACCCGCATTCATCACCAGACGTATCTTCAGATCCAGTCTGCGCTGAATACGGACGCGCATGTACCTGATTTACGTTCCTTATAAAATAAAATGTACTTTATGTGTTGTAATGATTCAGACCCAGAATGTTCAGCGACAAGCCGAGGTCAGGGCAGGCAGCTAGCAGTATAATGGTCAGGGCAGGCAGCTAGCAGTATAATGGTCAGGGCAGGCAGCTAGCAGTATAATGGTCAGGGTCCAAGGAACAAGTACAATGAGAGCAATCAATATACACCTAGTGAACATATATTATACAGCTCAGTATCTGAATATCAGTTTTTAACGATTCCTCCTTAACAGTCATCTTGAACATTTTCAATGTGCACTGCTTTATATACCGCATTAAATACATCACCATGTGTTCTGTATGGCTGTTAGGATCACCAAACTATTCAAGTCCTTTCACTTGTTCCTCCCCTTCCAGTTGGCTGATCAGACATTGCAGTTTCCATTGTGACGTAACCACAAAGACCCCGTAGTATACAGGAATAAACTGATAAAGTCATTTTAGGTAATACTTGTGCTTCCACAGTCACAAACACACGTGTCATAAATCACACCAGCTGGCTTCCTGCACACAAATCACCTAACCATGAGTTATAACAAGGTTGGTGATCATGTCAGCCGTTAAGAAAAGAGGAAGAGATACTTTTAAATATCAAATACATTCTATATAACGTGTGAATTAATCTCCCCTTTTTATAAACATTAACAATATCTGGACGTCGCTGAGCAGAGAGATTGTATACAAAACAAAAAACAACTGTAGGGCGCTGCAATCACCTTTTTTAGTTCATTGGTAGAATTTTTTTTTTAGTTCATTGGTTATGGTTTAATATAGTGAAGATCTGTCACCCATATTTGTATTACTATTATATATATTTTTTATATATATGGATAAGCATTTTATCTTACTCTGGTCATATCTGAGTTTATTATCCGGATTCCAAGAGATTACAGCTTCTAGCGCTGAATGCCAGCTTGTGGGCTGGTTCCGGAGGATCACTGACGATCATGTGACCTAAAGTTCGGAGTCCGGTTATCTCCGAAAAACTAATGATGTTTGACAGCTTGTCGGCTATCTCCGGAGGATCATTGACGATCATGTGACACAAAAAATATAGCGTCCGGACACCTCCGTAAATGACTGCTAATTTGGCAGGACATTTCCGGATAGATGCCGATCATGTGATAAACTCCATGTGATCTCTTTGAGACATTTAAATCAGTTTGGCCGGATCTTGCTATTATACTGACCTCTGATAGATAGATGCTGATCATGTGATTGATTCCATATGACCTTTTTGAGATATTTAAATCAGTTTGGCCGGATCTTGCCATTATACTTACCTCTGATGAAGCGGCGAATCGCCGGGAAACGCGTTAGGACTGTTATATGCTGATTCTCTATCAAGTGCTGGCCAGCTATTCATAGCAAGCTACTTTGTGATACCTGCTGAGATTTTCTTTCGTTGACTGCTTTTAATATTCATTGGAGTGATTACTAACATCGGAAGTTCGGGACTTATGTATCTACATAGGAGAGCTAAGTAAACATATGTGTTCCTTTCTGGTGCCTATAAATATTCATTAGTATTCTGGCACATCTATATGATCAAGGATTATGCCAATTTTAAACCTGACAAGCTAATGTTGATAATACAAAAGCAATAAGAACATTTGAAATAATCAATCTTTTATCTGGTGCCAGAATTGCACCTTGCGGTGGATCCTTTATTGTTATACGTTTGGATTCCAAATTGAGCCCGCAAAGGAAATGATTAGTATAAATTGCTAAATGGATTTGTATTAAGAAAAGCTTGTATCTAAATGATGGCTTCTTTTCCGGAATACAAGTAATCCACATTATCCTTTAATATAGCTCCAAAGGAACAATTCTATCATATTCAGCAGCCCGCGGATCGGATCTCATTAGTGGTATTCTATTTTTCCACATATGGTACCATATGATAATTATTTTTTGGCCAAAAGCTTGATTGTATTTTTTTAGGACAAGCTTGTTTGTGTACAGCTGTTTGATTTATTTAGCCTATGGCTATATGCTTAATCCATTTTAACAATTGTTTTTATTTGTAATAAATCCCTCATTTAAGTACTTGGTGCTTTGCGCTCCTCTTTTGGTGCCCAGATTGTATACAAGACAATAGGCTATAAGTGATCATTATGTACATATATATATGTAATATTCAGATGTACAACATGTGCACTACAGAGGAACAATATCAATCATACTTGCCTACTCTTCTGGAATTTCCGGGAGGCTGACGAATTTCGGGGAGTCCTCCAGGACTCCTAGAAGAGTAGGCAAACCTCCCGGACCCTGTAAAATGCCGAAATTCATGCCATCCTATAGCGGGAGGCGGGGCTTAATCGTATCATTAAGCCCTGCCCCCCTATAGTGATGTGATGACGCCGTCACGCCCCCTCCTACCCCCTGTCACATGATCTGTACACCGATCTCCCGGAGCACAGATTTAAAAAGTAGGCAAGTATGACATCAATGTGTTGCTAAACCTCTGGGTAGCTGCGTATTGTAGACAGTGACTAGAAAATGATTCTGTTCCTGAAAGGAATTATTGGCAGATACAGTGTTTTCTGTAGAACTGAAGAGAGTTCAGGAAGTGAGAATGGATGCAGCATTGAGGCTGTTCCAGGATATAAAGTGTCCATAAAACATATTAATGTGACTACTTACAGCTGCCAGAGAGTTAAATAAAATAGTAATCTGGAAATGTTTTACTAAAATGTCTTTTATTATAGCTTTAGTAAAAGACACAAACAAAGATACACATGTGAAGAAATTATGGAAGCAAAACTATATATATCAATATATATCATACATGTCCAGGCCCATTCAGAGGTTCTTACAGACTCGGGGAAACCCAAATTAAAGGTCCTCCCAACCCCTCTTTCTTTAAATAAAAAACAAACAAACATTAAAAATGCATTTATAATGTATTCTAAACTGATTTTATGATGTTTAGCTTTATTCACATTTACAAGTAAAATACTGTATACATATACTGATGTACTGGGTTATTGGAGATTTTGAATTAGAGGTGCTTTTATAGCTTTTTTTCTGCAAATGCAGCAATTTGGAAAAATCCAACTTTCACAGTTAATATTGAGTATGACCAGCCATTCAGTCGCTCTCTGGATCCACCTCTGCTCCTCTTACTTTATCAGTTGGAGACCACAAGGCTCAGTCCTAGGTCCTCTGCTATTCTCTATCTACACCACTTCTCTTGGAAAACTAATAAGCTCCTTTGGTTTCCCAGTATCATCTCTATGCAGATAATAGACAAATCTATCTATCCTCTCCTGATCTCTCATCATCTGTGTTGTCTCGCATTACTGACTGTCCTTCTGCCATTTCATCTTGGATGTCTTCTCGTCTACTCAAACTCAATCTTTCAAAAACTAAATTAATAATATTCCCACCCAAAAACAGAAGCTTCCTGCCTGACATTTCTATTTCTGTTGATGACATGACCATAAATCCCACCCCGCAAGCTCGTTGCCTAGGTGTAATCCTTGACTCACAACTGTCATTTATTCACCACATCAACTCCATATCATGTTACATACACCTAAAGAACATTTCCAGAATATGCACATATCTCACACAAGACACCACAAAAACTTTAATTTATGCACTCATCACGTCCCGCATCGACTATTGCAATTCTCTCTTCCACTCTCATCACATCCTCCCATTCTCGATTACAGGACTTTTTTCGGGCTGCACCCACTTTGTGGAATTCCCTCCCTCGCACAGTAAGACTTTCCTCTAGTCTCCAAACCTTCAAGCGTTCTCTGAAAACCCACCTCTTCAGACAAGCTTATAGTATTCCTCAACCACCATATTAATCTCCCCTATTACCACTCTCTACACAGCTAACACATACAACAACCCTCTGACCAACATTGGTACACACACAGCCCACTCAATACTTTTACCTTTGCGTTCTAGCTGGTCCAGTGTGCAATATGATGTAGCACATGTCCTTGTGTTTCTAACTCCCATTGTCCTATAGATTGTAAGCTTGTGAGCAGGGTTCTCTTACCTCTCTGTCTGTATGTATTACCCAGTATTGTCTTATTAATGTTTGTTTCCAATTGTAAAGCGCTACGGAATCTGCTGGCGCTATATAACTAAATGATAATGATGATGATGATAGTTAAGCAATGATCGTTTTTATGTTCTTCAGCACACTGTCCACCAGAAGCAATAGATGTTGGCAAACTGAGGAAATGCGGAAAGAAATTGTGATATTGGGAAACACCCCAGAAGGTCCTAGTTCTATGATTTCTGTAAGAAGTTCCTTTGGCTTGTTTTCTTTAACTTTGTTTCAGGAAAAGTAGTTTGTCACTGAAATCTTGGGCAATATCTTTCCTGTGTTGTTGCTGAAAGTTTTCATTATTTTCTTCATTACTCATTTTTTTGAACTTCCAAAGAAACTCAAACAAGTTACAAATTACTTCCAATGAATTAAATCGACATTGAAGACCAGAAAGAATAGACTCCATGAGTACATAGAAAACATTGACCCTATAGTGTTTTTCGGCATCTGATTCAGTAGGTCAGTGGCATCTGGGGGAGAACTCGGTTGGAATCTCAATGTTTTTTGCTACAATTTAGGAACTAGTACTTCTTACTGGACTGAATTTCTGATCGAGTTTGTTCAGTGAGATGGAGAAATTCAATATTTGATAAAGCCGTTCCCAAAGAAAGCAAATGATGTGCAACTGGTTTAACAGAATCAATGAGTGGGGACCATCTAGTTGTGGGTATAGTATGAAGTAAAGCAGGTAGATGCTCTTTCAGAATTTCCCACCTTTGTGGAGAAGAACTGAAGATATTGTACATTTGATGCACAGTTCCAATGTAAGTAATTGTCTCCTTACAGGATTCAGCGCAGTCAACACCCACAAGGTTTAGTGTGTGGTTTCCACAGCTGGAGAAAACACAGCATGAGTTTTGCTGAAGCAGAATAGCTTGTACTCCATTGTATTTCCCAGCCATGCTAGATCCACTGGTTTGGCCAATGGATGCTTGAAAATCTAACTTTAATCCTACCAAATTTTCTAATACTGGATCAGCAATTTCTTTTCCATTTTTTTGGGAATTTATCAAACATATCAATTGAAAATTTTGAGCATTCTAAAATCTTTACATAATGAATCCCCAGAGAGGTCTGCTCAATGTGAAAACTACTATCAGGAGTGTCATCAACTATAATAGCAATTTGCAATTCTAACTTTATGAAGAATTGTTTCTTGCACGAATGACCCACACATCTCAATAAATTCATTTTGTATGCACGTTGATAGGAATGAACTTGCAGGTGTTTTTGGCTCTCATGCAATTCATGTTTAACATGTTTCAATAAAATCATACCTATAAAATTTTCGATATTACGGCAACCAACACGAGAGCTGGAACCAAAGAATGCTAATCCCACTCAGAAATATAAAGAACGACTTACTTCTGCAGTATCTTTGGCAAAGAGTAAACTGTCAATTGAATCTTCAGATGATTGTTACGGCTATCACAATGATCATAAACCTGTAGAAGAAGGTGGAGGTCTTCACCTATAGCAGCCGCCTTTCCCCTAGAGCTAGACGCGCTCACAGGTACTCGGATGCCCCCAAGTCTTACACTCAGAGTAGTACAAGTTTATGAAATGTACCAAAGCGTTTAGTAGCGGGAAATGGAGTAGCGGGAGATAGAAGGTGGGTAGTAAGAAACAGGCTGAGGTCTCAGGTCTGAGGCAGGTACTGTGGTCAGGGACAGATGAGATGTCAGGACTGGCAGCAAACAAGGAGAGTCCAGAAACGTAGCAGAGGTCAGGGGGCACAGACGGAGAATCAAAGTCCAGGAAACTAAGCCAAGGGTCAAAACACGGGAGTCCAATGATAAAGATACTAGCACAGGAGCTGGTCAGGTAACAGGAACTGCAAATTATAACTGGAAGGGAGGCTAAACCCTCCCTGCTACTTATACACAAGTGAGCCAATAGAACACAGGCCCCACACCTGCAGGGATCAGCCCTACAAGCTGTTAATTAATAACCCCCATGATGTGCACGCACCTGGCTGTCAGATTAGCCAGGCAACGGCGATGCGAGAGACAAGCGCCCCGGGGACAGATAGGAGCGAGCCGCGGCGGACAGAAGAGCTGCGGCTCATGACAATGATATTGTTCTGAAGGCTGACATCCATGCCACATAATTTTCTTTGTGCTGTGTTTAACTCTCGTGTGATGGTATTCGGTCATACAATTTCTTCCAACCTCTACTCAAGGTTCCCCAGGATTCAGCAGATAAAACCGAAGCATTTACTGCGCTTTTATTAAAAATTAAGCAAGGCGCACAGTGGAGAGTGTTTTGCTATACTAATGTAACCAGTCTCGTGAGCAGGTCTCACCATTCCGTAGGTTTTTCTTAAGTAGAAGATAGAGGAAACCATGCTTATTAGCATCTCGTGGAATGGTATTTGGTATTGCAAATCTAATAGGAATCTAAAGAAATTACTTAATTTGGGCTGCATCATTTTTGTTGATAATGATAATGTTGATCATGGTAAAACTTTCAGCAGAAATTAATTCATGCCCTTCTGGTTCTCGGCATTTTTGCAGTAGAATTTCTGGATTGTAAACTGGATCTCCTGCTGCTCGTCACAGTGTCGGCGGTATTGTTGTTGGCACATTTCCTTCTCAACAAATGTCTTCATTAGTATGTTCAACTTCTGCCTCAGACATTGAATTTGGAACCAAATTGTAATTTTTTGCAGATTTGGTGGTTTGGCTGCTTTCACTTTCAACTGGGTTTTGAATCTGAAGCTCCTGATCCTGAAGCACTTGCTGTAGGATCACTTGGGTGCGGAGCGTTGTCTTGTTCTGGTGATTTAAAAAATGAAGTTATTGGCTTTAACTGTTTAGAGTCAGCTTCCACTCATTGCTGCCGTCGCCCCACGTTTAAATTTCATTGAAAACATTGTATGGTTTCTCGTAATATTCTGAAACAAAAGTTGTATAAAAATTATTATTATTATTTGTTATCGACATTGCAGTTATAAATTTCTGGAAACCGAATATAAATATGCAAGGGAGGGGGGCTTTAAAGGCTTTATGTCATGCTTGTCCCCCCCCCCCACAGCTCTCCAAATCATCTTCACTACCCTAATTTATCCCAGCACTTCAATTGCCCCCCCATACACACACACACACACACACTTATATTGAGTCTTGCTGGCTGCAGCTCTTCCTCCTCCCTGTGAGTCTGACAGCTGCTTCTCAGTCCATGTAGTCCCGCCCCATGCTCAGACATCACTCTCCCTCCCTCCTTCTCCTCTCCTGAAGTTCTGACAGCCCTGTGGGAGCTGGATGGAGATTGCAGACAATGAGCCGGCGGCACCACTTATAGAAACATTGCAGCAGGCGCCCGGCAAATGGATATTGTGGCAGCAGCCGGTTCCGTTCCCTGGGCAGTCTGTGCCCTGTGCTATGGCACTGGCCGCACCCCCCTAGTTTGAATAGATGCATCATGCACAGAGAGCAGTAAGTGCATGCGCCGCTAGGTATTGTGCCATTTTGACCAATTAGCACGTTTAGGCGCTTGTTCTCAACGTTTATTACTTGGAAATTGTCAAATTAGCAAATGGATAAAGCTAAAAAAGTCAGAACACAAAAACTATAAGTTGGAAAATTTTGAGGCCCCTGCCAGCCTGAGGCCCGGGGAAATGTCCCCCATGGCTTCCCCCCTTTCTGGTAGGGCCTGTACATGCCCATTCTCCTGGTAAGTCTGCACTGAGAGGATGCAATAGTAAATAACAAGGTGCTTCCACCTTTTAATCCATTTTTATCAGCCATACTGTCAAATCAAGGTCCTGGGTAGACAAAGCTGTCAGGGCTGTCGGATAACAAAAGAATGTGGGTCTGTGGTATCCATAGACTAAATAAGACCAGAGACTCTAAGCAATTTTCAAAGAATCAAGGACACTGGACCTATTGTTTATTTTTAAAATATAGTGTTTAAGACATATTATATTTATATGTCATGATTTGAAAATAAATCTTGGTGATAATTTAAGTTCAGGAACAATAAATGCACAAAGTGTGTGAATTATATATAACTAAGGTACAGGGAACCTGCAGCAGTTTCCTTTCTTCCAGAATGAGACTTTCTACTGTCACAGTAATGTCATATAAGTAACCCTCTCTCTTGGTCAATTATTGTTAGAAATACAAAAAAGGAGAATCCCAGGCGCTTGTGGATATAAGGAAAAGGAAATGTGCCGGATACATCTTCTGACATAAATCCCCCTGTGTGCTGCATCAAAATCTTTAGATATGGACTTTGCACCAATGATCACATACAAGTCATGTCTGTGCGCAAATGACACTTAGTACTGCCCATCACTGGAAGGGTGGAACAGGGAAGGGAAGGGGTGGATGAAAGTAGCCAATGTACCGCTGGGGCGCGCCGAGGATGTGGCGATTCAAGTTCTGGGTTTCTCTTCAGTACGTGTCTTTTAGCTGAATCATTTGCAGCAGCTACAGGACTTGTGTAAGTGCTGACGGATAGTGATGACTGTCATAACATTGTCTGTGTATTTCTAGCTATATGTCTGTGTGCTACTAAATAGCACAGAGCATTGTGTGCAAGTAACTATAATAACAGACTATATGTACAGTACACATTAAGAACATCCTGATTTATGGATTTAATGCAAAGAAAAACTACATTTTTTTAAACACATTTTTATTATTGAATATATCAGACATTTGATGCACCCACGGCTCCCAGCCAAAAGCAGTTTTCATATACAAGAGTATATTTATTCTTAAAAAATTGTAAAGCACATATTATTGTTATTCCACCTTCATCATCGCCATTTATTTATATAGCGCCACTGATTCCGCAGCGCTGTACAGAGAACTCATTTACATCAGTCCCTGCCCCATTGGAGCTTACAGTTTACATTCCCTAATATACAGACACAGACAGACAGAGAGAGAGACTAGGCTCAATTTTTGGTAGCAGCCAATTAACCTACTAGTATGTTTTTGGAATTGTGGGAGGAAACCCATGCAAACACAGGGAGAACATACAATCTCCACACAGATAAGGCCATAGTCTGGAATTGAACTCATGACCCCAGCGCTGTGAGGCAGAAGTGCTAACCACTTAGCCACCATGCTGCCCACCTTAGACTATTTAACAAACAGATTTCTTATAATTAGAGATGAGCAGATTGTGATCTGAGAAATGTGACAGATGCAGTTTTGGGGTTCCGAGTAGAACTAAAACATAACTCGGTATTTCACACCAAAGTCGAATCTGAAAACAGATTTCCGGATAAATGTCAGATATCGCAAGTTTTGGAGCATTATATCTCAGATTGATGATATATTCCTCCCTCGTGTTCTCAGCCACCATTTTAGAAGTGTAAGGAGGAGGGTGGCTGCCAGCCTGTGCTCCGAAAGTCACATTTAGACTAGAGACTACAGCATTAGACAGGGTGAAAGAGGGAATTTACGTAGAAAACAACACAATAGCTGTGATTATTTTAGTGCAGTTTATTTTGGTAGAGATCAGTAAAGTAGAATAGTTTGCTGATCAGAGAGTTTAGAGTAGTGGCTACTGGTTGTTATGATAGCATACACCCTTCAACCACAGCAATAATACCACTGACAAGAGAAGTGAATAACATTGATTATCTCGTTACCATGGCACCTGACAAAAGGTGGGATATATGAGGCAGCAGGCGAACAGTCAGTTCTTGAAGTTGATGTGTTGGAAGCAGGAAAAATGGGCAGGATCTGAGTGACTTTGACAAGGGCCAAATTGTGATGGCTAGATGACTGGGTCAGAGAATCTCCAAAACAGCAGGTCGTGTAGGGTGTTCCTGGTATACAGTGGTTACCACCTAACAAAAGTGGTCCAAGAAACATCCGGTAGAAAACCGGAAGTGGCATACCGTTGCTTAGCAACAGGACGAGCTACAGAGAAGACGTCCATCCCGGCACCAGGTAGGAGTGCGGGGCGGCGCCTGACGGACTGTGTAGCCGCAGACTGGTCAGAATGCCCATGCTCACCCCTGTCCACGGCTGAAAGTGCCTACAATGAACATGTGAGTGACAGAACTGTACCATGGAGCAATGGAAGAGGGTGGTCCTGGTCTTTTCAATCATGTGGATGGCCTGGTGTATGTCCATCGCTTACCTGGGGAAAAGATAGCACCAGGATGTACCTTGGAAGAAGGTAAGCCGACTGAACCAATGGTGTCCTCTTTGCAAAGTTCTGCTGCAAAACCTTAGGTTCTGGCATATATGTGTATGTTACTTTGACATGTACCACCTACCTAAACAAAGTTGCAGACCAAGTACACTCCTTCAAGAGAACGATATTCCCTGCTGGCAATGGCCTCTTTCAGCAGGATAATGCACTCTGCCACACTGCTTAAAATGTTCAAGAATGGTTTGAGGAACATGACAAAGAGTTCAAGGTGTTGACTTGGCCTCCAAATTCCCCAGATCTCAATCTGATCGAGCATCTGTGGGATATGCTGGAAAAACAAGTCTGACATATGGAGGCCTCACCTCACAACTTACAGGACTTAAAGGAACTTCTGCTAATGTCTTGGTGCCAAATACCACAGGACACCTTCAGAGGTCTTGTGGGGTCCATGACTCAAAGGATCAATGCTTATTTGGCAGCACAAGCAGGGACCTACATAACATTAGGCAGGTGGTTTTAATGTTGTGGAATATCTATAATACACCTGACACATAGCTCATTTTGCTGCAATGATGTTTAGGAGTTTAAGAGAAGAAGCAAAAAATGAATTTGTGATATCAAGAAGTCTTAAGCAAAAAGATTTCCTGATGTTCACCACTCTGATTAAGTTTGTTGTCTAGTTACTGAAGTTTCCACATATATTATTATTCCAAGTGCAGAGATATCAGTATCCACAGGAATCTAGAACACGATAAAAGTAAAATCGTCAAGGTGGGAGGGAAAAATGTTGCATTCACCAGGTCAGGAATTGTATTTGGGTTATCTCTGTTGGGTCTCAATCTGTGCTCTCATCATACTCTCTGTACCAGAGGTCATTTGTACTTGTAATATATGTATTATATCTGTGCTAAGGAGGTCTAGCAAGTCAGCACCTTTAATACTCTCAGGTATCCCTATGAATCTCAGATCTTGTATTACTAGATTCTAATTAGGGGTAAATGTATCAAGCTGAAAGTTTTCTGGCGGGTTTGAAAATCAGATTTTAGCTATCATTTATTTAGTAAATTTTGCAAAATGACAGCTAGAATCTGATTGGTTGCTATAGGCAACATCTCCACTTTTCAAACCCGCCAGAAAACTCTCAGCTTGAAACATTTACCCCTAAAAGTGAGTGAGGACAGTGTTGATGGATGCTTGGATACCATCTATTTTCTTATCTGCTTATGGCATTATAATTAAAAAAAGTTCCCTTGTAGTATTCACTGTGTTAATTTGTGGTTGACTGGCCTGAGACAAGGAGGCTGCGAGACATCAGATATAGATATCAGATGTAGTGTCTGGGGAAGGAGGGGAAGCGTCTGTACGACTGTGGCTCATCTGCTGTTGGTTTTGTTTTGCACAACTTGTTCATTTGAGATTTCCCCAGAAATCAGCAAATAGCCAATCAGGTTTCACAGCTAAAAACTGTTGTTCACAGAAATTAATTGTACAAAACTGTTATAAATGTTTTCTGAATCACTTGACTCATTGTTTTAAAATTTCTGCTTAAAAGGAATAGCAGTTAGTTAATTAGTTAGTTGCCCCAACTATTAAGTATATGCTTCATATTGTTATCTCTCTATCTCTCTCTCTCCCTCTCTCCCTCTCTCCCTCTCTCTCTCTTTTCCTTTCCCTCTCTATCCCTCTCTCTCCATCTCTCTTCCCTCTCGACTGTCCAACACTTCTTCATCTCAGGCTGTAAAGCAGAAACATCTGGCTTAAGCTTCAACTAGCTTTCTCATCTGATAAAGTATTAAGGCTGTCACCACTGTCATGTTATTGTAACAATCCTAGTCTCAGGCTGGATACACACATCCCAATGCAATATCATTAACGCTTTTACCAACAACTGAATTTTTTTTTTTAAAAAAAGTCCTGATCAGCAGCCGATTCATGTGTACACATTATACATGTTTTACATGATTTACCCTCAGGATTGTGGTCTTCATCTGTCATAACCATCTGCTGAAATGATTGTGACTCTGCACACTCCAAAAAGATCTATTTGAGACATGGACCCCACAAGGCCTCTGAAGGTGTCCTGTGGTATCTGGCACCAAGACGTTAGCAGCAGATCCTTTAAGTCCTGTAAGATGTGAGGTGGGGCCTCCATGGCTCGGACTTGTTTTTCCAGCACATCCCACAGATGCTGAATCGGGTTGAGATCTGGGGAATTTGGAGGTCAAGTCAACACTTTGAACTCTTTGTCATGTTCCTCAAACCACCGTAGACACTGCAGAATATGAACGACATTGTTCCATCATTGAATTTTTATTCCATTTATAAAAGCAAATTAAATGATACGATGAGCTTTGGAGTGATAAAACATGATCGATGGAACATACATACTAATTCAATATCAGGCCGAGCGTTCGTTTATCGTATGATAATCGGGTGCAAAACCTGTAGTATGTACCCCGGCTCAGAACCATTCAAGGGCCGGTAATGATTCACAGCAGATTGCGGATAATGACACAGTAGTACTGCGATGTGATAGTCATCCCCAGAACAATGAGGAGGAGGATTAGACAGTAGTACTGTGATCGTTATTAGAATGAGGATGATGAGACAGTAGTACTGTGCTGTGACAGTCATCCCTAGAAGAATGAGGAGGATGAGACAGTAGTACTCTAATCGTCATTAGAGAGATCAGGATGTACATATCATCTTGGTCCATGCTCAAAGGTGGTCAGATGAGGGTGGAAATTACACCATAAGCCTAAATGGCAAACAGTATAACGGTGCTCAGACTTCCTCACTAAGTACATTGTACTAGAACAGAAGTAACGCATACTTACCTCTCTCCTCCGGGAGAGGGGCGTGACTAATGGATGGGAGGGGGGCGGGGCGCCTCGGAACACGTCATTCTGGCCCCGCCCCACAAGTAAAATAATGTTTTGTTGCGGGGGCGGGGCCAAAATGACGCGATTCTCTGTGAATCGCGTCATTTTGACATGGGAGTCCCGGGATGCGGGAAAAATGCCAACTCTAGCGGGAGCACGGGAGACTGACCCAAAGTTGTCAAGTATGAAGTAACGCTACTGACAGAGGTAGTAATAAGGCAAAGAAAAGTAGTTCAGATACATCCTCTATATTCAAGTTATATAGAGTGAAAATACATTTAACCAGTAGTGCAGACGCCAGTGACTCACACAGTGAATGACATTTGAAACCTATTTTCAGAAACTGCTGGTAAAGAGGAAACAGTCAGACAACCAGGTGCAGCTGCAGTTCAGCAGCTCATGATAAGCATTGAAAACAATGTCTGCCCTACAAACCACATTTGAGAAGTACAGTTTACCCCAACCCGTCCCCAGTGTTTTACTCACGTGTTCAACCATTATCCTCCAAAGGAAACTATGACTTATTATAGGTGAAGTGAAATACATAATGTAATACTAGACAATCCCAGGGTTCACCGTCACCTACAACCTTACAAATATATGTCAAGACAGTTCCCAAAATCAAATCTATGTATTATATAGAAGGTCTGTAGTGGTCACCAGGGGACACAATGTGGAACATATGGAAATGTGGTGTCAAAATCTCCTTTGGGAGAACCACAACTTCAAAAATAAGAATGACAATTTTCTGTTATAATTAGTTAATGTTTATAATAATTCCAGTGCAAAATTTCACTGGTGGAAGCAGTGGTCTAAGTGGAAATCTAGAATTGACGATATGAAACACATAACAGGGTTGCAAGTGAATTTACTAGTGTTACAATGAAGGCAGAAGGAGAAATGGTGGTACAACACCCCCCCTATACCCCCCACTTCCACCACTGTATGTGTGTCTTAATATATATATATATATAATGTAAGTGACTGGAATGTGATAGTGTTACACTTAAGGCAGTAGGGGAAGTGGTGGTACGGTGTACAAACACATAGTGTGTGAGCTCCCGAACCAAGTGACCTCTGGGATAGCACCCAGGGAACAATGTTGGATCCTGGGGAGGAGGTGGAGAAGAGTCCCCAGGCTCCAGGGCCTAGCTCTGGCTCTGTTCAGAATCCTACACAGGAAGATAATGCAGCAATTTTAACAAAGAATAAGCAAGATAGCAGAGGAATCCAGTCTGCAGAGAAAGAAAATATCTCCTGCAAGAAGTTGGATAAGTTTGAAACTGGGGAATTTCTTCCAGATAAAACCCCCCAAGTTTTAGGGCCGGATCCGGGCCCAGTTTCTGAGAAGCACGAACAAGAGGAGATTGTGGATATGAATAATCAAGAAAGATGTGGTGTTTTACCTGTAAGCAGTGCTGCTGCTGACTGTGAATCATTGGACTTATTAGACACAAGTTAACCCGTGCATGATACTCATGCATTCTAGTCAAATCAAGCTACTTAAGGTCTTAAAAAGGTTCTTGTCATGCATTTGGGCCTAGCCCAGGCCTCCTCAGGGGAAGAGCGTTACTTCCCGACGCAAGCGGCCTTTTTAATGTGTGTTCATGAGGTAAAATTACCTCACGAAAATGAGTTTGACCCCTCAACTGGTAAATTTAGCCTTTACTACCCCTCCCACGGGGGGGAAGGGGGGATGATGGAAGTTAACTGACTTGACTATTCTAATTTTTTTGTCAAATAATGTCAGTATACCAAGTTTCAGGTCAACTGGATGAGCCCTTTCTGAGAAAATAGTTTTTTCCACACACACACACACACACACACACACACACACACACTAACGCACGCCTCTACACATGTGTGTTCATGAGGTAAAATTACCTCACGAAAATGAGTTTGAGCCCTACCAAATTTCAGCCCTTTTTGAATTTTTTTCCCACACACACTAAGAATTTAGTAGGTCAGTGTATAACTCCGCCCAGCAGGTGGCGCTGCAACTTGTTGTTTTTTTTACACACACAGACAGACGCCACTAAGCATTTATATATTAGATTAGTCTGACCAGCACCAAGCTGGCTGATCAATCTGCAGTCAATATACAGATAAAGACTCCTGAGATGTCAGAGCCTGGGTATGAAGAAACAAACCCTGAAGGTAATGGCTGAGGACACAACAAGATCAGACGCTGCAGCCACTTACCTGGAGTCGGTTGTGGAAGGAGCAAAACCATCGGTCCCAGTGAGAAGTGCGGCAGAGGAGGCGGCAGTCAGAGACCAAATCCGTCAGTTAGAAGCTGAAATGATTAAGCTGCACTGTCTGATAGGCTGAAAAAAGAAAGAACGAAATTGTGTCTACAGTGCGGATCGGGTGATATTTAATAAACAAATTGTGCCATTGGAATCAGCTCTAGCAGAGAAAATCTGTCAGATGGACGCCCTAGAGGAAAGTCTGCAGGCTCTGGAAATTCCATTGAAGATTATCTCTGAAATGTCCGTACCGCTGCCTGTGAATATGGCTGTTCCTACTGCCATTGAAATGGCGTCCAACCCGCTGTATGATACAATCAGGGTATGGAAGGAGAATCACTGATGATGGGATCTCCAGCGGCAGATAGCGGGACAGGGGGGGGGGGGTTTGCGGGCCCGGCTGCTGGTTCGGTGTCCTCTTCCCCAGCCCCTTCTGTTGCTCAGCAGCCGTTTGGTAGTAATGCCCAGATGGCGGTTGTGAAGGCGGTAGCGTAAGTGATTCCGGCACAGAAGGAAGTTGTGAGTGGTGATGTGGAGCAGATACACACTCTAGTGTGCAGTGAATCGGGTTATCCCGGAGTAAGCAGGACTTCAGACTCGGTAACTGTTAAAGCTATACCTGCGCGCAGGGGAAACCCATCTTTGATGTGTGCTGTACAAGTTCCTGATCCCACGGCATCTGTAAAAACTGTTTCTGGTGATGACTCTGGTTTAGATAAAAGTACTCAGCCTCCATTGCAGACTAAGATTATTGAATCTATATTTGGTCCGTTGAAAGTGGCCAAAAGAACAAGGGCTGCATTGTGTGCTATAGAATCTGCAGCGGTAAAAATGCCTAATGTGTTTGTGTTGCCTGGTGATGCTGCGAGCTCAGGTATCATGCAAGGTGATGTTCAGAGTAAGGGGAAATCAATACCTTTAAATATGAATGTAGTCCTGGCAGCATCCTCAGTGACAGCGGGTAATACAGTAAATAAGGTTCCAGTACAAAATGATGTGAGTACTGTAGCTGGTAATTCTAGGAGTAGAGCTAATGTTCCTCAATCTCGGTATCTGTCTGCTGGACAACCAGCCAAATGTAGAAATGTTATTCAATTCAGGTATCTTGGGAAAGACTCCCCCCCCCTCAAATAGGTCAGAGTTGTTAGATTTAATTTTCTCTCAGTTTGGTTTTAGAGCAACTGATCTTTACACTTATATACATCCAGTAAACTCCCAGGAATTTGATATCAGCTTTATCTTATATTAAGGCTTGCAGAGTTTTTGGTCGAGTTGGGCTAAACAAGGCAAATCAGGCTTGGTAATAAGGAGTAATTTGTGTGGTGGGCTGGGCCATCCGTTCAGTCGCTGTCCTAGAGCTTATCATAACAGTCATGATATTCCAGATAATGAGTTGGCTCAGATGGAGACGGTGGATAGTACCCTTGGTCCTTCTGCTTTATCCCTTCTCACAGATCCTGTCTCTGTAGTGGTTCAGTCTGATTCAGTGGTGGTGGAAGTAGGTCCTTCAAAATCTGTTGAGGAAGAGCAATTTAGGCTTCAGAATAAGAAGGGTAGGAAGAGTGGGAAGAAGGCAAGAGGTGAAGAGCTGGTTCTGATTAATCGTTTTCTCGATTTTTTCCAGTGATGAAGAAGTAGAGGGTGACATAATTATAATCGATGATGGCAGCTTGGTCTTCTGACCTAAAGTGGCTACACAGAAAAAGATATCGAGGGTCCCTGCCCTTTATGAACCAAAAATATTTTATACAAAACCCAAGGATAAAGGGAAAGATAGGGAGTCTCTGAGTGAAGTAACATGGAGAGATTTTCTTAAGACCCCGATAGGCCCCAGTACCAGTCCAGTGTATTTTGAAGAGTTGTCCTCAGATTTCCTTTGCCCTCCTCATCTCTTTCCCTTCCCTGCTTCCCCCCACCCCTTGCCCTCTCTGCAGCCCAGGCAAACCTCCTGGATGTCCCTGTTCCCACTCCCCTGATCCCATCCCCTCCAGATCCCTTGTCCCTCCCTTCTGACTCTACAACCCCCACATTCCTTTGGTTGTTGAAACAGTTGCCCCTAAGGGGTGTGATGAAGTTACAAAGGTTAGCCTACTCTCTGCTGAGCATGCTGTGTCAAAGGAGGTTACTTTTGATAAAGAAGAGCTTATTCTTTCTGATAGTGGTAATATTCCAGTGGGTGTTAGTGTAAAAAGGTGGGGGTTTTCGGACAAAGACTCCGCCAAACAAATAAAATAGAAGTAGTTTGGGTCCTACTTCTATAAGTCTGAAGGATGGCTTCCCAACCTCTAAGGCTTGCCACCATTAATGTGGCATGCATTCATTCCGAACAAGCTCGTTACATGGCCTTTGATTTTTTTAGCACATTTGAGGCTGACTTTTTATTTTTGCAGGAGACCAGATTGGGGAGGCTGGCTGAACTTCATAAGGCAGAGATGGAGTGGAGGCCGGGTCTCTCCTTCTCGTCTCTTGGGGTCGAGCCGTACGGTGGGCTGGCAGTCCTTTTCAGTTGCATGATAACCAGCAAGTTACAAGTAGGTAGATATATGATTTTGGATCTCAATCTGAGAGGACATGACCTGAGACTAATTAATATCTTTGGTCCACAATCAAAATGGGAAAGGAAATGTTTTTTCAGTGAGATAAAGCCATATCTTTTTTCAGCCCAGCAAATAGTCTTTGATGGTGATTTTAAAACCGTTATTAGGCCCAAAGACAAGGGAGGTTCAAGGACTCCTCTGGGCTATGACTTCCCTATTCTAGATAGTATGACAAAACAGGTTGGTCTAGTGGATGTGCATGTTCGTCACTTCCCAGACCACACAGGGTTCACTTACTATAGAGGTAGCTGTAGGTATATGATAGATAGGTTTTAGGTTAAGGAGAGCTCAAAGACTTTGGCTCTGGAGCTGAAGCCGGTTGAATGGGATTAAGGTCTGGGGAGGTTTCTGGCCATGGACCCAAAATTTCAATGTTTTGATCCCCAAGCCACTTAGTTATCACTTTTGCCTTATTGAAAGGAGTCCATCATGCTGGAAAAGGCATTGTTCATCACCAAACTGTTCTTGGATGGTTGGGAGAAGTTGCTCTTGGAAGATGTTTTGGTACCATTCTTTATTCATGGCTGGGTTCTTAGGCAAAATTGTGAATGAGCCCATTCCCTTGGCTGAAAAGCAACCCCACACATGAATGGTTTCAGGGTGCTTTACTTGTGAGCACGACACAGGACTGATGGTAGCGCTCACAATTCCTTCTCCTTACAAGCATTTTTCCAGATCCCCGAACAATCTAAAAGGGGATTCATCAGAGAAAATGACTTTACCCCAATCCCTGTACCTTTTGCAGAATATCAGTCTGTACCTGATGTTTTTCCTGGAGAAAAGTGGCTTATTTGCTGGCCTTCTTGACACCAGGCCATCCTCCAAAAGTCTTCGCCTCACTGTTCATGCAGATGCACTCACACCTGCCTGCTGCCATTCCTGAGCAAGCTCTGCACTGGTGGTGCTCTGATCCCACAGCTGAATTAACTTTAGGAAATGATCCTGGCTCTTGCTGGACGTTCTTGGGTGCCCTGAAGCCTTCTTCACAAATATTAAACCTCTCTCCTTGAAGTTCTTGATGATCCGACAGCTCAAGTGGTACATGACACAATGACGTCTCCTTCAGTTTCTCTGCCAACTGCTTCTAGGAAAAATCTAAACTTTCCCAAGACACCCAGTGGTGATGCAGATCAGTCTGCATAACATTTTGACATTTGGGCTAGTGTAAAATAGAGATGAGCGCACTCGGATTTCCTGAATCCGAGCCCACCCGAACGTTGCCGGTCCGAGTCGGATCCGAGACAGATTCGGGTATTGGCGCCAAATGAAAAATTGAAACCGAGGCTCGGAGTCATAATCCCGCTGTCGGATCTCGCGATACTCGGAACCTATAAATTCCCCACTAGTCGCCGCCATCTTCACTCGGGCATTGATCAGGGTAGAGGGAGGGTGTGTTAGGTGGTCCTCTGTTCTAGTAGATCTCGTGCTGTGCTGTTTAGTTCTGTGCTGTGCTGTGCTGCGCTGTGCTGTGCTGTGCTGTGCTGTGTTCTGCAGTATCAGTCCAGTGGTGCTGTGTGCTGTGCTCTGTCAATTTTGAGTTCAGTGGTGCTGCTGGGTCCTGTGTGCTGTGTCCTGTTCAGTCCAGTGGTCCTGTGTCCCATGCTCTGTGCTTCTAAGGGCATAGTTATTTCCCCAATATTCCCAAGTGTTTAAAAAATGTAAAAAAAGTTAATAAAAAAAAAATACAAAAAACTAATTAAATTTTTTTTTAATTACAACAAAATTTGCCAAACCAATCCTGCAGTATAAGCCCATTGGTACTGCAATATTACCAAATTCAGAGCCGTGGAGGGTTTTTTATTAATTATATTGTGGTGACCACTCCTCTACGCAGTCCAGATACATTTGTTGGTGCGATTCATACAAGTTCAGGGTTTTTAATTTATATTGTGGTGAGTGACCACTCCTCTACGCAGTCCAGGTACATTTTTTGGTGCGATTCAGACCAGTTGATGGTTTTCTTATTATATATATTGTGGTGACCACTCCTCTACGCAGTCCAGATACATTTATTGGTGCGATTCATACAAGTTCAGGGTTTTTAATTTATATTGTGGTGAGTGACCACTCCTCTACGCAGTCCAGGTACATTTTTTGGTGCGATTAAGACCAGTTGATGGTTTTCTTATTATATTGTGGTGACCCACTCCTCTATGCAGTCCTGATACATTTATTGGTGCGAATCATACAAGTTCAGGGTTTTTAAATTATATTGTGGTGACCCACTCCTCTACGCAGTCCTGATACATTTATTGGTGCGAATCATACAAGTTCAGGGTTTTTAAATTATATTGTGGTGACCACTCCTCTGCGCAGTCCAGGTACATTTTTTGGTGCGATTAAGACCAGTTGATGGTTTTCTTATTATATTGTGGTGACCCACTCCTCTACGCAGTCCAGATACATTTATTGGTGCGAATCATACAAGTTCAGGGTTTTTAAATTATATTGTGGTGACCCACTCCTCTACGCAGTCCAGGTACATTTTTTGGTGCGATTAAGACCAGTTGATTGTTTTCTTATTATATTGTGGTGACCCACTCCTCTACGCAGTCCAGATACAATTATTGGTGCGAATCATACAAGTTCAGGGTTTTTAAATTATATTGTGGCGACCACTCCTCTACGCAGTCCAGAAAGATACCTCGTTGCAACGTTTTGGACTAATAACTATATTGTGAGGTGTTTAGAATACACTGTAAATTAGTGGAAATGCTTGTTATTGAATGTTATTGAGGTTAATAATAGCGTAGGAGTGAAAATAAGCCCAAAAATTTGATTTTTGAACTTTTTATGCTTTTTTAAAAAAAAAATCCGAATCCAAAACCTTAAATCCGAACCAAAACCTTTCGGCAGGTGTTTTGCGAAACAAATCCGAACCCAAAACATCGCGAAAATCCGAATCCAAAACACAAAACACCAAAAGTTGCTGGTGCACATCCCTAGTGTAAAATAATTGCCCAAAAATCGTGACAGCTCTGCCATAAAATGAACTACAGATTCCATGAGGAAGGCCATTATCGGGAGTTACATCAAAGTACACAGACTTCTGTGATTACAGCGGGGATGAATTACTATTGTTTGAGGAAGATGTACACAATGATGAGGGTGTATATGATGACAGTGTAGATTGCAGGTGCTGAAATCTAGAAGGAGCTACCTGATGCTGGTATGCTTGGTAATATTTTGGGTAGAATGGCATGTTGGCAATTTTATGTTTTTCTACAGTAAACTTTCACCTTTATTAGAGCGTTTTTTTTCTTTAAAAAGGTACAAGCTTTTTATTTACATTTTTGTTTCCCTGCCTTAAAACCACCATGCAGTTGAACATAGGCTTTAGCACATGAGGTAGAGGGATACTAAGGAAACATGTGCACTGTACAGTTTGACTGCAAATTCAGAAGAAAAGACTTCCAGTCCTAGTATTTGTATTTCAGCAATGACAATTAGCAATGGAGCAATGGAGCTCTCCTCTTTGTGTGTTACCTATATAACATAGTAGAATGTGACTGCAGAATTTCACCAAGCCTGCTAGCACTAGTATTTGTATTTTTTAGAAAAGAGAATTAGCAATGGAGCTCTCCTCTTTGTGTGTTACATATATATCACAGTAGAATGTGACTGCAGAATTACACCAAGCCTGCCAGAACTAGTATTTGTATTTTTCAGCAATGAGAATTAGCAATGGAGCTCTCCTGAATATCACTGTAGATTTTGTTGAACACTGCTACCCCTCCTCTTTCTATTCTATCTATGTTGCTGCCCAACTGCTCTACACACTGTGCTACCACTTCTGTGTCCCTCTTTCAAATGGCGCTAGATCGCCGTGGAAGGCGGTATTTACAGATTTCAAAGCTCGTGAGATTCGAAACCCGAGATCCGACAATGTAACAATGACGTTTTGCCTCGTTTTCGATTCATATACTAAGTTTGGGTGTGTTTGGTTCTCTGGGAACCGAGCCTGAGCATCTCTAATTATATGTAGTTACACACTGAGTCATGTGTTATTGGTATTGTATATATACCTTGAACATATGGGCATTCATATATAAGTCAGCTAAGTCTAGTGTCATGATCGTTTTATAATTTATTTTAATAAATTTATATTTTATCTGTAAACAGCTTTCTCTTTTCCATATGTTATGCCTTTCTGGGTTGTTGTACAGAACCAATATGGCGTATAGCTAGTCACAATTATTTTTCTTTATATGGTGATATGATTACTAATATATATTGGTTACTCTCTAAATATTGCTGCCGCCTTGAGGTCAGGGAACATTTTTTTGGTCTTGTGCATGATCATTATACAGAGATTCTTGTGAGCATAACAATAATATTAACAATGTCAAGGTAGATCTGTGTTTACAAATCATCATTGTGAAATAAATGGTCTAATTATCTTACAAGGAAAGTAGAATTACCACCACATCAACTATATGTGATCTTCAAAAGAGATGATGTTCTATCATGACTGTGTCTTTTTTCAAGGTCATGGTAACTGTCGGAGGACATTAGTCCTTTTTTCATGAGGCCACCACGTTTGTTAATAGGGATGATTCTGCCTTATCAGCATTTTAGCTGTTCTGCTTTATAGCAGATATCAGACTGGATCCAGCAGTATAATGAGGGTCCAACGAGCTGCTGCTCTCAACAAACCAAAGATCTCCTGTGTGTATATTCTTAAGCTCTGAACAGACAACTGATGATGATAAAGATTGTACTGCATTAAATGAGGGAGTCAAGAATTTATAATTAATGAATATGAAACACAAATCGAAGATGACTTTCTAATTGGTAAACATTTAGCAGCCATGTCACACAGTATGCCGATATGACTTCAGACTGACAAGTGTGTAGCAATTATCAAGACAATAGACTATTATCTAACTCTGCTGAGCTTCCTCTTCAAGCACAACATGGGGAACTTTAGCCACAATTTTAAGTAAGTGGTGCTTTTCCATTGCCAAGAACTGACTACACAATGTATTCATCATTCATAGGGCAATAAACGAAAATGTGTAAGATAAAAAAATGATTTACAACAAGTTCTCGGTAATGATTGTTCTAATGGAATTCACCAAACTGTCAGCAAATCTGACTCCCAGGGAAAGAGAAAAGATATCTACATCAATCCTAAAATATTTATAATTATGAAAAGTGAGGCACATAAAGCCGAACGACCTTATACTTATCTCCATGTTCAGGGGTCAAGCACTTACCTATTAAGGGTTACGGTGTTATATCTATTCAGCCAATAAGATCCTGGGGCAGTGGTTGAGCTGTGTGTCCGCATATTTTTCAGCAAAAAATGCTGGATTTCTCTTTCATCGCGAAATCCCCTCCCACCCTCCCTACATGTGTTTTGCTATGTTAACCATTTTTTTTGTCCCGGTTACAGAGGAGGCACCGTTAGGCGGGAGAGCTCTTACAGTCGGCGACAAAGGCATACGGTGCTATCGCTGATTGTCTGAATGTCACCACCCCCTTCGAAGCATCCTGGTTCTTTCTTACCTTGTGCGGAGACCCTTTGTCCTGCATTGTACGGCACTTTATCGTGAGCCCAGAAGGGGAGTAGTCACAATTACGCCAGATTTAGCGACGATCAATGATAAGGGACTATGTCCTGGTACCAGTGGTAGGGCCAGTGGCCGTACACTGTTGGTTCAGTTATTAGTTGTTAGCTGACTCGCAAGTGCCCTCACCGCCACCACCGAGTTAATACATAATCATCAATAAACTGTGGCCTATTTTAGCCAAACTAGAAGTTGTTAGTAAGTTTATTTCATGAGAAGTTTAGAGATTTTGATGATGACTGTTGAGAGGTTTTGTGTGTGGAAGAAGTGAATCTGCTGTATGAAGTTTATGGGAATAATGCAAAAGTAAATTTTTGTTTTTATTTGTTTAAATAGAGGATGATGGTTCTGCAACTCGTGGACAGAGCGACTAACTAAATTACCTGGGAGCTTTACTGGTCCCCCAAACTAAATTTGCCACAGAAACGCTCTCCTGCCCATGTTCTAGTGTATTATGTAATCAGCGCTGCAAAGTCAAACAAATTAATTGAGATTGGATAACGTCTAGTTTCCCTGCCCCCTCTATATAACATTCACAAGACTCCTGAATTGCTTCTCCTTGCCCCCAATACCAGGAAACTCTCCCAGCCTTCCTCCCTCAGCCTATCTTACAGTCCCCAAGGAGTAGTAGGTGTATCCACGACCAGTGACAGCCAGGGTCTTACATTGTGATATGATCACAAACCAACCAAGTGTGAGAAAAACTGTGGACTGTCTCTTTGGGCTCATACTGTGTTTCCTGGACAATCAGGACTAATATGGCGCAATCGGCTTTGAAAGACCCTTGATTTTGTCTTCTGTTGGGCTTAGTGATTGTAATACCTTTGGCCAATTCTGTTTTAGTCTCTGCAGGAATGGACCATAATATGTAAAAGATCCATGTTGATGTCTCCACTTTGCTGCTGGCAGATGTTCTAACATTTAATCTTTTATCTCCATTTCATATGTCTACATCATCTGTGTCTACGATTGTGTACAGATCGAAACTCAGAACGGTTACAACGCACCCTGTCTCACACGTCAGTAAATTTATAATAGATATAGCAAACTTAGAAACACAAAATAAAACAAATGATAAAGCTTTGTATAATGAGGGGTGGTCACAATTTACATATCTCACAAAATATAATATAGAATTAAACATTGTATATTTATATTCCTGGACGTCTGTGTATCATCTCTCGTATTTCTCTACTTTGTATAGTTTCCCCATTCCGGTCACTTCTTCTTTATCTCACTTCTTCTTTATAACGTCTTGATCTATATACAGCTGTGTATCCTTTAATCTGTAAATGGCAGGAACAATACATTTATTACCTCTTCTCATGTGGTTTATTTATAACGGTAACGACTATCCTGTTTGCTGCTCTGATTACCAGATATGAAGGGACTACGAGCAAATTATCTTCATATGGTCTGTACACCTTTGTGTTAGGCACAGCCAGGGCTAAAAGTCAAGTTCTCAGCACTGGGAGATTCAAACTCCAGCTCAAATATTAATTAATGATTTTATTTTTACTGTCTTTTGTTTCTTACTCATTCTCAAATCCAACAATGTTTAGCGAGCTGGAGATCTTACCATCCCTGTCTGGCATTACCATTAGATTTCCAGCACTATTTATCCCCCTGCATCTCACACCTTTACCCAAACTGCCCTCTCACTCCCCCATTCCCATCTGATTAATACTCGTCCGTATATTTGGATTGACTGTTTAAATTTCTCAGCTGTTTTAAAATCTTATTATTGACCATTTACTGAATATGTATTTTACACTTATCGCGGTGGCTTAGTGGTTAGCACTTCTGCCTTACAGCACTGGGGTCATGAGTTCAATTCCCAACCATGGCCTTATCTGTGTGGAGTTTGTATGTTCTCCCCGTGTTTGCGTGGGTTTCCTCCGGGTGCTCCGGTATCCTCCCACACTCCAAAAACATACTGGTAGGTTAATTGGCTGCTAAAAAATTGACCCTAGTCTGTGTGTGTGTATGTTATGGAATTTAAACTGTAAGCCCCAATGGGGCAGGGACTGATGTGAGTGAGTTCTCTGTACAGCGCTGCGGAATTAGTGGCGCTATATAAATAAATGGTAATAATAATAAATTTGGCGACTAGAAGTCTGATTCTGTCTCTAATGTGAAGGGACAGATGAATTGTATTACAATCTATACTATAAAGTGTCCACACACTTCCATTGTCTAAGCAATTGCATTCGCACCACTGTTATAATCTTCAAGACACCATTAACGCTGCTTGTTTTGGAAATCTGAGTCGCTATTCACAGTGTTTTTTTCATAGATACAAAACGCTACAATTTGAGCTTTTAGAAATCTCTCTCGCTGCACCTTTCTGAGAGACCTAACGCATACTACTGAGAATTGTGCTGTGCTTGATATTTGCTAGTATGTTTTGAAAGACAAATTCTATGATTACAATATATAATTGATTGTAGCAGGATATTTGTCAGTTGGGATCTTTGCTTTGCAATCAGATTTACATCCCAATATTTGGGGTGCCAAACAGCATTTGTTCAATATACAGTATGTGTTTTATATGGTTGTGTTTTCTGGTCCTAGTGCCTTATATATTTTTATGCTTTTAATTAATGTGCATAAACTTCTTAGCTATCTTAATTTCTTAACCGAAATATTCACAACATGTCGCCACAAAATGAGACTTTTTAGAGTCTTACAATCACTTTTTCAGCCTATCTTTGCGTGATCTGACCAGGTAATGGGGTGAACAGTAGGCAAGATGACGTTAAGGGTTAAGAAGTAAAGAACATGGTCCTAGAATGGAAGGAGGTTGGATTTTAAGGAGACATTTAATATTTTTTTTTCCAACCTTCGCATTTTCCAAAGTATCTGCCAACTTGCAAAACTAGATACAGACTGTTTTTACCAGGAACGTGATTTGCGCACAATAAAAAGCATTGCGGATCTGCAGGATCCTATTCTATTTCCACCAGGGAGGTGATATATGTCTTTAATGCTTGGATAGAAGCTTTAAGAAAACATTTGATGGAGACAGATCTCTGATGAAATCTTCAACAGATGGGTTCAAGGGCAGGAATTGATGAGAAGTGACTCCAAAAGCTCCACAATGATCATGATGTAGACACTGATTTTGGCACAGGATTGACCAAGCAATAATTGATTTGGAAAAAACACGCGCTTTAGAATTTCTAGTGTAGACCAGGATGAGGCAATTCGTAAAGGGAAAATTGCCCGGCAAGAGAGGAAATAGCAGAGAAGATTTGTAGTCTATACACTTGTCTCACTTTGTGTATTGGTACTTTGTTAGTGTGGTGATGGGTGCTACAGTCATTAGTGTAATGGTTATGCAATAATTACAGCCAAGAAACTGTTGAGTGGTTTTAAGTCCAACAAACTGAGATCAACTCAAGATTATAGAGATGTTATTAACAGCCATTTTCAAACCTTGGTAGACATAATGCACCCCAAATGTTACTCTGTTACCTCTGTCTGTGTGTTAATCCCAGTCTTGTTTTATTACTGTTTATGTTCCCAATTGTAAAGATCTTATGTTGTTCAAATGTAAATTTCTATAAAATATAATTTTTTTATTGACATGAATATAAAGACCACAAGATCCAGGGAGAAGAATAAAATATGAAATAAAAAAAGGCTAAAGTACAGGCTCAGGTAGTAATACATCTGCAATGACAATAAACCAGGGTGTTAGGAGGAGAACCCAATGGGTAAATCTGGTATCTATAGATTCAGGATCACACAAACAAAGAGAGAGAGATGATACAACTGTATCCTTATTACAGAAGACAATAGACAATTGTAAACTATAGTTTAATGTAATAGATAGTAGTTAAATTCAACACCAGCCTTCAAAGCATAACCCCACAGTACCCCAGTGTTCAATGACCCTTTACTGCTATAAAATGAATAGCAAAGTGTTTATATAGTGACCCTGATGCAGTTGCTATTGTGAACCATCAGATTTACACCAGTATGCAGGGAGAACTTTTGGCCGGCAAGTCTATTCTTTCCTATACTTGCAATAATCCACAGTCTCTTATAACACAATAATGTAAAACTAGTGGTCCTGAGGCAGTTACTGTACTAATGGAGCTTTCTAACTTTCCAAATTCCCTTCTTCCAAGGCAACAGGGGGTGTCAGAGGTAATTCAGCAGAATCCATGTCTACAATCACCTACCCTGCAGAGTACATATATCCATGAAAACACCTGCAAAGAGCAACCTACCAGGGTGCACCTGTTAATATCCCTTTAAAGTATAGAGGGATAGACATGAGAATTCCCAAAGACAGGCCAAGGCTTGTGCAGGTGGTAAGAAGAATGTCACAGATGGTCCTAAGCCAAGGCAAAGTGAAGAGATAATCCTTCAACTGGGGAACGAGAACCACAGGAGAGAAGGCTAGTTTCAAAATGAAGCATTTACGGGAATGAGAGATGGCCCCTTCGATCCTATTCACAGTCATAGGTCACACTCACAGATCTGAGAACCTGCCTGTATGATCATTGTCTGGCCTAAATAACTTATGATCTCCTTTCTGCTATATTCAAGGGTCACTACTCCCTGCTCATCCTCCTGGGCCTCTCCGTGCCTTTGGTACTGTGGACCACCATCTCCTTTTGCAGACCCATTTCTCTCTCTGCCTCTCTGGCTCTGTCCTCACATGGTTTACCTCATATCTCGCCAACCCCTCTTTCTCTGTTTCCACGTCTGGTACATCCCCCCCCCCTCCGCCCTCCCTCAGGGCTCTGTTCTCGGCCCTCTACTCTTCTCACTTCATACTACCTCCCTAGGTGCTCTCATCACTTCATTCAGTCTCCAGTATCAACTTTACGCCGATGAAATTCAACTTTACATCTCTTCTCCTGATCCCCCCCCTCCACTCTCATGTATCTGACTTCCTCTCCACCATCTCCTCTTGGATGTCCTCATGCTTTCTTAAAATTAACATTACTAAAACCAAACTCATTGTTTTCCCTCCTTCTAGATCCTCCTCCCACCTGGATCTCTCCATCACTGTTAACAACACCCCAACTCCGCTGCCTGGGCATCACACTTGACTTCTCCCTCTCTTTTGCCCCCCCCACATTCAATCCCTTATCCAATCCTGTTGGTTCCAAATCCATAACACTATCAGCAGCAGCAGCTATTTATATAGCGCCATTAATTCCATAGAGCTGTACAGAGAACTCATTCATATCAGTCCCTGCCCCATTGGTGCTTACAGTCTAAATTCCCTAAACATACACACACAGACAGATAAAGAGAGAATTGGGTCAATTTTTGATAGCAGCCAATTAATCTACCACTATGTTTTTGGAGTGTGGGAGGAAACCAGAGCACCCAGAGGAAACCCATGCAAATATGGGGAAAAAAATATATACAAACTCCAGACAGATAAGGCCATGGTCGGGAATTGAACTCATGACCCCAGTGCTGCTGTGCAATAACATCGCCCACATCCGGCCCTTCCTATATCAGGATGCAACCAAAACCATTATCCATGCACTCTTCAATTCCTGGCTTGACTATTGTAACCTTCTCCTCACCGGCCTCCCCCGCTCCCACCTCACCCCCCTTCATTCTATACTCAATGCAGCTGCAAGACTTATCTTCCTTTCTCGCCGCTCTTCTCTGCCTCCCGTCTCTCCCTTGCCTTACACTGGCTCCCATTCCCCCTACAGAATCCTTTGTAAAACTTCTTACCGTCACCTACAAGGCCCTCTCCAACTCTACTGCCACTTATATCTCCAGTCTCCTCTCAATACACACTCCCACCCGGTCCCTACGATCAGCCAATGATCATCGCCTCTCCTCCATTCTGATCACCTCAAAACATTACAGAATCCAAGAGTTCTCCCGAGCTGCTCCGCTGCACTGGACTGACCTCCCACGCTCCATCCGATTGTCCCCTAATTTGTTCTCTTTCAAACGGGCACTGAAAACTCACCTTTTCCTGAAACCCTGCCAGCCTTCCATTTAACCCTCTCTCATCACCTCGCTCCTCTCTCCATCCTTGCTCTCATCACCTTGTGCCTCCTGCACTCCCCTCTTCTGAGTCCCTTTGTGCAAGCAGTCTGTTTGCCCTCCCTTTAGAATGTAAGCTTTTATGATCAACGGCCTTTTTCCTCCTGTCTCTCTACCTACTCTTCTGCTCCAACTTCACTATAATTGCTATACCTGGAGCCTCTGAAGTTATGGTATTACTTGTTTATTGTTCTGTATGGTTTTCCCTTTATGGTCTACTGTTTGTATTGTGCACGGCACTGCGGAATCTTGTGGCGCCATATAAATTAAGGATAATAATAATATTAATAATAATTGTCTGCAGCAGATAAATATTGATATTTGTATGTGTGTTATGTGTATAAATGTTCATGCAGTCATTGACTGTGCAGTAATGCCTGGGAGACTACCGAATTCTGGATAGGTCTCCCGGACTCCCGGGAGAGCTATCAATTCTCACGCATCCTGCTCGTAGTGATGTGGTGAATCACATCAATTTGGCTCCACCCACATGACAAAATTATGATTTTGGCACAGGGGAAGGGGGGCACAAATGACGCGATTTGCTGTGCCCCGCCCCCTTATGCCCTCCCACTATGCCTCCCTCCCCTCCAGGATCTCCCGGAGTCCACCAACAGAAAGTTGGGAAGTATGAGTAATAGTGCTCTCGTTACTTCTTCAGTTCTCTGTTGCCCTCTAGTGGTCAATACTTAACTATGCATAATGATGTTTTCTAACCTGAATGCAATAATCATAGTTTAACATCCAATTGCAGAGCATACTGCTTTTAAAATTTGAAAGATAAATACAGTTCTGAAAACAATTGATAAAACTTATCATCTACATATGGGGCCTGATTCATTAAGGAACTTAGGCAAGAAAATGAATAAGTTTTCTTACTAAGTTAAATGATGGCTCCATCTCTCTCTCTCCCACTCTTAGCTCCTTCAAACGGGCACTAAAAACCCACCTGTTCCTCAAAGCCTACCCACCTTCCACCTAACCCCGCCTCCCCTCCTTTATACGCCAACTCACTCCCTCTGTACCTGTGTTTTGTTCACCCTCCCTTAGGATGTAAGCTCATTGAGCAGAGCCCTCCTCCCTCTTGTGTCCTTACCAGCTCTTCTGCTCCATCAATACTGCATTAGCCTGCTTGGAGCTCCTGAAGTGTCAGTATTTTTTCTTTACTGTTCAGTAATGTAATACCCTGTACTGTCTACTGTTTGTGCATTGTACGGCGCTGCGGAACTCTTGTGGCGCCTAACAAATAAAGGATAATAATAATAATAATAATACTGGCTGCTTTTTCATGTAGCACACAAATACTTGGTAGTTTATTTTTTGCACTGAAATTTAAAGTTGATATTTGTGTGCTACATGAAAAAACAACCAGTATTTAACCTATGTGCAAAATAATAAACTAATTTACACCCCTTGTATTGTAACATAGTTTTGTCCAGAAAATGTAAGTAAGAAAACCTACTCAAGTTCCTTTATGAATCAGGTCCAATGGTGTCTAATTTATTTTATTTTTACAGTAACATAAAGCATTGACCTGTACACTGAAGAGCACTTGCTGTATTTTGTTCCATTTCCAAAATCTAATTTAGCATGTAATGGGGTCGTCTCACCTTCTGAGTTATTGTATGTTCCAGTATTGTTATTACGGGACTGATTCAGAGTGAGCCGTACACCCGTCTGTGTAGCGGATCTTTACGTTTTATCACACTGCACATACTCAGAAGTGAACGTACAAAACTACAGAGATTCAGACCTTTATTATTAATTATTATTAATTTTTATTTATAGGGCGCCACTAGGTGTCCGCGGCGCCGTACAGTGACAGACAAGATTACAATACGAGGTGAGACAGCACAGAACAATAAACAATAATCACAGTAACTCAGTGAGCTCAAGGCACAGCTAGAGGGGAGGCAAGAGGGGAAGGTCAGCCAGCAACGGCACCTAGGAGGGAGGGCACAGATGAGAGGGAGACCCCCAGGGGGAAGAGAAGGGAGCGAGAGGGGACGCGGGAAGATGGTCCTCGAGGAGGAAGGCAGGGTAGCTGGCAAGCAGAGTTAAAAGTGGTGAAGACAGGAGGAGAGAAAGCCCTGCTCAAAGGAGCGTACAACTCCTTATGCCTGAAGAGCTGTGATGGGGGTGGGAAGGTGAGTTCCAGCAGAGACAATGTAACGTAAGGGCATGTTCGAGAAATTACATACAGATTCAGATCGTGTTTGGTTGTATTTGTGGGTGGACGGGTATAAGGAGCAGAAGACGATGATCCCCGGAACTACTGGACTATAATTAGAGGTTTGTGAATGATTCACAGACGTTTATTGAGAACTTAGCAGGCACTCGGCTATAGATTCAGGAGCCGCCACCATTTTCCTCCTCTTGGTCGCAGCTCGTTGCTAGGCAACCAGGATCAGTATCCGCCCTGGAGCTGGTTGCTGATTGGCTCCTTTATAGGACATCGAGAGCTGTTTCTCCCCTCTGGTGTCACCTGTCTATGCCGCTGATCTGTCTGTGCACTTTCCTTTCTCCAGTCTTAGTTACGTAATTACTTGTCCGTTGCCTGTACTGACCTTTGGCTATTATTGGTATACGATTGGCCGCCTGAATGATAATCAGCATTAATTATTCCAGTTGTCTCTTGTTCAGGTCTGGTTCTCTTGCTCCTGTATTCATTGGTCACTGTCTACTATACTTCCACGCAATGCTGATAATGAGATCAATACTAAGCCTGGGGCCACACATGTACCATTGAGTATATAGTGATCTATGGGAATGGCAGCTGCTATAGGTGAAGACCTCATCACGAAAAGTTGCTTCTGTGTAGACAGAGAATCCAATTTCTGTAGATATAAATCAGTGTTTCCCAAACCTGGTGCCCAGGAGCCCCCAACAGTGCATGTTTTCCATATCTCCTTGTTGGAGCACAGATGTATTCATTATTGACTGACACATTGTAAAATATCTACAGGTGCTACTAATTATTTCACTGCTGACCAGGACAACATGTACTGTTTGGGGTCCCTGAGGGCTGGATTTGGGAAACATTGATACCAAATGAGAATTTATACAAAATGAGCTTCCAAAATGTCTTGATCTTTATAAGGTTAATTGTATATACAGCTGCATAACACTCAGTTGCCGGCCCCATAGTAAAATTTTGAAGGGTTCCTGGTGATGCAGGTCCATCCGCTCCAGAGGTCCCACTGTGCTCAGATGTGTCTGCACCGACCTCCATGCACACTCGCAGGAAAATAGTAGAGGAACCTGCAGTGGATTGCTCAATGTCATCCGTCCCCACACAGCCAAGTCTTATATCTGCAGCATGAGCTGCTCTGGTGGAAGTTACACTGCTGCACTCTGTAAATCTACATGACATCTTCTCTGGGAAGTTTCCTTCCAAAAAACCCAATCTTCTCCCCTAAACACTGCAGGGTATCCATGTTAAAGTTACATCTCTCTGTTTTCTTCTGACATATCCAGGGAATTTGGAAATAACACCACTGGGTCTTTAGCTCAGGAGTTGCCATAACACAGGGAACAGTGCCTGTAGGTTCAAAATCTGTCCTGTGAAAAGAGAGAAGTTATAATTGATGTCCCTAATTATCCTATACGTTCTGGAATAGGGGAATAGAGAGAGAGGGAGGGAGGGAGAGGGAGAGAGAAGGAGAGAGAGAGGGAGGGAGAGAGAGGGAGGGAGGGAGAGGGAGGGAGAGGGAGCGAGAGAGAGAGAGAAAGAGAGGGAGAGAGAGGGAGGGAGAGAGAGACAATAACAATTAGGTTGTAGCATCCTGTATGTCTGTGTGACAGTAAGTGGAGTCTTTGCAGTACAGGACAGACGGAGGACAGTGAGTACTAAGGGCCCTCTAAGAGCAGTAGGAGCAGGACACATACCCCATTTTACACCGCTTAATTCAGCTCTGTAAACATGGCATTATAGAGGGCACTCACTTATTGGTCTTGTCCGGCCACTGCCACGTCTTGTCGACCTTTTGTAAACCGATCCAGTAACTTTTCTGGCTCCTCTTAATAAATTCCTGAAACAAAGAAAAGGATCAGTGTAATAAGGATTAATCTGACCCCTGGTGGACAAAGGAAGCAGAAAACCTGCTACTTTCATTATCCTATTTGAAGAGACTGTGACCAACAGAGAAGGGTCCTCCTTTGCCCCTGGTGCCTATACTATAGTGATATAAATGTAACACACAGGGCCATCTTTTCCTTTGGGCACGATGGGCAGGTGCCCGGGGGCCCCACGGACAAGGGGGCCCCGTAGGCACGGCTCTTAATTAGAATAAATAATCCTGAAAAAAAAAACCTTCAAGGGTCACTGAGCAAGTACATCTATCTATCTCTATCTCTATATATCTATATCTATATCTATATCTCTATACATCTATATATATATATATATATATATATATATATATATATATATATAGGGGCCCTGGTGCACTGCTTTGCCCGGGGGCCCATAATGTTGTTAAGATGGCCCTGGTAACACACCATGACACCTCTATATTGCCTCACTGACTATCATTAATATCTGTATCAGACCCCAACATTGTACCCCCCATTGAAAATTGTGCAGTACGGCCTGGATCGGGAGAGGTATCACTGTCTGATTCTTTGTGGAACACAAGTCAGTGGAATTACTTTTGGGAAAGATATTATTTGAATTTGTCATTGGTCAGGTCTTGGTGTTGTCAAGGGCTCAGAGTGAGTGAAACACAAGTGGGAGAAGATGTGATCGAATCATACTACATTATTAACCTTGCTGAATGCAAACATATTTTCTGCAATTCTCATGTTAAAAACGCATCTTTGGTCTGAATTCATGGAAGATACAATCAAAATATTAATGGCGCAGAAAGCGCAGTGGTTTCCTTCTATCCCTGTCCTCTGATTTCAGCTGTTGTCACTTTGAGGTTTGGAAGATGCAGTTTTATCTCTTTGTTACCATCTTGTGACATAATTGAGGTATTATTATATTATTTGGTCAGTTCTTTCTCCACTATATCTAATGTCAGTGGCTGTGAAGCAGTGGGTTGTTTGATTTACTGTTTAAATTTATACTTATCTTGTTTGTCCACATCACAGAATATCTATACTAGTTAGATACACCTTTTGTAAGTAAGATTTGATAATATTGAGTATACTAATTATATCCAAGTCATTTAACCTCCTCAGTGCTAAGGACAAGTGGGGCTCGTCCTCCATATATACCCCTAAGTCCCACTTGTCCTTAGCACTCGTGGTTCAAAGCTTAAAAAATAAATACTCACCATCCCCCAACAGTATTTCTTGTCAGTCGGGGCTGGAGGAAGTGTTGGCAAATGATGATTTAATTGCACCGATGATGTCACAGAGCTCGTAGCACTAAGAGCCAGGGGCAGGGGCAAGGCACTAAGAGTGACTGATAGCCCCATCCTGGCAACTACAGTCTCAGGGGCACAAGAGTTTGAAAGAGGATAGTCCTTAGAAACTATGGGGACCCCTCATTTGAAAGAGGATAGTCCCTTTTAAAATGTTTTGTCCTTTCAGTAGTTATTGTCTGGTGATATCCAGGTAGTAACACCATAAACTACAGACAATGGTAAAATGTCCAGAGAGGGGGTTATATTGTCCAGATCTCCCCTATCCCATCTTTAACAAACTCAGGGACGTCCTAATTTAGAGCTGTAAGTTGTGTAGTATTTGAAATGGTATATTTTGTTGGGCTACCATATTATATTATTCTTACACATTTCATGCATTTAAATCAAGAAAAAAAAGCATTATAATTTTCAAGTGCAGATTTCATTGTTTGAACCTATGTATAGAATCCTAATTTTTGCTGTTTTAGAAAGGTGGATTGTTGCCAAAACCAGAACCACAAAATGGTGTTATGCTTTTAGTTCTCTCTCTTGCATTTTCAACCAAAAAACCCCCAAAAGAACTTTTTTACTAAATTTTATTTGCCATGTCAGGAGGTATAAGCAAACTAATGGTATTTCAAAAGGTGCCACAATCGTCTCAGCACAGGGGCGAGAAAATCCTCAACGGAGGAAGGGTTAAACCACATCTACTCCTGGTAATTATTTGAGTGAAAGTCATTTATAAGACTGAATATTGTGAAGCTGGAGGAATAAACTATGTTCTGATAATATTTAATTGAAGAAAGATATTTTACATGTGAAAATGTTTTTTTACTTCGCTCTGTACATGTAAAGAGTCACTGCTGGGATGACACTGCTATCATCAGGGATAACCCATCATTAACTCTTGAAATCCCTTTATCTAGTATGGCATTAACAGAAAGAGAATCTGAAAGGAAAATATTGCTGTAATCATTTTCTTTGTTTTTTAAATGAATAGAGTTATTCCAACGACCCTGTACAATATTTTTTGGGGTAGATATATAACTTATAGATCATATATGCCTTATATTTTCACATATGTATATATATATTTATATATAAGCTTTTTAAGCTAATATATTTATTTATATTTTAACAGCAGAATTGGAAGCTCTAACTGGGCCAGCAGTAATTGATCAGGAGCATTGGCTTCCTGGCTCCCAGGGGTGGGCTGGCCCGGGGGCTATTAGGGCCGGGGGGTAGGCCGGCCGGCCGCCCCCCGGATGCAAAAAACATAGTTTTCCCCCTGCGGCCGCATCACATGACAGGGGATGCGGCCGCCTGTGTGCCCCCCGGCCATCCCTCTCCCAACCCGCGCCTGCTGGCTCCTGAGATTTGCTCAGCCCTGGTCTATAGTTTAATGACATCTATTGATAAGGTGTGACATATAATCCATATAGTCATTTTTATTACATATATTACAGCATTGTTCTCCACTTCATGCCCTGTAGTCATGTCCGCTTACTATTTTTATTGTGTGCTGTTTTTAATCAATGACCTCTGAAGAGCACATTGGTATGATGGCCTTGTATGGACCAAACCATGCTGCTGTCTGAGGGGTGACATCAAGTATTAACAGTCTCAGCCCTTACACAAACTAAACATTTATATTAGCATAAAACACTTTCACTCATTCTGCCTGGTACCCTCATGATGGAGTCATCCTCATCTATTTTGGCCAGTGTGGCCCCTCTCCTCTGACAGTCGCCCTCAGCATAAATTCTCGCAGTCTTCTCATTGGAGAAATAGTAGCAGTTGTCATCTATCTGCTGCCAGCCGCTCGTACAGTAGGCAAACCCATCTATTGGAGACAGAAGACGGTTGTGTGCTAGGAACACGGAGTTGTAAATGTAATAGAATAGTCTGCAACATTATCCTGGATTATTCCCAGCTCTGTCTGGCCCCATTTGTGTAAAATAACTTTAATAAAACAATGAGATATAAAGAGAACCCAGCAACTATTCCCCAAGATTATATGAAGACCAGACAATGCGAGAACGGCACCGAGCCTCATAACACAAGCACTATATAGTATGTGGCACAGCTTTGGTTGGTGGAATAATGCAGAATAAAGGGGCAGCTAGACCTAAAATATGATATCCCGCCGTATGGGAAAGGCATCTTGTAACATCCACAAATATATGTAAAACTATTTTACATTTGTATTTAAGGATTTATATTGGCTGCAGCCAAATACAATCTATTCCTCTCTGTTACCAGCTATTTCCTATTGAAAGAGGTCCCTCATTTGTCTCCTTCAATAGACGTTTTGAATGTATAATTTGACAAAGAAGCAAACCAGTGTGTCCCCAAATATTGTTACTAGATTAAATTAATTTAACAATTAAACATTGACAGTAATTGAACAATGAACCAAATATACAGTTAGAATCACAGAGGCACACACCTTTGAACAAAACCCTAATTTATCTGGGACTCCCCTATATTTGGTGGAGGTCTCACACAATTGGATGACATGGTCTGATAGCAGAGATAGAACAGTGTTTAGTACTGGCAGAATGAACCTGTTATCACTAATTAAACAGCTAATTAAACAGGGTAATGCAGTATATAGGGCACCTGATTGGTTCCTCCCATCTCAGCATTATGATCTCCTGTCCCATTAGTGTAATAAATTCTATGAATAGATTGCTACTACTAAGTTGCCTAAATTGCATCAGAATAATAACAGTCCAAAGGCACAGCTCCCAACTGTCCCAATCTGAGGGGTCCGTCCCGCTGTCCTGACAACTGGCACTTTGTCCCGACTGTTGGTACGGTGGGAGGTATGACCTGTTGACCCCCACTCACCCCCACAGCAGAGAAGCATTGAACAGGTGCACTCTCACCTGTCACTGGTGCATGGCAATGCTTGTGAGATTTTAGGTGTGAGGAAGGGGGCTAGGGGCGCTATAGTGCTTCAGAAACAATAGACACGTATCTGTGAGTTGTGACCATGCCCCTTTTGTGATGTGACAAAACATCCATTGAGAGGTGGCCACTCCCCCTTCCAAGTAACATTTCTTACACTATGTCCTGATTAGAGGATGTACAAAGAGACGGAGGCCTGATGGCTTGTACAGACTTCTCACTAGTACAATGCATTGTCTTCTATAGCGTCCGCATTGAACCATCCCTTTCTATCTACAACATGAGGGCTGCTAGTAGTGCATTAGTCCTCACTCTTACTTAGCTCATCAATATGAAGTGTATATATATATATATATATATATATATATATATATATATATATATATATATATTTATATATACTAGAAGAGTAACTCACTGTAATTCATCCCATGCATATTCTTGTCACTGTGACCTGCAAGAGAGAAAACATAATAGTAAGTTTAGAAAATGAAAATGATAAATACTGAAATGTGGATAGAGGACCAGAGAGTGAAGAAGCCAGTCCCTTGATCTGGTGGTGGTGGAGAAGGCTTCCTATTGCCCTATGGCTGCACTTTCTGAATCAACCACCCAGATCTTCTCCTTCTCCTCCTTTGATAGTCCATATCATCAGTTTATTATCTTCTCTGTACTCCACCTCCACAATGCTGCCATCAGTTTAATCAAATATTTAGAATTGATCTATCCACTTTTATTTCAGGGGATGTTAGCATCCATTTGATAACATTACTGGCACTGCTACCTCCAGCTTGTTCCTCCTGCTGTCCCTCCCAGTGGATATGGTCTCTCAGTTATCATGATTAACATTACATGCATCTGGTGCTCTCCCATCTCTGCACTAGCTCCAGCTTCTATAAAACAACCTCTCTGACCACAACCTTCTTTCGTTCTATATCACCTTGCGTCCTGCACCCCCACCTGACCAGGAATCCATGTGCATACAGCTATAACTAAGTTACCTAGCTCTGTCACCTCTTTGCCATCTTAAACTCACTTCTCTACCCATCCCCATCATCCCCCCTTCTTCCCTCACTGCTCATGACTTTGCCACATACTTCAAAGGCAAAATTGAGATCATCCATCAACAAATCTTTTCTCACCAGATCCATCACTCCACACACCTCTCCTCTACTAACCTACCCACTATCATTTATCTCCTGTTACAGAGGACAAGGGGATAGATCGAACAAACTTTAAAAATGAAAAGTGGAGGTTTTGCCCATAGCAACCAATCAGATTTTATCATTTATCTAGTTGGAAACTGATTGGCTGCTATGGACAAAATCTCCACTTTGCCTTTTAAGAAAGGTTAATATATCTACCCCAGGTCTTTGCTCTCTTCTCTTCCTCTTATTCCTCAAGGTTGTCCTTTAACCCTGTTCCCTCCCAACTCCTCTGTTCCATCTCTCCCATTGCTTATCTGCACCTAGCTCGTCTCTTCAACCTGTCCCCCTGGACTTGCACTTTCCCTTACTCCTTCAAATATATTTTCATCTATCATAACCACAAGAAACACTCTATTGGCCCAAACATTCTCTCCAAATACCACCCCCTTACTCTCTTTCTCAATCCCAAACTACTAAAGGGGACTGTGTACACCTGCCTGACCCACATTCTCTCCACTCACTCCCATCTTGACCCCCTGCAATCAGGCTTTTCCCTACAGTCCAATAAAACTGCACTCACTAAAGTGACTAGTAATGTCTGCTTTGATACATTGCCAAAAAATGTCTCAAAGTGTTACTAAAACATTTACCCTTTCTCTTGTTTTCTCCCACTATGACTATTGCAACCTCCTAATATATGGCTAGATGTATATGGCTATCTGCTATTGATTCCACTCACCCATTTTTCCCTCTTCAAAATACCCTGAACACCTCCTATGTTATAACCACCTCTTACTCTTTCTCTCACCGATCCACATCTGCTACTTAACATTGCAAATCCCTATACCTGTGTCCTTCAGAATCAAATTCAAATTATTTGCTCTTACTTACAAAGTCCACAACAACACTACCCCTGCATACATCTCAAATCTCATATCAAAATACTCTCCCTCCCGCCCTCTCTCTGACTTATGCATTGTCTTGTCTCTGGTAACCACCTCTCACTCCCGCCTACAAGACTTCTCCCGTGCTGCTCCCCACTTATGGAATTCCCTACCATGCCCAATCAGACTTTCCCACAGCCTTCAAATCTTTAGACACTCTTTGAAAACACATCTCTTTTTTAGAGGTGACCTTATCCCCGATGATACTACTCACACTAATGCACCCTCACAACTGTTCCAACCTCCACTCTGAGCCACACTCGCTCCTCTTGCTTCAGCTGTGCCGCCTTCCACTTATGTAAGTTCTCAAATAAGCAGGGTCCTTCATACCCTTTGTTTTCATTTCTGCATTTATTTTGACAACTTTGTATGTCCCTGTTTTATGTATGTCCTGTTTATCCACTGTACGGCGCTGCGGAGCACTGTGGAGCTTTACAAATCTATGATAATAATAATAAAAATACTCTCGTCATCAATATTTCTGCTTTGCTGCTCCCCACTAATGACATTCCTTTCCCCAAGGAATGCACGTCCATCAACCTTTATTTCATTTGTATGTTTTATGACCTGTCATTTAGGCCTTGCTCACATATATTGGTGGTATTTAACCTTTAAGACTACATTTCTCAAGTAAACAAGTTTGGCAGGATGCGTAAAATGCTATTTACTTATAATGGGAAAAGGTCATCATGAATGGAATTTATTCCAGGCCCCAGAGCCCTAATCCAGAATAAAATGTTATAGCAGAAAGAAAGAACCATACTATGTGTGAAAGCAGGTAAAATATATTCTTTGTTGCAGATATACCAACTATGTTTTGAGAGCATGTTAGCCCCCAAATCTTTTACCAAGTTAGAGAAAACTCTATATAAACAGTGATCAGATTGAAGGTCCACGTTCCAATTGAAAATATACCAAGTAGGAAGCTCATGCAATAAAATGAATTCTAGGAGGCTACAGCGAGAACTAAAACTGACATAAGTAGTCCAGCCTAAGTAACAAGTTCAATCACAAAGACATGAAAAACAATCAAAGTGACAGTTAAATTGAATTAGGCAATCCAGCTATCAAAGAAGGAGAGAGAGTAGTACCACCTCTAGCTTCAATTAGCAGATCCACAAGATGGAACAAAAGCATTTCACACAAATACATATCATATATCTTTTAAACAGAACCACAACCTAAACAAGAGTAGTGACAGTAGATGCAAATACTGCCCATCAACAAGAAGCAGCCCTGGATTAAAACTGTTAATAAAGAAAGTAAATCTCACATCCAGCTCCAGACCTGGGAACTCACCAAGCTAACACCAAACAATCACTAAGTTGAATGTAAATGGTTTCCCACATTCAATGCAAGGTTAGTAACAAATGAATATGCAAACATCAAGTGCAGATTATGATGCCACTTTTTTCTAGTAGGTAAACAAAGTACATTCAGAATCCTGATGTTCATTGGACATGTAAGGGATGATACCCACTGATGACATTGAAGAGAAGTTGTACACATCAAAACCTGAAGGCTATACCAGAAAAGGATTAGCACATTATCTGCAAGTTAAATAAACCATTTTACTATTTCAAGCTATCAACCAGAGCATGAAACTCAAAGATGAATACCATTTTGTTAGATGAAGCTTCCACATAAAGTCCAGCTGATCCATGCTTGTTCTCCAAGTGTGAAGATGAAAATGGATGTAACTGCTTCTCTATGTTGATCATCCCATTTTAGTTTACAAAGTAGCTACAGAAATCACAAAGTTAAGTAACATTTTCAGAAGAGAGAGGAGGAGAAGAGAGAGAGGAGGAGGATAGAGAGATTTGGAGGAGAGGAGGAGGAGAGAGAGAGAGAGGAGGAGGAGAGAGATGAGGAGAAGAGGAGGAGTTGAGGAATGAGGAGGAGGAGTAGAGAGAGAGGAGGTGAAGAGAGAGAGGAGGAGGAGAGGAAAGAGGAGGAGAGAGGAGCAGTTGAGGAGAGAGGAGGAGAGAGGAGAGAGGAGGAGGAGAGAAAGAGGAGGTGGAGAGAGGAGGAGGAGAGGAGAGAGGAGGAGGAGAGGAAAGAGGAGGAGAGAGGAGCAGTTGAGGAGAGAGGAGGAGAGAGGAGAGAGGAGGAGAGAGGAGGAGGAGAGAAAGAGAAGGTGGAGAGAGGAGGAGAGGAGAGAGGAGGAGAGAGAGAGGAGAAGGAGAGAGAGGAGGAGGAGGAGAGGAGAGGGGTGGAGAGAGGAGGAGAGAGGAGGAGAGAGGAGGAGAGAGGAAGAGAGAGGAGGAGAGAGAGGAGGAGAGGAGAGGGGAGGAGAGAGGAGGAGGAGAGGAGAGGAGAGGGGAGGCGAGAGGAGCAGGAGAGAGAATGAGAGAGGAGGAGTGAGAGAGGGGAGGAGAGAGAGAGGAGGAGGAGGAGAGAGAGAGGAGAAGGAGAGAGAGGAGAGAGAGGAGAGAGGAGGAGGAGAGGAGAGAGGAGCAGGAGAGAGAGAGGAGGAGAGGAGAGAGGAGGAGAGAGGAAGGAGAGAGAGGAGAGAGAGGAGGAGGAGGAGAGGAGAGGAGAGGGGTGGAGAGAGGAGAGAGGAGGAGGAGAGAGAGAGAGGAGAAGGAGAGAGAGGAGAGAGAGGAGTAGAGGAGAGGGGCGGAGAGAGGAGAAAGGAGAAAGGAGGAGGAGAGGAGAGGGGAGGAGAGAGGAGCAGGAGAGAGAAGGAGAGAGGAGGAGAGAGAGGAGAAGGAGAGAGAGGAGGAGAGGAGAGAGAGGAGAGGATAGAGAGGAGGAGAGGAGAGCAGTGGAGAGAGGAGAGAGGAGGAGAGAGGAGAGAGGAGGAGTAGAGAAAGAGGAGAAGGAGAGAGAGGAGAGAGAGGAGGAGAGGAGAGGAGAGAAGAGGAGAGGAGAGGGGTGGAGAGAGGAGAAAGGAGGAGGAGAGGAGAGGGGAGTAGAGAGGAGCAGGAGAGAGAAGGAGAGAGGAGGAGAGAGAGAGAGAGAGAGGAGAAGGAGAGAGAGGAGAGAGAGAAGTAGAGGAGAGGGGCGGAGAGAGGAGAAAGGAGGAGGAGAGGAGAGGGGAGGAGAGAGGAGCAGGAGATAGAAGGAAAGAGGAGGAGAGAGAGGAGAAGGAGAGAGAGGAGGAGAGGAGAGAGAGGAGGAGAGGAGAGAGAGGAGGAGAGGAGAGTGGTGGAGAGAGGAGAGAGGAGGAGAGAGGAGAGAGGAGGAGAGAGGAGGAGTAGAGAAAGAGGAGAAGGAGAGAGAGGAGGAGAGGAGAGGAGAGAAGAGGAGAGGAGAGGGGTGGAGAGAGGAGAAAGGAGGAGGAGAGGAGAGGGGAGGAGAGAGGAGCAGGAGAGAGAAGGAGAGAGGAGGAGAGAGAGAGAGAGAGAGAGAGAGGAGAGAGATTTCTACCCAATCAACCACTATGTTAAAATCACTGCAATCCTCTACTACTTTGGATGACAGAAATCAGAGGTGAATCAACACCAATGGAAAAAAAATACCTGGAGTTGGAAGGAGAATATGGTTTTCTAACCAACAATGAGAGTTACAGACAAGCAGTGAGACAACGTTGTACATGGAAAAAACTACTCATACATGGAGTTGCATAACTATCATAGGTGCAGGGGATGCTGTGGGGTTCATGACCGTGGGGAGTCCCCATCCCCGCCAAAGCCCTATACGTATATGCAAGTTTTTCATCATTGAGCGGCACATAGTGGCACTTTCAAAATGTTGCTATAGGGCCCACAAATAACTATGTATACAGATATTGCAGCCTTAAAATGCATTTTCTTTTGACATGTGAGTAAGCCTCACCAAAGAGACTGGAATGTGGTCAAGAGTCATGAAATATCTTAATCTGGAAATATACATTAAACTGTCTTGAAAAATGACCTTATTCACAGATTATCTGGATATGGATTGTCAACAAGTGATTCATTGTTTAAATTAGGGTATAACTTAATATTCTGGTCCAGCTGAAAGCAAGCATCAATCGTGTCATCACCTACAGAGGTGAAATATGTTTCAGCAGATAATGTCAAGAGGTGATATGGTTGTGCCAACTGCTAGAGGGTTCCAGAAAGCCAAAATCCAATACATGATGATATATACTATACACAACATAGGCTCTCCAATGTTATACTGCTTACAGATGTGCAATCACAGCATCTACACTTCTACAGAGAAGTAAAAAAATACAAATCTCACACGTCTACAAGCACTCACACTATTTGCTCATCAGAAACAAAGGGGTAATCAACAGACAAACAAAATAAAAATAAAATGTATAAACCAAAGAAAATGTACAATTTAATCCAGTTTAAAGGTCATCCAGGAAAGGGTCCTGAATTCTTACAAAATGTTAAATTGTTTCATGAGGGGAAATAAATTATTTTTATCTGTTGAGTATCCTCAAAGTAATACATCCACATTACATCACTTGTATGGACAGGAATACAATATAGTGCAATGGGTATTTTTTTAAACAATGGAGATCACCACTGTGTGTCACACTATATATAAAATACAAGTAACCTTAACCCTATATAGAATGCAGAGATTATCCAACACCTTAGGTGACCCCTTATGGCTATATGCTTACTTCAGGTCAAATCAAAGAAGGCATCCAAAACTGTGACTGGGACACACAGCCGAGACCCTCCAGAGATTCTTCCTACTAGATGGAATACGTCAGCAGACACATCATCATGCTAGGTAGCGACTTCACTCTATGATGTTATATTATCTTCTGTGGTGGTCATCATCATCAACACAGCAATAAAACAATACTGGGTAATACAGACAGACAGAGAGGTAAGAGGGCCGTACTCCTAAATTTGCAATCTATGGGCAGAATGGAGGTGTTGAAATGGGAGATATTTTGAGACAAGTGAGGTGATGTATGTTGGTGCAGTTTTGTTGATGGTCTTATATGTTAGTAGAAGAATTTTATGCTGAATTCAGTGAAAAACAGGCAACCAATGTAGAGAGTGACAGGGTGGCTCAGCAGAGGAAGAACTATTTGCAAGTAAAATCAAAGTAGCTGTTGCGTACAAAATAGATTGTAGGGGTAAGAGTCTAATTCGAAGAAGATGAATAAGGAGGTAATTGCAATAGTCAATTTGGGAGATGAGTGCTTGAATTAAAGGTTTTGCAGTGTTTTGTGTGAGATATGTGCGTATTCTGGAAATGTTTTTTAGATGTGTGTAACATGATTTAAACATAGAGTCAATGTGGAAAACAAGTGAGCTTGTGGGGTGAGATTTATGGTCATGTTGACAACAGAAATATAAATGTAAGGTAGGTAACTTCTGTTGGTGGGTGGCAATATTATTAATTCTGATTGTGAAAGATTAGTTTGAGTTGGCGAGAGGATATCCAAGATGACAAATGGCAAAAATACAGCTAGTAATGCAAGACAGATGGTGAGAGATCAGGAGAGGATAGATAGATTTGTGTATCATCCGCACAGAGATGATACTTAAATACAAAGGAACTTATTAGTTTTCCAAGAGAAGTGGTGTAGATAGAGAACAGTAGAGGACCTAGGACTGAGCCTTGTGGTACTTCAACTGATAAAGGAAGCGGAGCAGAGGTGGATCCAGAGAAATTAACACTGGAAGAACGATTAGGCCAGAATGAGAACCAGGATAGGACAGTGTCTTGAAGACCTAGGGATTGTAGTATTTGTATGAGAAGATAGTGGTCAACAGTGTCAAATTCAGCAAAAAGATCCAGGAGAATTAGAAGAGAGTAATGGCCTTTAGTTTTAGCAGTGATTAAGTAATTGACAACCTTAATCAATGCAGTCTCTGTGGAGTGTTGAGAATGAAAGCCAGACTGAAGAGGATCCAATAGATGGTTTATGTAAAGAAAGCATGTGAGGCGAGTGTAGGCAATTTTATGGAGAATCTCGGATGGACATGGGAGCTGAGAGATGGGACGATAATTTGCGAGACAGATTGGGTCAACCTTTTGTTATTCATAACAGGAGTAATCACTGGGTTTGTGAATAACGATGGAAAGTTAACAGTAGTGAGAGATTAAAGATTTTAGTTAGAGGTGATATGAGCACAGGAGACAGGGACCTACTGATTAGTGAGGGTATAGGATCAAGAAGACAGGAGGTAGAGGAGAAAGATAATAAGAGAATATATACGTCATCTTCATTTGTGGGATCAAATGAAGAGAGGGTTTTAGAAGGTGCTGGGAAAGAATTGAGCTGACTGCTTATCGAGGAAGAGGATACCATTTCAAGTTGAATCTTATCAATCTTGTCCTTTAAGTAGGAAGCAATATCCTGGGCACTGTTAGTAGTAGGAGGGTTTGGGGTGGTATGGTTGAGAAGAGATTTAATGTGTTATAAAGCATTTGGTTTAGAACCCTGAGCAGAGAGAGAGATTGTAAGTATGTTTGTTTAGCAATGTCCTGTGCAATTCGATAGGAGTGGTAGATAGCAGCTCATGTGAGGAAATCATTAGAGGTACGAGACTTACGCCACTTTTTGAAGTTTTCATGTTACTTTAGGGTGTCACGGTTGACATTGAACTCAACGTGGAGCCACTTGATCAAGGTCTGTTGCTAGGGTTTGGTGGAAATGAGGAACTGCCATATCAGGAGAGGAGAATGTATAATTTTGGGAGATAAATTGTTGTAGAGAGTTTAAGATTTATGCAGCTATGAGGAGGCTTGGTAGAGTTTGACAGCAGAGAAGTGAGTGTGTAGCCTATAAGGTGATGACCCGAGAGGGGGTAAAGGAGTATTAAGGAAATCAGAAACTGAGCGTAGTCTAGAGAAAACAAGATAACGGCAGTTGGCATCCCGATGAGTAGAGGATTCAAACCACTGGGAGAGGCTGTGGCAGGAAGATAGAGAGAAACGTTTGGAAGCAGAATTGGAAAGTGGATTATTAATGGGGATGTTGAAATCAACCATGATGATGGTGGGGATGTCGGAAGATAAGAGGTGGAGCCATGCAGAGAATGTTCAAGAAATTGTTGGTGTGGTTCAGATCACACCAACACGCATAGAGAATGGATTAAAAATCTGAATAGCATGTACTTTAAAAGCTGTGAATGTGAGTGATGGAACATTTAGTAGAATTGTGAATGTGAACTGTGGGGAGAGAAGTAGTCCAACCCCACCTCCTTGTCTGCTTCCTGGTCTGGAGGTGTGGGTGAGATGGAGACCACCATGTGAAAGGGCTGCAGGTGAGGTAGTGTCTGATTGCGTGAGCCATGTTTCTGTTATTGCAGAAGGTAGAGGTTTTTTGAGAGGAAGAGATCATGTATGGAGCTAAGTTTGTTACAAACAGATCGTGCATTCCAAAGGGCACATTTAAAGGACTTTGGAAGATACGGGAGATAGGTGATATGTTTGAGGTTTGCTGGATTTTGGTAGTGTTCTGCTATATATGTATTGGAGTAGTGAGGGTGACCTGGATTAGGTGATACATCACCAGCTAATAGAAGCAGGGAGGAAAAAAGGTAGGAAATATGATTGTAAGATGTGTGTCCTTTTAGTTTCTGGTGACAGGGTGAGGCTGTTAAAGTTAGTGAATATAAATAGGAAAAATGTTAATAAGTGTTAACTAGAAGTGAGTTGAATAATGAAGGGGCAATGTGGACAGAGGTGTGTGTTGCGGGATGGGTGAGGGATGATATAGTCCTAAATATATTGACATGAAAGAAGAGTAAGAAAAGCAATTTTACAAACATTGGGATTTAAGAGTAAAAGGCTAGAAACTGAGGGAAATAAAATAAATACTTAGATGCAATGTTCACTGCAGTTATAGAAGAAGTGTAGTCAGGTTCCACCAGATGTAGCTGATCTCTCTATGGCTTCAGACGTTGTTCTATATTTGTTCAACTGTGTTGTTTAACTGTATTTTCTAACACTTTGTAAGAAAAACACTTAGGGCCCTGAGTCATTAAGGAGAGTAAAGCAAAAAACAGGAGTAAGTGTTCTTCAGGACAAACCATGTCACAATCAAGGGGTGCAAATCAGTTTATTATATTGCACATAAGATAAATACTGGCTGCTTTCTCATGCAGCACACACATACTTCATAGCTTTAGTTTTACATTGAAATTTAAAATTGATCTAGGACATGTCTTACCCCAACTATAAATTTGTCCCCACATTTTAAAATCCAATGCAACATGGTTTTGCCAAGGTGCAAAGTTATTCCTTTTTTATGCTTTTGCTCTCCTTAATGACTCAGGCCCTTAGTGTAGAGAACACGCGTCTGTCCCCGTAAACTGAATGCTAAGATATAGTGATGCTGATATCAGGACAAGTTATATCTGTGCTAATTGGTCAGCTGATCAGATAAGTTGTGAGGAAGAAACTATTGGACTTATTCAGGCTATATGAGTGCCAGGCCAGTGTTATGAAAATGGTTCAATGATCAGCAACTCAATACAGGTTATAGCAAATTCCTCTTACATACTTTTAAAAAGCACAGTTGCACAGATGAAAAGTACATACTAGTGATCAGATTGATTTGTTCTCATTGGTCAAAGCGTGAGAAAGACGATCTGATGGGTTAGTTGTGGCTAAACCCCCGGCCAGGGACCCCGTGAACTTCAATATAGCAATGAGGTTCATTGATAAAATGTATCAATGAATCAGGATAATCTGTAGAAGCCCCTAATATTATTATTATTATCGTTATTGCACTTGACCTAAGCTTGTCCAACCCTCTCCCTCTTTCCACCTCTCTAAGCGCAAGGAGTCGTAGGTATAAGATTAGCCTATGGGCACATGCATAATCATCATGTGTGGAGTACGGCAATGTGTATTTTATGCCAATAAAAGAACACGTGTCCAACTGTACACGGGACAATTAGTTTTCAGCATTTATATTGGACATTGATAGTTATTTTGGCTTATAGTCTCCTATACTAAATAATTGTTACTTAGGTTCATATTTAAGTTTGTATGCTTATAATGATCCAACTTTATCATTATATATATGGTTATCAATCAAATATTGAATTATTATACTTTGGCTCAATGTATATGTGCATTATATATGGACACAGTATATTGATGTATATACATCACAAATGAATCTAATAATTTAAGTTTCTATACTATATCAATTTTTATTAATAGTTTTTAATCATATTGTATTATTTTGAACAAAATACTATTTTATCATTCATACAAGCTTTGTATATATGCAGATGTACATGTTTTTGTGTTGTTGTTTTTTTGTACAGTTTAATATAGTTTTATGCCAATTGATAGCTTGTTTCTCCTTCTCACATCTACGTCTGCATGCACACACTTGTACACCTACCTTAACTTACACACCTGTACACACACACTTGCACACACTCACACACATATACATATACACAAACACACACACCTCATACTCACAGCTGGTGTGGATACATTGCTCAGCATCGCTCAGCCTCTGTATATGATCAGTGAGGTTCTTCCTCTGTTGTTCTTCAAGCTCCCGGCTCTCAGATAGGTCACGGCTGACTTTCTGGAGGTCTCTCTTTGTGTCAGAGAGTTCTGTTACTTTGCTTCTTAAATTATTCTCAGTTGTACGCAGTTTATTCTGAGTATTAGAAAGATATGTTCTCACTTGGTTGAGTGCTTGCGCGGATTCCCTGGACTGTGAATTTATACGACCAAGATTACTTTCACACCTTGAGGAAAGACAATGATTAATGAGAAATCACTCTAGAGAAATATACTGTGCAAACAAAATAAACATGTACTGTTTGTATAAAATATAATTATTGAATTACTAAGGAAAAAAACAATCTTGACTTTAGCAGTCTAAAAAAGTCTTTATGGTTACAGCATTTATGTATTATTCTTATGAATTCTCCTTATAGTATGTCTTTGATGATTGATGGAAGATATGAGCTGTTCTGTTGAAGGACACTATTAGTAGCTGTCTTTTAGTGAAAAATATCCATATCAAGCATAACATCTTCCTTACAGTCGTTTCTAGTCTAAAAAGAAAAAGGACAATTCTGCCCAATGTACCTCCACCAGTCTACGACTAGTTGGACAGACAAATGCTCAATAGATAGTTTCAAATTGAAGTTGTTTGAATTCAGCTTGTGGATAAATTCTTCAAAGGAATGTTGGACCCATTCCCTAATAATCAAATTATCATCAACAGAGAAAAGCTATAACATAACATTGTTCTTATATCTCACAATCATCATTAAAGACTATTAAACACTATTATCCTTTCCATCAGCCTAAGCATAGGTTTGGATACATTAGATACCAGGTTGCCCCCATGGCTGTTCTATGTACATGGATGAAAAACTTGTCAAAAGACAAAGTAATGCTTCATGAGAACAAATCTCAAGAGATCCAGTAAAATAATGGAAAATATGGAATTAATTTGAATCATCAATATTTAGAAAATATTTGATTGTCTCAGCAGTTGAGTGATCAATGCATGGTATAGAACTATATTACATGGGACTATATAGCAGTTTGTATCTATAGTGATATCACCTTGCACAGTGTGTGCATGTGCATCATGAAAAGGGGGCAGTTGTGTCACTCTGGGGGCATGGTCACATCACATTATTGGCTTGCCACATCCCCCAAGGGTTTATGAGATTTATTTATTACTTCTGAAGTGATAGCCGACCTCCACCTGCACTTAGCCCAACCAAAAATACCCCTGCGTTTGTGGTCAGTTGGACACACCTCCTAACAGTCCTAGTTGTTGGGACAAAAGTTCTGACCATCAGGATAGTGGGGCAGCTGGGAGATATGCAATATATTCCCAGTTTATCCTCATCCAACAATTGTTTCTCCCATCTTCCATCAATCATTAAGGTGCTACATGAAAAAAAAATTTGTCCAATTTGGTCACTCAAATGATTAAATAACTTATATGGGCCAAGTTGCTCTGCTCTCAGGCCGTCAGTAGTGGTAAGAACAGTAATGTGACACCACAATGTGCTTCTGCCCTTCAGCGGTGTTTGATTACTATGGACACTAACAAGCGACTTGACGGGAAGTTGAAAGTTGACTCGACCTCAAAGCTTCAATTCAAGCTAAATAATATAACAGTTAAAAACAAGTGCCAAATTGTTTTAATTTCTGAGCGGTTTGTGTAAACTAGGGCCACCAAAATGTTTTCTAAGAATGATCAGAGGTATGCCTATAACTTTATAATAATTAAGAAGGTTGATGAATGGAAAACAGCCTTTACCACTGTGAAGATACCGGGTTTTCTGGCCCAATTTTACCCACTTCACTCTGGTTGACCACCCATGGGTGGCTTCCTAGACCAGGGAAGCCTACCAAGTACCTTCTAGGATTCGTATAGTCACTCAGGCAAATGCAGTTAGAAAAGTACAACAGTACATTTATTGTAATAAAAACAACACTAGAATATTATGTACACACAGTAAATAAATGCCGGGCAGGTTTACCATATCATATGTCCCTTACCCCACTAGCTTAAGGAGTTACAGTCACCTGGCTGTACAGACTTGACGATCCATGGATCTGCTAATGTATTTCACTGGTAGAGCCCCAGCCACCCTCCAGCTTCCAACCATCAATTACAGAATGAATATCTCCTCCCCCCGAAGTGGCTCCTTATATCTAGGGTCAACTTTCCACAATGATTTCCCCTCCCCGGGCAATCCCTTGGCTCTCTCTCTCTCTCTTTAAACATTGGTGGGTCCTGGAAACATCTGGACTAGTCCTATGGGGAACAATGGATACTAATTGGCCTCCCCCACCTCCAAAGATAGGGTAGCAGTCAGCCCCTCCTAAAATTAACCCCCTTTACTACTTTGTGATGTCACAGGGTCCCCAGCTGTTCCTTGTTCCTGTAGAGAAAGGAGAGGGGAGAATGAATGCAGCTCCAGCCCCTTCACCTGAATCCTGGACACCACCTGATCTTTACCCATAACCCACCTGACTTCAGTTTGAGAACATTGCATAACAGCATCACTGATTTAACAACCAACAAGTTTATACAATAGGTAACATGGAATGAAGAAGTCTCTTATCTAGGCATGGCTACAATGTCCACTTATCCACATGTAATTAGACACTTGTAATTAGACAGTTGTACTCAGTTCAGCAAGGGCTATAAAAAGTACATGTTATAATCCACATTTTGTGAGAAACGAGGGACAGGCTGGTTACAGTGTTATCAAATTCTTTCCGTCCCAACCACTCACACTGTTACACTGTGAGTATATGTTTATGACTACATATCACTCCAGAAATGTTTCAAGTTTTTGTTAATGAAATATTAATGGAATTTCTTGGAAAAGTCTTCATTGTAGATAATATATCACTTTTCTGACTTTTAGAAATATATAAAACTTAATATTTGACCTGTGCAACAAATTAAATTGTCTTAAAATCAGAAGATAGTCCGTCCTTATATCACTGTTCAACTCTTATCACAGTATTACGTTCAGTGATTGTATAAATATTTGTATCTGTGATGATATCTATATATTATCCAGAGCCGCCGAGAGGGAAGGGGGGAGCGGGTACTAAATACTTGGGCCCGGGGGCCCTCGCGCCGACGATTTTGAAAAAAAATTATTATTTTTTTCCCAAACTAATTTTTCATTTTTTTGGGTTATTTGTGGGGGGAGCATACTAAACATACTCACGTGATCGTGGCACCGGCATCCCTCCTCTCTGCTCCTCTCTGCTCCATTCAGACTGAATGTCGGGTGTGATGTCATCATGTCACGCCCAGCATTCAGTCTGAATGAAGCAGAGAGGAGCAGAGAGGACCAAGAAAGAAGAAAAGATAAAGGTAAGTAAAGGGAGGAAAACGGGTGGGGGGGGGCATGGCAGAAAGGGGTTAAAAAATGAGGGGGGGCAGCATGACACAGAGGAGTTAAAAAAAACAGGGGGGGTAGCATGACACAAAGGGGTTAAAAAATGAAGGGGGGGCATGGCACCAAGGGGTTTAAAAACGAGGGGGGATTGGCACAGAGGGGTTAAAAAATGGTGCAGCATGGTACAGTGGGGTTAAAAAACAGGGGGGCAGCATGGCACAATGGGGTTAAAAAACGGGGGACAGCATTGCAGAGTAGGGTTAAAAAATGAGAGGCAGCATGGCACAGTGGAGTTAAAAAATGGGGGAGAACATGGAACAGTGGGGTTAATAAACAGGGGGGCAGCATGGCACAGAGTGGTTAAAAAATGGGGGGGGCATGGCACAGTGGGGTTAAAAAATGGGGCAGCATGGCACAGTGGGCTAAAAAAAACAGGGGGGAGCATGTCACAGTGGGGTTAAAAAACAGGGGAGCAGCATGGCACAGTGGGGTTTAAAAACAGGGCAGCATGGCACAGTGGAGTTAAAGAAACAGGGGGGCAGCATGGTACAGTGGGGTTAAAAAATGGGTGGGGGGCATGGCACAGTGGGGTTAATAAACAGGGGGGCAGCATGGCACAGAGTGGTTAAAAAATGAGGGGGGGCATGGCACAGTGGGGTTAAAAAATGGGGCAGCATGGCACAGTGGGCTTAAAAAACAGGGGGGAGCATGTCACAGTGGGGTTAAAAAAACAGGGGAGCAGCATGTTACAGTGGGGTTTAAAAACGGGGCAGCATGGCACAGTGGGGTTAAAGAAACAGGGGGGTAGCATGGTACAGTGGGGTTAAAAAGGGGGGAGGCATGGCACAGTGGGATTGAAAAAAGGGGGTAGCAGCATAGTATAGTGTGATGAAGGGGAGCCAGGTGAAGGGGCAAAAGCAGCATAGAGGGCGCAGTGGGATCATAAGGCATGGCGATGGCGAAGGGGCACATTATTGTAATGTTGGAGCTGGAGGAAGGCCTAATTATTAATCGTGGGTGGTATTAATTTAACGCCAGGGTTGTTTGGAATTATCTAAATGTAGCCATTTTTTCCCAAATAGGGCTCCCAGCATTCCAGGATCCAGACAAGCTGCAACTAAAGAAACCTGCAGCCACAGGTGGTGAAAGTGAGAAGAACAGGTAGGAGAGAGCAGGACAGTATGTTAAATGTTGTGATTCTAGTAGGGACAATGCCAATTATTGGTGAGTGTTCTGCCCAATGTAAGGTGCAGGCCAAGACCGAACTCTTTGTGTACACACTGCATTCTTTCTATACTACACTGTGGTGCTAGATGTCCTGAAAGTCAGGAGTGCTTGGACATATGTGACGCTCTGGCGAATTCAGAGCCTAGTGATTTTGATGTGTTAGCCGTGCCACAATGGCGCATTTGCCACGCCCCCAAATGCATGATAACACCACCGAAAAATTTTGCGCCGCCTCGTGGCGGCGCCAGTTTTTTTAGCGTACTCGACTATAAGGGGGGCCCCATGAATTTGTTGTACCGGGGCCCTGAATTCCTGTTGGCAGCCCTGATATTAGCATCCAATTTATTTTCATATCATCCTTGTTAGACAGTTTATTCTATATACTCACAATACTGGGCATCCCATTAGACTATGTCACAGTGTTATTTTAGTATATATTAATCACATCGTACATTTGTTTTCTCTATGGTTATCATAATATCCAGATCATTATAACAAGCTTAGGTGGTTTAATATTCACTATATTCATTATATTGCACTGCTATCATCCTAACATTTAATGTTATGTTACTTTCCACTAATACATTTTATAACTATGTATCTCTCTCTATCGTCTCTTTGCGTGATAAATTCAATACACTAATTCACATTAAGAGCCTCATTTTCCACGTTTCACCACAAGAGGGAGACATGCAATAAAACAAATGTGAGGATATTAAATATCTTGTAATAATTATTTATTATATACTCACTTATAAGGTAGCTCTTCCTGGAACTAACTTTCCAGAAACATTCTGTCTATACGGAATACACCATAAGGCTAAGAGATTTGTTTTGAGCAGAATACAGAGAGCTCTCTCCTCATCTGACGTAATGTATCTTTCCTGAATTCACTGTTTCTGTATAATGCTCAATCATTTTCACATTCATATTTATATTTATATTTACTATTTCTACTTCATTCCCCGACCCAGGTTTTCATTGTTTTTGATGAGTTATATTAACATCTATTCATATTTTGGACTATCTTGATATAACACCCTCTTGGCGGGTATTCTAGATGCGCGTTTCGCTCTATTGCTTTATCCAGGGTGAAATCGACGTTCCAAAAATTGTCAGTTTATAAAAAAGTCATTAGCCACGCTGCTGTTTTGTAGTAGGTAGGATGTAAATAAACATAATTAGATTGTATAGTATCCTTGTCTTGGGGAGTCTTCATTTATATATGGAATTTGGGTCACATATACTGCCTTTACCTCTACATAGTCTTATATATGATGTAAGTAATTACTGATTCCAAAGTTTATGGTTGGAGCACAGGGTAAGATAAATGGTATAAATACAATAGAAATGAAATACATGTATAAATGTATAGAGCATATAAAGCAGTGGTCAGGGAACAGGGGTAAATTACCCTAACTGGGGTAAAAATGAATTTCCTGGGGGTAATGCTGCCGATTCACATGCTATCAGTTGGATTGTAGACCCCTTTAAATGTGAAATTGCTGCTGTACCAGAAGAGCCTCAAGGGTTGGCAGAGGCACTTCTTGAGCTTTGATGCAATAATGAAGCACATATTGCATTTGAAATCAAAGCAGATCTGTTATATTTTTTATGTCAACAGCTGCAAAGTCATTCAAAATTGCAGAGGAGGCAGTCAAAAAGTTGCTGCCTTTTGCAACAACCTACCTTTGCGAACAAGGATTTTCCACTGTAACGAACATAAAAACAAAGCAGAGAAATCGATTGGATGCTGAAGACTGTATCCAAATTGCTCTGACATCAAAATGCCCCAATATTAATGCTCTCGTATCAAAAATAAAGCAACATCATTTCTCCAAAACCTGAAGTTTTGAAGTAGAAGCTTTCAAAGAAATTTTGAACAGATTCAATACAATTTTGAATTCCAATAATTAATAATATATGATTTCCTTCCTTTCAAATCAAGGGGGTAACGTCGGTGTATCTAAATATATTTTGGGGTAAAAGGTAAAAGGGTTCACTGACCCCTGATATAAAGGCATAATAATTAAATTCCCTCTTGTTTTACCTATGGTGATAGTGTGACTGTGATCATTTTAAATTATCGCTAAATAAGAATTTAGTACAATTGTATGATGTTCTTAAATCAGTTTTAAAGAAACAAGGTCAAAGGATTTTCCATCACAGTAAGTGAAAGATTTAGTCCACTGGGAAATATTAAAGGAGGAAGTAAGAGAAAGACGTTTGTAGGGATTGGAGGTGTGAGGTGTATGGGAAGCTTTGAGATGCAGTGATGAGTGTGGGAGAGTGGGGAATGGGGATAGCTCGGGGGCCAGGGTTGGGTGAGATGTTACCAGCAGCCATGACTAAGAACAGGGTGAGGAAAAGGATTTGCAAGGATGTTTTGTGAGTGTGAGGTTTGCTTCTCATTATGTCGGCTGGTGAGTATGGTCGGTGCAGGGAACTAAACAATTCATGGGTGCAGACTAGCACGGAGAGAAGTATTATATAATAAATGAGGAGAGAAACAGGATGAGGGACAGAGAAGAGGAGTTTGAACAAAAATGTGATGAAAGTGAGCAGGATGGATAGAAGATACATTGAGTAGGTGCAGGGTGGAGTGATGTCAGAGATGTGACTGGATGTGCAGCAATGACAGGTGAGATCACTGGGTCTAGCAGCTGAATATAGATGATAATCCAGTAGATCCTTCATATAGCCTTCTTTTGTTGTGATGGCCGCCTCAATGGTACTGTGCCAATTGCCAACAGTTTCCACACATTATCGGTGCTTTGAGAATAAGATTGTATGGGAGTAGGGCACAGGGCTGAGCTAATGTGCAGCTAAGAAGCTGCTTCATAGTTCTGGAGGCCACAACCTCAACTTTGATGTCCATTATTCCATTGCTGAAATCCTTGAAGACCATGGTTCCAGTTAGACTCCTGCATCTGTGCATCCTAGGTCCAGGCCTATGTGGCCACAAATCTAATGTACAAATATTAATATACAAATATTCCACAAATATTAAGACAAGAGGATGTTACTTACCTTGTAAGCTCATTCTGTTTCACTTGCAGCTTGTTTTCTGTGCTCCGAAGATTGTCTTGAAGTCTTTTTGAAGAGGACTCACTATCTTCTTTCTCCTGTATAGTTTTCTGCAGCTGCTGGTTGGTCGTTCTCCACTGTTCTTGGATCTTATCCATGGATTTCTTGGTCTGTTCTAGTTCCGCCCTGGTCTGACTCAGGACCTTCTCAAGCACCTGAGCTGCTGCGTCTTTCATGAGGATGTTGTTGGTTAAACTGGAATTCAGATCTTCATGTCTTCCTCGTAGTTGTTCTAATCTGGCAGCTGTTTCTTGTTTGTTGTGGGACAACTGTGATACTGTTATATACAGAAAAACAATGACAGGTATCAGTAATAAAATAGATGTATCCAGCAAGGGGGTCAGATAACATGGGACAGTGTCTCAATACTAATAGCAGAACAGAGATCAATCTCTATAGTCTACATCCCTACAAACCCTTTCTAGCATCAAGTCCTTGTATTACAACATAGAGACTGACCCAAGCTCTAACGCTTTCAATAGTTTAACCTTCACTAGACTGATTCATGTAAATGTTTATTATAGCAGTATGCAGGTATCTGGTATACTGTAATCTACTTATTAAACGTCCAGAAGGCAGAGGACATTTTTCCCTGAAGAACATTTAGTGAGCGCATACTTTATGCTTGAGGTTATTATGGCCTTAACCCTTCTTACACCCATGGAGGTCCGTTTAAGAAGTAACGTGCACAGGAAAACAGTACAAAAAAATATGGGCTACAAAATACAGAAAGACCCATCACCTACTGTACATTCAGCTTTTATTACTGTTCTCCAGATGGGATGTTGTGTTGTTCTATTCCAGGTTTACCCTCAACAAGTGCAAGTCTTTGGCAACTGTTACTCATCTTTTAAACCCTGACCCTTCTCCAAAACCCAGGGGAAGCATGAAGTGGCACAATGCACTATGCTTATATCTACAGAGGGCTATTGTTGAAAAATAATCATTTCACAATCTATTTTTATAAATGTCCCTTGCCAGCAGTTTATTATGTCTCTGAATGCTGACTCTACATGGTAATGCATGGACTAATGGTACAGAGGTCACATCATTGTATATAATGTTGTATTGTACATGCTATTTATGGACATTATTATTATTATTATTATTTATATAGCACCACCATATGATGCAGCGCCGTACATAGACGAATTGTAACACAACAGTCTCTGCTCCATTGGAGCTTACAGTCAAGATAACCTAACACACACACATTAGGGTCAGCAGCCGATTAACCTGCTATTTATGTGTTTTGGGGTCTGTGAGGAAACAAAGTGTCGGAAGGAAACCCACAAAAACACGGGGAGAACATACAAACTCCACACAGATATAGCCATGATGGGAATCTAATTCATGACCGCATGCTGTGAGGCAGCAATGCTAACCACTGTGCCACTCGGTTCTCCTACATTTAAGTGACTGCTAATGCTGATGCGCTGTTGATAATTGGTTTAGGTTTTACCCAAAACCATAAAATGACATCACAGTCAGTTTTAGATCTGTCTCATGTCCCCCTACACAACTCTTCTTACAGCTCCTGATCTCTTATTGCTCTAACCAATCAAACCATGACATCTCTGTCAATGGACTAGAGACTAATTTAATAAGTCGTGATAGTTGCGTCAAAGCAAATCATTGCTGCTAGTGGATTATATTCATAACAGTAATAATTAATTTCACCTAATTATATATTTAACAAAGCTTTGACCAAAGTTTGAGGTGTATGAAAGATAAATCCAATCTTGGCGTTGCCAGAGTGTCCGTTCTAGGTCTCACCAGACTGGTTACTTGTCTGTCATTCAGATCTAGATCTGAATTTAACCACAATATTTGCCGACTAATTGAAGAGTTTTCTACCAGAGTATCTGCTCAGGAACACACTTCACACCAAGCTGTACCTCCCTCTATGAACCAAAATCAAACTTTCCACAGGACTTTTCTGGTGCTGTAAAACTTTTGACATCTTCTAAGACCCATCGTAAGTTACATTTATATTAAGACCCCAATTACCAGGAGCCGAGGAGCAACGAGTGAGAATTATTAATGCATTCATGTAGAGAGTTATGTCACAAACACCAGAATCCTGCTCAGTCCTATCTGAGGATTATGTTTTAAGACCATTATGATGATTCGGATAATTCTAGCAGAGGCTGCTCTGCAAACCCTAAAGCAATCTCATAGGATAGCTGCAGTCTCTGTCTCACGTCCCAGCTCTCCACAGCCACTTACGCAATAAAGGATCATTATCCACACACACACACACACACACACACATACACACACACACATACACACACACACACACACACACACACACACACACACACATACACATACACACATACACAGTCACACACACACATTTACACACACACACATATACACACACATACACACACACATATACACACACACACATATACACACACACACATATACACACACACACATATACACACACACACATACACACACACACACACACACACACACATATATTTTACCCAATGATCTATTTTAATAGAAAGGAGGCTCCGAGTGAAGACATAATTATTTATAGTTACTTTAGGGCACCCTTATATATCGTGCAAATCTGAATAACTAAAGCTACTCACATTCACATACACATCCTGATTTATTAAGGCACAAAAAATGAACATATTTTGTGTTTTTTTTAAAGCACATACAGTTCGGGTCTACGCTCGTCCATATTCAACTAGATGTGAATCTGAGGAAAAACCTCTTGTTGAATACAGGTCTAGGTCCGCTCTGCATACACTGTACTTGTCGTATTGAGACAGACACAATACACTGCTGGATACGTATAATAAACTTGTGGAATATAAAGACCCAACAGAATGTACAGAAAAAAAACATTTCTCAATTATTCTCTCTTGCTAATAATATAATCATTAATGAAAAAACAAAAAAACAAAACTTTTTTCATATAAAATAATTTTTTTTAGGATGTTATGAATTTATTATTACTATTCTCTTTTATTTATATGGACCACAAAGGGTCCGTACATAGAGCATGGACAAAACACTGCATTCAGGGAAGTACAAAAACAAAAGCAGAGTACAATAAAAGAAAACCAACGCAAGTGAGAACAGGTGAACAAGACAAAGAGGAATAAGTAATACTAGTACATATAGAAGTTATGAAATGGAAGGAGGAGAGGTGGGGATTGAACTTAAACAGGCTGACCCTGTGGCCAACAGTGGGGCGCAACTAACGGGAACAGAGCAATGATGGAGAAAGGAAGGAAAGAGAGAAGAGGAAAACTACAGGCTGGGGTCTATTGTTGAGGTGCAAAATAAAGCTGGGGAGCGGAAGGCAGGGGTGAACAGGAGGCGGACATGTGGAAAAGAGGGCCCTGCATGAAGGAGCTTACAATCTAAAGGGAAAGGGCAGACTGACAGGAAACAAGAGGGGTGTCAGGGTGAGGAGATTAGTACTCGGGAGGGAGAGATGAGCAAGACGTTAGTATGAGGAGCAGAGGAGGAAAGAGGGAGATATGTACTGTCGTGAGTGAAGAAGGATCAAGAAGTGGTGGGTTGAGGAGGGGCCAGAAGAGATTAGACAGAGGAAGGGTAGGCTTTCCCGAACAGGTGGATTTTGAGGGATCCTTTGAAGATTTGTAGGCTAATGGATAGTCTGATAGAACATGGGAGATTGTTCCAGAGCACAGGGGAAATCTTGTATGCAGAAATGAGACGCGTCAACCAGATGGGAGGTGAGGCGGCAGTTGTTGGCAGATCATAGAGGGAATAGGAATGGAGGTTGGATACGTAGGGAGCAGTGGAGTTAGAGAAAGCTTTGTAGGTGAGGGAGAGTTTAGAGAGGATTCTATAGTGGAAGGGGTGTCAGTAAAGTGCTTGACAGAGAGTGGAGGCAGATGTAGACCAGCAAGAGAGGAAGATTAGATGGGCAGCAGCATTGAGTATGGACTGAAGAGCAGTAAGATGGGAGCGGGAGAGGTCAGTGAGGAGAACTGTCATGGTTGTCTGTATTTCTCGATCCGATTCGAAACCCCTGGGTCTAGCTGAAGCAGGACTGAAACGGAGCCTGGAGGCCTTGATTATCTCTCTGCTCATCTAGAGTATTCTGAGAAGAACAAGCAGTATAGGAGTCTCGGACCGGAGTCTGCGCCTGAGTACGGAACTGGAATCCAGGGTAATAACAGACTGGAACTGTTCGTGGAAACTCAATCCCGGCACCTGTAACCAGGTACACAGGACTGGAACCCACTAATAAGAACTCAGAAAGTAAGCACACAAAAACTCAGAATGGAATGAACTGGTAACAGGGACTCAGGACCCAGAATCGTGACAAGGAATGGCGAACTCAGGATTGCCCGGCAGCCACAGACCTGGAACCCACAGACAGATACACGGAACTGGAAACAAACAGTGTGTGTTTGTTTATAAATGAAGATGTGAAGGACAGGACAGGAATGCTGCAGGCGACCAGAAAGGACTCGGGTAGCCATGATATGACAGAGATAGATGTGGTAAGTGCGGCTAAGACCCCAATGTGTGACAAGGATGTTGCAGAAATCCAGAAAACACATGTTCTAGCTGCATACTCAGCCGTCATCACTAGTACTTGGCACTAGACTAGACCAGTAGCCGGTGCAAGTGATACAGCTGAAAATCACGTACCTGATAAATGCCCAAAGTTTGATGTTGATCATGTGCTCAAGCTTGGCACGCTCTTACTGTACATTGACAACATGCATACGCCCATTCCCCTCCCCATTCTGCCCATTAAGTCATAGGTTGTAAGAAGTGCCCTTTGTGTAAAAAGATGAATTGGAAGTAATTACGTTCACTGGTGCACAGTCCGTTTCTCGTCATGCGCGGTGCGATTTAACGCAAAATATGGCATGTATCTGCATTTATGTTCCTTAACGAATCTACAAATGAAGTTGTACAAGCAGTACATAGATATATCCTTATATGACCCGTGGCACAGTTATCAAGTGAGCGTCTCACACAGACACTTCTTTGTCAAACACTGTACTCATACGGAGAGCTCACAAGACTCAGATGTCAGTTGATCTTTATGGATCTTTCCTATTGTGTACAATATATATCTTTCTGGAGCATATTTGGAAGAGGATTTGGAGTATAACCCATGACCATATATGTAGATCCCAGTACTAAAGGTCTGTATATTAAATGACACAAGTAAATTTTAATAAATGGAGATGTAATCTATTGTTCCCAATTCAATGGTCAACCAAAAGCCTATCTTTCAAAATGAAGTCACCGTCAAATGGCTGACCTATCGATCTATTTTACCTATTTCCAATATGATCATATCTTCACATGGAGCCAGCTGGTTGAGATTATATATATATTAAAATGTCCTTGATGGAGGGAACCTGACACTACTGTCAGTCTTACCATAACGTCTTGCTGTTCTGATACAGTAGATTTGTTGCAAGTGCTCAAAATTCACTCTCACTATCATGTTATATTCTTCTTTTACATTATTGTTTGGCATCTATAGAGTGAGTCATTTTAAGAAGATAATAGGTGTCTCAAAACTATATCATTTTTAGTCTCAGCTCACATTGAAACAGATGACAGCTGGCGGTGCAGTCTGCACTGACTACACATTCTTTTTCACTTACTGCAATCAGCATGTTGCTAAAGGTCATGTCAAATAGGACTTAGAGACCGCACCTATATTCAGCCTTTATCAGGCCTTCACTCCTCTAAATCTTTCTGCTTCTTTGTTGGTGCTTTAAGAGTCCTGTTTTATTTGCTGTTTATTGACCTCAGCTCATCCCTCACAATTCTACCTTTCAACCCTTCAACTTAAGCTTTGTCCATCACAACCCATCATCTCAAGACAACTTGGGCCTTCATGGTGTGCCTCTGAGAACATTAAATTACTCAATAACTCAAATAAAACTCAATAACAAATACTTTATTATTTGTAAAAAGCATTTTTTAATGTATGGAAGTTTTCATAACTATTTTTTTCCCTCACACTCAAACACAATAGGGGCAGAGAAAAACAGATATGACAGAAGGTATAAGGGAGAGGTACATACACAAAATTGGAGAGAGAAACACTAAGGGATAACAGTTGATAAAGATATAAGAAGGAGAGCAAGAGACATACATAAAACAGACATATATGGGGAGGAAAGTCAGCGGTGGCTGGGGGAAAAGTGAAATCGAAGCACTCACCTGAGTAGATTTGAGGGTGGGATCCATGTTATTTAAACTAACTGGCCACATGCTGCCGTCTTTATGTAGATTGTGATACAGAGGAAGAGATGTCCCTGCTAGAAGGTGGAGCTACTAGAAGAGCAGTAATAGGCTACACAATCCTTCTGCCGTCTTCAGCCAGCCCCATCATGTCACTGGGGCTGCTGGACTACAGAACAACCTCTGGTGAGGTCAATTACTGGCCTCTATGTGGTGGTCGAGTACTGATGGGAAATCCTTCCCTTACCTTGTCTTCCAGACATGAGTCAAGTTCTTTTCTGTTCGGATATCCGGTGGTCAGGAGATAAATACTTTGATGAAAGGGACAAGGATTGATCAAACAACTTGGGTTTATTGAGAATGCGGTAAGGATAGTTTTGGTAAGCCACCGCACCACTGACCCCTTCAGCTCAATAGTAATGACAAAATAATGCGTCTGGTCAGCATAGCGCACAATAGCATTTAACATATAACATACACCTGGTGAGTATAAGGCACAATAGCGATAACATCTTCAATGCACATTGTCTAATAAGGCACACTGGTAATCACAGTTACTACTTTCACGTTAAAAATATCTGACTGGTAATAATGCAAGAACCATTAATAATAACCCATCAAGACTCTTACGGTCATTACCGCGCCCACTAGAGGGCTACTTCCAATTCGAGAGTTTGGGGTACCGTGCTATTCCCTATGGGTCAGGCACCCCACTCTTAGCATCTACTGCTGGGTTAACTTGAATTGCAGGGGTACCGCTGACGCTGAATGTCACACCTTCCATATCAATAAATCAACTCTTAGGTAAATCACATAACATTAACATCCATCTAAAACATATGGTGCACCAATATTATCCCCGGTAACGTTACCATATTTTCCACTCGGTCCTGTGCCGACCTGTGCACAGGAATTTGGTAGTGTTCAAATGTCCTGCAGAGGTTGCCAGGAAGGTTAACAGTCTCGGTTAAGTCCCTGTACTTTCTCTTAAAAGGGGACTGTTAAAACTGTAGGCTGGGTTGAATATTATAGTAAAACACAGGACTGTTGCTCAGTTCAGCCACAAGATGGCGCTGTTCCCTCACAAGTCAATGCGTCTCTATTAGCACATGTGCTCTGAAACAGGGGATAGGGTCCAGATATCAGCACACACAGGATATAGCTGAAACGACAGTCTTAATTGTTCCCTGCAGCCTGTGTAAAGGTATGATCTGGGGGAAAAGCTCCCAAGAAGGGAACAGTATCCTTCCTTGTACAAGAATGCAATGTCAGTTTTGGATAGATTCTCTTATCACTCTTCCCTCTGACACTGAGGTGTGTGCAGTACACTGCAGGCTAGGGTTTTACCTTGAGAGGGTTTTGTAGTTAGTGGAGACTGTCTTTGGCGCCCCACTGCGTGTCCCCAGCCGTTCTCCGTCCGCGTGTGCTGGCAATGTCACCTGTTCCGGCAGCAGCTCAGTCTCCTCTCTGCTCGGCTGCTCATCAGCTCCCCTTTCTCCTACCATGCCACTCTCTCTTCCTCCTCCTTCCTGCACATCCTCTTCCTGTTACTCCCCCAGCCAATCAGAGCCTTCATCCTCCTCCTGTCAATCACTCCTGGGCACAAGTGTCCAGGAGCACAATTAACCCCTTGTAGCCCTGCATTTTAACAGTGCTTATGCACTCCTCTGTGCTGGTAAACGGGGCTTTGGGGCACCACATCTCCATACTGGAGGTGAAGGTGGAGATTCAAGTTTAGGGGGTCTCCAGTTTTCTGGGGTGCGGCTGTTATCCTCAAAGACTTTCCAGTCCTATCCCATTCACATCACACAGCTGAATGAAATTGTTGATCTTTTTGTCCTGGCCTTAAGCATAAGAGAGCTTAGAGAATAGCTACTAATGTATTAGCACCTATTTTTGCGCATCATTTGGATCCTCTTACCATTATAGTCTATAAAATTTTAAGTAATGTTGAAAATGGAGGTTATGTGGTCCTTACTTAATTTAGATCACAACCTTTTTGTGTTAATGAGACATTAAAGACATTAAAGACCTGTTAAGCTCTTCCAAAACTGCTGCTGCATCACCTCCTCACCTGGGAGCCAACACACCATGCAGGAAGCCACAGAGAATGTCTGGAGAGAATCAGTTCAGGAGATCAAAGGAAGACTAATTTGGAAGTATCATTATACTGAGGATATGGGCAGCACCGTGGCTCAGTGATTAGCACTTCTGCCTCACAGCACTGGGGTCTTGAGCTCAATTCCTGACCATGGCTTTATCTGTGAGGAGTTTGTATGTTCTTCCCGTGTTTGCGTGGGTTTCCTCTGGGTGCTCTGGTTTCCTCCCACACTCCAAAAACATTAGGTAGGTTAATTGGCTGTAACAAATTGACACTAGTCTGTGTGTGTTTGTGTGTGTGTCTGTGTGTGTGTGTCTATGTGTGTGTGTATGTTAGGGAATTTCGACTGTAAGCCCCAATGGGGCAGGGACTGATGTGAGTGAGTTCTCTGTACAGCGCTGCAGAATTAGTGGCGCTATATAATTAAATGGTAATGGTGATGGATAATCAGTTCAAGGGGGTCATCGTGATCTACGGAATATTCATTTTGGGGGTTATGATCAATTCAATGACAGGGTCACCATGATCTGGGGGAGAATCAGTACAGGGAGTCATGATTTGGGGGATAATATATAAGGGGTTTATGATCCAGGGAAGACTCTGTGCACTTCAGAGTTGCTTAGACACAGTCAGTAGAGCAGATAATATGAGAAATATGGGAAACATGTTATAATTGTTTTACAGGTTTGTGTCTGTGCTGCAAGAAAGTGTACTGTGAGATAGGAAACCATCACGTCTCTATTAAATGAACATATAAATAACAGTATTGTTTAGTGAGTCATATACCATATAAAACAAAGTAATAACTAGTCCTCTAATAAATGCTATGTTATTACTATTACAGTTGTGTTATTACTATTTTTATTCTATACAAGAAACACTTTTCTATGGCAACACAGATATTTTGACAATAAATGTGGGTTATACTCACAGCGTATTGACAGTCCGATGATGGCAGTCAGGGTAATGAGAAACATAAGGGATAGTATGATAGTGATGTACTGAGCGAAACGATCAAATACACCTGCAAGAAAAGCAGAGAGGGCCAAAACTTATAACGTATATCCTTATACAAATAGTACAATATTGTTACTGTACTTGTGTGCAGTACATTGTGTGCCCTCGCTGTCAGGGATGTTTATGATTGCTGTAGGTGAGAAGGTATTTAATAGAGATGGGCGGGCTCAGTTCCCAAAGAACCGAACCCACCCGAATTTTGCCTATCCGAGTACCGAGCCGTCTCCCGCCCGCTTGGAATCCAAATCAAGGCCGAACGTCATCGTGACGTCGTCGGATCTCGGGGCTCGGTTCTCGCGATACTTGAAGATTATAAATACACGCCTCCACAGCAATCCATCGCCATTTGACATAGGGAGAGAGCAGGGTGTAGTCACAGGCTGATTAGAGCAATGACAGAGAATACAATATTCTGATTACAATTGTGCTAACAAAAATCGCTAGAGAAGAGAGGAGGATAGAGGAATCTTTTTTTTTTTTTCAATATTTGGCACTCAAAGTGCTTTTTGGGTGTCCCCCATTATTTTGCCTAAATATTTCTGGCTGTCAAAATTACTATCTGTCAGCAGATTAACCAAATAACTTTTAGCACTCCCCAGTGCTTTTAGGGTGTCCCCCATAAATGTGCATAAATATTTCTGGCTGTCCAAAGTATTATCTGTCAGCAGATTTACAAAATAATTTTTAGCACTCCCCAGTGCTTTTGGGGTGTCCCATATAAATGTGCATAAATATTTCTGGCTGTCAAAAGTCATATTTGTCAGCAGTATCTACCAAATAATTGTTAGCACTCCCCAGTGCTTTTGGGGTGTCCCCCATAATTCTGCATAAATATTTCTGGCTGTCAAAAGTCATATTTGTAAGCAGTATCTACCAAATAATTGTTAGCACTCCCACGTGCTTTTGGGGTGTCCCCCATAATTCTGCATAAATATTTCTGGCTGTCAAAAGTCATATTTGTCAGCAGTATCTACCAAATAATTTTTAGCACTCCCACGTGCTTTTGGGGTGTCCCCCATAATTGTGCATAGATATTTCTAGCTGTCAAAAGTCATATTTGTCAGCAGTATCTACCAAATAATTTTTAGCACTACAAGTGCTTTGGGCTCAGAATGGATTCAAAGCAGACCACATATGAGCAGAATGAGCAACCAGGTTCTGTCACCAGTCCTGATGGTAGTGTTCCCAGTACGTCATCTGGGCAAGGCGATGTCAAACTACACAGTGTTTCGAAATCAGTCCAAAAAACACACACCAAATTTTTTTTTACTGTGTTGAAGCGATAAAGAAGTGTAACTGAGGAAAAGTTATGTGACGATAAAAAAAAAATTGCCAACATGCCATTCTACACACGCAGTGGCAAAGAGAGAATGAGGCCTTCAACTTTCTCTATTAGTGGCAGATCCAAAAAAGTTACCGGGCCTACAATTGGTGCACAACTACTGTTATGCGTCAAAGCCGAGCTGCAAGATAACAGTAAGGCATTAGAGGATAATGTTTGCTCTAATTCACAAATGACACCAATCCCTGTGGAGAGTCCATCCAACAGTGGGATGTCTAATCGTGAGCATTCTGTTAGTGTACCCATAAAGAAGGGACCTTTCATCAGTTATGCTGATGTGTGCCTGAACAGCCCGAGTGTAGCCGGTGATACACAAATTGACGATGCCACTTTGGAATTAGAGGAGGATGAGGGGGAGATTTGTGTAGGCAACGAGGGCGCTAATGAGGATGTTGATGAGGATGAGGTTGTTTGTGTAAGTCCTGCACCAGTTCCAGCAGTTCTGGCACGTGACAAGAAAAAGGCCATTGTCATGCCTGGGCATAAAACAAAAAAATCCACTTCTTATGTGTGGGATTATTTCTACCCAAATCCAGACAACAATTGTATAGCCATTTGTAGTGTATGTCAAGCCACAGTCAGTCGAGGGAGGGACCTTAACCATCTTGGAACCTCGTCTATGTTACGCCATTTAACGAGAGTTCATGGCAAAGTGTTGGGAAAAGCTGAAAGTTCTTCCAAAAAAATTACAAGCACTCCATCATCAGCTAGGACCCTCCGCTCACCGACATACCGATGGCTACAAAATACACCCACCACACCATCCTCATCAATATCCTCAGTAGCGCTCGGAAATAGCCCGGCTTCACATTTTTTAAGGCTGGATGACTCCTGCACTCTTATTGATTCCACTGAAGAAAGCGTTAGTCCCACTGCTGCTGCTGTTGCTGCTGCTGGGGGTGAATCGTCAGCTCAAAGGCAGGTCAAGAAAATGAGCAGTCCTACATTTCAGCAATTAACTGTGAAACAATCATTTGCGAGGGGAAGCAAATATGACAGCGGTCACCCAGTCGCCAAGCGAATCACAGATGACATGGCTGCAATGTTAGTGTTAGATCTGCGTCCAATCTCCACAATAAACACAGCTGGTTTTTCACAGTTAATTGAGGTTTTGTGTCCGCGTTACAGAATTCCATTGCGACACCATTTCTCCCGTAAAGCAATTCCACAACTATACCAAAAGTGTGTAAAAATGTAGAGATTGCGCTGAAAAATGTCATTCTGCCCACTGTCCACTTAACCACAGATATGTGGACAAGTGGAAGTGGCCAAACCAAAGACTATATGACTGTGACAGCCCACTGGATTGGTCATTCATCTTCACCAGCAGGAACAGCAGCAGCATTTACACCACTACGTAACATTTGTCACAGGCAGGCCACTCTTTGTATCACCGGCTTCACTAACAGGCATACAGCTGACAATTTGTTACGCAAACTAAGAGATGTGATTGATACATGGCTTATACCACTTGGACTCTCCCCAGGGTATGTCATTTCTGATAACGCCAACAATATAGTGCGAGCATTACAGCTGGGTGATTTCCAGCACATTCCCTGTTTTGCTCACACCATCAACTTGGTGGTGCAGAGCTTCCTACGAAATAACCGTGAGGTGCAGGAGATTCTTTCGGTGGCCTGTAAAATTTTAGGCCATTTCAGTCATTCAGCCACAGCATGTAGGAGATTACAGCAGCTCCAAGAGCAGTTTAACTTGCCCTGCCACCAACTTAAGCAAGAGGTGGTAACTAGGTGGAATTCCACCCTGTACATGCTTCAGAGGATGGAGGAACAGCGCAAAGCCATTGAAGCATATTGCACAAGCCATGACATTGGGAAAGGAGGGGGGATGTATTTCACTCTTGCACAGTGGGGAATCCTTTCAGTGCTGTGCAAGGTGCTGAAACCATTTGAAGTTGTGACGTGTGAGGTGAGTGCAGACTCTGCTAGTTTGAGCCAAGTCATTCCTTTAATTACACTATTGGAAAAGCAGCTTGAGAAACTGAAGGAGGAGCTGAAAGCAAGCAATTCAGCAAAGTATGTTGGCCTTGTCGATCAAGTACTTCATTCGCTTCCCAATGATCCTCGAGTTATTAAGATCTTGAACTCGGATCAGTACGTTTTGGCCACTGTGCTTGATCCAAGGTTTAAGACCTACATTGAGTCTTTACTTGTTAATGAGCGAGATGTGAACTTTTGCAAGGAGCTATTGCTCAGCAAGTTGGCCGCTGAACTGGGCCTCAGCTTGACGACGTGTCCTCCTTCACTTTCTCAAGCTGCTGCTGCTTGTAAAAAATTAAATTTCCCAAAAAGAAGCAGGGAAGACGCAGGGGGCAGACCAGAACAATTTAACATCTGGGGGTAAATGTATGAACATGCGGGTTCTTCAACACCCGCGTGTTCAGCGTGTTCGGCGATTAAATTTCAAGCGGCGCTGCCTTGTAAAGGGAAGTTTCCCTTTACAATGCAGCGCTGCTTGAAATTTAATCACCGAACACGCTGAACACGCGGGTGTTGAAGAACCTGCATGTTCATACATTTACCCCCTGGGCTGGTTTGAAGGATTTTTCAAAAAAATGTGTCACCTTGCCCATAACTTCATCCAATACGAGTATAAACATGCAAAGGATGGTGGAGGATTATTTTCAAGAGGTAATTGATATGGAAATGTCAGACAGTCCCTTTCCTTACTGGGAAGAAAAGCAGGCCATTTGGAAACCCATGTACAAACTTGCTTTGCAATACTTAAGCTGCCCACCCTCCAGTGTGTACTCTGAACGAGTGTTCAGCACAGCCGGGAACTTAGTCAGTGATCACCGTAGAAGGTTACTTCCCAAAAATGTGGAGAAAATGATGTTTATAAAAATGAACTACATCTTCCACGAGGAAGGCCTTCACCATCCAAGACATCCAAGCACTGACTGTTCTCTAATGGAGGATTTAAGCGGCGATGAATTGATAGTCTGTGATGATGACGTACACACTGATGAGGGCGAGGATGAAGATCCAGATGATGACGATGACATCTTTTTAAAACTTTATTTTTAAGTCTAGGGTGCAATCTACCCCCAAAGAGGAAAGGGACATGGGGCATTTCCATATCACGTACCGTCTTGAAAGGCTGCTGTTTGGGCAATTTATCCTTAAGGGTAGGGTGTCCTACACACAGTGACCCCAAAATGGCTTTCTCCATATAAATTAATATTGTACAGTCTATAACGGCTTAATTTTTTGGTATTTTCGACAAGTGGAGGGGGTCCTATAGAGACAGAAACCAAACTGGCTTTGTCCATTTCTTTACATATTTAACTATAAGTGTAGGGTATAATATACACCCAAATACAATGGCTGCATTGCCAATATGCATAGATGGAGAGGAAGACAATCTGTTTTGTGTGTAGAATTAATGAAGGCCTACCTACCAAGAATTACACTTTTTTTTTGATAATTTGTTAGCTTTACAATTACATTACTTATCCTAGAAACAGGTGGAGCACTAAATTTGGTTATTTTAGGCCCAAAAACATTGATTTTGCAACAAAATAGCAAAACAAAACCAAACAAAACCAAAGCCAAAACCAAAACACGCAATGGCGGTTTTGCAAAACCAAAACACAACGGTAATCCAGATCCAAAACCAAATACAAAACCAAAACACGGGGGTCAGTGACCATCTCTAGTATTTAAGGTGCTGAAATATTTTTTACTGCTTTGAAATTCAATCAAATATCTTCATGCTATGATTGTGATTTGAGCCAGTTTTAATTGGTTAAACAGCCGCTGCCAATATCCTGGTATCTGAGTTCCTCATTCAAAGTTTCAGTTTGCAGCTAAAATTGTAAATATTTTATAATGCTTTTTACTTTTTAAATATAAACAGAGAACATTACTGTATATAAGTTCTCCATTCATTTGAGCTTGAACATTGCAGAACTGTCTCAAATATGGTGAAATGGAAAATGACTGGAATCATCTGTCTTGTTTAAAAGTAGCTAAAATTTCTTACTCTATCAAAAAAGAATATCTCTCAAACTAGAACTGCTGTAAGAACCATTTTGAAACAATTTTGACCATTTCTAGTGGGGATTTCCGGTTGTTATTGTACATTTAGACAGTTCTACTTCTGCCGCCTGCTCCTGTTTGCCTGCATTGGATGTGTTGCCTTGGTCCTCCCCCTGCTTACATGTTCATGTGTCCATGTTTGTAGGGCTGGGGAGATTGCTTTTGTCACAGGGGAACAATCTACATCATCAGCTGTTCACAAAGCACTAGAAATTATTATAACAGATCAAACAAAGAACACATTTCACATAGAAACAGAATAAGGCCAAGGGCATGGATGTATCTGACAAGATGTGATTGCTACAAGCCCAGGCTCCTCACTATCTGGGAGTCACCCTCTTTACATAATATCAGAAGTACTACAACTCCCAGAAGCCCATACATAGGTCACATGGTAGTGTGAGAGATATATAGAGGTAACCCCCCAGCACCGGATGCTGCAGCAGGCCCAGTGTTACAGGTCTCTAGGGAAGTTTAAACAAGGCAGGTAAATAAATATGTTTTTATAATTAGCCTGAGTTTGATGGTCCATGCGTGTGTTTGTATGGTCCATGCGTGTGTTTGTATGGTCCATGCGTGTGTTTGTATGGTCCATGTGTGTGTTTGTATGGTCCATGCGTGTGTTTGTATGGTCCATGCGTGTGTTTGTATGGTCTGCCCTGTCTCAGTGCTGTGTAAGGTTGATCGTGGATCTGTGAAAAAAATAAGCCCGCGCTCGGTATATCCCACATTATATATGGTACTAGCTGCTTGGCAATAAGCCCGCATTTGGTATATCCCACATTATATATGGTACTAGCTGCTTGGCAATAAGCCCGCACTCGGTATATCCCATATTGTATGTGGTACCAGCTGCGTGCCAATATAAATGCCCATATATGTATACAAAACAAAAAGAAATTTGTCAGCGCTTATCCTTTAAACTGCATATCTATGTATGTCTAGCAAAATGAAAACATGAGGTATTAGTTCATATTTTGATCAAAAGACTTAAGCCTGCATCCCAACGTCAAGGGTACTTCATTATATGCAGGTCCTACACTGACCTATATGCTTTAAACACTATTAAAATGCAGTTAAAATCTTGGATCTGTGAGACAACCTGGGAATTTAAGGGAACCTGATACTGCATTATTTCAGTGTTATAATATACAATTGTTCGGAATGCAAAAAAGATGAGTGAATTATTGTGAATCTGTTACTGAGCTGGAAAATGAAGTATTGTCTACGCTAATAGGTTACAAGTGGTAGATAAGATTTATTCATGATCCACCCAGCTCCTTACATCAGAACTTGTATTTCTTAATATATATATATATATATATTTTGTGTATGTGTATATGCATATAAATATGGGCAGCACGGTGGCTCAGTGGTTAGCACTTCTGCCTTATAGCACTGTGGTCATAAGTTCAATTCCTGACCATGACCTCATCTGTGTGGCGTTTGCATGTTCTCCTCATGTCTTCGTGAGTTTCCTATGGGTGTTCCGGTTCCCTCCAAAACTCCAAAAGCATATTGGAAAGGTTAATTGGCTGCTAACAAATTGACCCTAGTCTATGTGTTTGTGTGTGTGGGTATGTATGTTAGGGAATTTAAACTGTAAACTCCAATGGGACAGGGACTGATGTGAGTGAGTTCTCTGTACATCGCTGCAGAATTAGTGGTGCTATATAAATAAATGGTAATAATAATATCAAAGCAAATATAGAGGAAAAACAGATCTACTGCACATTTACATTCTACTGTTGGTGACCAGAATTTGATCCATATACCATACACTCTTCTTACCCATCTTATGGAGGATATTCTATGGCGTCCTACAGGTTAGTACTATAGCTTTACGCCCACAGATGTGTATTAAGTAGAAGTTATGAACTACTACATCATCTTCATCTCCTCCTCCTCCTCATTTTACTCTAATTATTGCTTAACACAACTGGTGCCCTGGGTTCCCATCTGACCTGGGTACCTGTTGTACGAAGTTATCTGGCTGTAAGGCGCTCTGGAATATGTTGGTGCTATAAATATGTAAGGATGACAATTGAATACTGTGAATTTGAACATTACCTCGCAGACCCTTTGTTTTGGATGGCATATCATTCTCTCTTTCTTCATTTTCTCGCAAACTGGTGACGTTTTCATATGTTATATCCCAATCGTCATAAGAATGGACTTGTGTTACATCTACAATGTCAGAGAAGTGATCACAGTCACAATACACAGATATATTAGATTGTTGTATCTTTATAATCTAATTTAAGAACTATAATACAATATGTACAACACTTTGGTGGTATTCAGGGAACTTAATCATCAAAATAACACTTCACATTCAGAGAAAGTCAGTCTTTCACTTGCTCTTTCTGTTGTGGGGCACAGAACATGTTTATGCAGCAGGATTATTAGACCATAGGACTCAGAAAGAGGAAATAATGCTCTGTGTAATCTAACATTTACTAGCGGTACTCCTGGCACTCACCCCTCACCCCGCTCTCGCACACACCAGATCCATAGATAAATGTCATGATGGGGTTTGTAATGTGCCCAGATTAATCTAGATAGTGCAACTTCCCAATTTTGAGACATTTAAGTTAAGATTGAAGACTTGTGGGATCAGCACCACTTAGTAACCTGTCACTATGAGGGTAGAGTGGGACGGGGCAATTCAGTAATCTTGTGCCATCCTCTCTACAGACTGCAAACAAAAATATTAATTTTTAATAAAATAAAACACAGGATCCCTTGTCTTTTTCATGAAGGGACTCTCCCTGCTGCCCACCCCATATATAAATGATAACTCTTAGCTATCCAGTGCTTAGCTATCCCTGGGTGATGGAGGAGAGGGCATCTAGATAAACTACTTCCTCCACCACCCACCCTCCCACTTTAGTGGCATTGAGGGACAGGTAAAACTAATGGCGTGCACTAGGGGCCTTACCTACCCCCTCTACTGTAGGGTATTTGGAGTAATTCACACAATACAAGGCTGGGGACCTCACCTGCCCCCTCTGGTGTTGGGTGGGGTATGCGTACCACCTCCAAAGTTCATCTTTACCTCTGTCATTTTGGGGGATTGTTAGGCTTAGTTAACCAATGGGTTTCTCTGGCTGTTGTGCAACTTTACAAATACATTCTGGGATTTCTATTAAAGGTCCGTGAAAAGCTGGAGAGTCACAGGTTGCCTAAACAATTTCAATTGACACCCTTGTTCTCGGTCTTATCAGATGTAATCCATGGCTAATGGTGATTAAAGTCCTTCATCTTACATAGTCGAGCAATAAAAAGAGTCTGCATTAGTGATTTTACAGGGTTACTCCCTGCCCTGCCCAGGCTCCTTACAATACTTACTACATTACTTAAAGATCCATGAGTGGAGCAAAGCTCTTTCCTCATGGTAGCCAAGTAGAGATGGGTAATTAAAACTGCCCAAAATAAGGTATCTAAGTAATGATCCAGAAAATTATTTTTGCTTACACAAATGTTTATATTCTCATACCTAAATACTCAAGGACATTAAGCTCTGTTCTCCTCACAGATCACATCTCACTCTCACATGTCTAGTTTACCGAGCAGCTTCACAGCTATGGAATTGACTACCTCACAACACCAATCTTTCCTCCACACTCCCAGGGTTAAAACACCATCACTAACATTTGTAGAGAAACTACATCACTATTTACTGATTCCTGCTAATCAATAGCGGTGGAAGTTAGTTTCTTAATGAGATACTGACCTGTTTGAGGTGAGGATCTCACAAACCTCAGATCGGCATAGACCACAGCCATGAATGCTCAGGACATTAATCACCAGCAGTTATCTCCTGAAAGAAACATCATAAGAGGAAGTAAATACAGAGAACAACAGGAAAGAAACCAGTTACTCTGTACGACTGAGCCCATGAGCAGCCATGTATATATGTTTCTTTGAAAACAGTTTCGTTTCTCCAACACCTTCAAATATGAGTTTCAGTTAGGTGGGCGAGATTCAAGAGTGAACGGGTATTTGTAATATTTTCCTACAGGCTGCTCTAAAGACATAAAATACAGAAGCAGCACATTGTACAGAACTAGTTACTTAGATAGGATTAGACTGCTGAAGTCTCAGTTAAATGTTCTACTTTGGTTGTGAACTTACTAGAACAATAACTAATGATAGGGAGACTGTAAGGAAATGCTCTCAGGGAAATATATGTTTAAATGAACATCTCCAAAAGGAGAAAGGACTTTTGTAAAATTCACTGTGAACCAATGCTCGATCCACTGAGATTTTTGGGTTATTAGAGCATGACCCAGGCCTCTGCTGATACTTCACTCATGGTAAACTTTGTATACCCACCCTGGCACTACTGAGACCCAGTAGGAGAAATGAGGATACAGTAGATGGACCTGATTGCCAGAATACTCCATTAAAATGTGTCTCCTATTTTCTGCATAATATTGCTAAAAGAAATGGAGAAGTCACAGACTCTTCAGAAGTAAATATCGTATCTAAAAATAAAAACAAAGATTTGCATATGATTATTGGCTCTGGGTGCAGTGTAGTTGTGGGAACACTACGTGGATGGTCTGAGATGCAGGAAGATGGGAGCGTCCACTACTGATATTTGGAGACATTTTTTAAATAAACATTTATATCCATTTTAATAATGAGAACATGATCTTTGTAGTTTCTGATTCATCTACTGATTTTAGCTACTATTTAAGTGACAAGTGTTATTTAATCAAAAATATTATTTTGTCTCTTGCCTAATACAGGAAAAATAGATATATTTTTGTTATAATAAGAAAAAATGTAAATTCTTAACTTGATTTCTGACCACCTGGCAATATATGCACCATTACATATTTGCTTTATTAGGGTACTCCTATTCAGGGCAGCTGTGCAACAATGCAACAACTTTTTTGGGACCTCCTTCAAGACTGCATCAGCAGCTTTAGCAAAAGCCAGAGCTAAAGCCATAACCTGGGGATGGGTGGCAATGCAGACCAATAGGAAGCTTTTTGTGAATGCAGACCATCGGATGAGAGGATGGGATCTAGTGCCCCCGGAGGTTGTCTCTTCAGATCCCATATGGTCGGAATCTGATGAGGCAATTTATTGTATAATAAAAGCAAATGGTTATTTCACTCACCCGGGAGGTCCAGTGGGTATCGGGGCTTCTCTTATATTATAATGCCACTTCTGTTCCCATGCTCACTGTGGTACTGGGGAGTGTCCCCTATCCCTGGTGGAAGGGTTGCAGGAATGACCCTTCTACCCAGCTACATCATGTATCAACTACAGAGAAGCTCACTGCCAGCAGCAGTGTAGTGGCTGTAGGAGGAACTTGTAATGATGCCTCCTGGATTTGAATGAATCCAGGAAACATAAGTTCTCCTAGTAGGCAAAGACACACACACTAGAGCTCAGAGAGCTCTCTCAGAGGCAGCCCAGAGCAGGTTTTCTGTAGGTATTTAAAGATGAAATCTCCCAGCAAAGTCTTAGCAGCACCAGGAGTGTAAAGGAGACTGGGCCTCCCTTACCCTGGCAGTGTGTGGACAGATGGGACGGACACACACCTACCACTAGCTACAATGTTAAAAGGTGTGAAACCTCTCCAGGCTGATTCATGAGGAGGTAGCATGAATCAGCCTGGATTGGTAAAAGGGACAGGAGGCTGAATTACCTTCTACCAGCATGTGTATAGAAAACTGTAAATAACTATAATGTTACCCGGACGCCCTTGAGTTCAGGAATCACACAGGCAAGGAGAACAAAAGATACTTTTCACACAGTAATACATAGTATATGAATGCACACTTTAATCAATAAGTCAGTATTTCACCAGTGTCAATTGGAGTCCCAGCAAGATTTCCCACCCACCTTAACCATTCAAAAGTTCCACAGGCAAAAGAGTCTGCAACAGGAGGTCCAGGGAGATCTGGTATCTTGGCCAATTCTCCACCAGAGTGGTGAGGCTGTGGTTATTAGTCTTATGACTCCGGTGGGTACACCAATTTACCCAGAACCTGGTGAGTATCTCCCGATGAACTGAGGTAATGCAGGTCCCAGGATGAAGCAACTGCCTGTTTCTCAGGATACCGGATAGTAATAATCACCTGACCTGCTGGTAGAAATCAGAAACTCAACACCAGGATTCATTCCTCAAAATGAAGACCCCTCCCCCTGGAGTGGATCCTTATATCCATGGTCAAATTCCCAGGGTTTTTATCAGTCTCCGGGCAAACCCCTGGTTTCCCTTCTGTGTCCTTGCCACAATATCTGTGCCAATCCTGGTTAATACTTGGCCTTCCCCACCTCCAGATCTCCCATAGCACTCATTTCCTCCTGACATGAACCCCGAATCGAGGAGACCACTGGTGTCTAGGTGCCAGACTCCTGGGGCTCTTCTTGGCCCAGTGGCCCCTTTTGTTCTTTTGGCCTGGAGAGCCTACCTGCAATGGCATGGTCCATGCCCTTTGTCTGAGAGATGACAAGGTTATACACTTGCAATGCCAGACTCCAGCGTAACAACGCCCATTCTGCCCAGATCATGTTTGCAACCAGTATAGTGGGTAATGGACTGTGAGGATGGTGAACTCCTGGCCATATCAGTAGGGTTACATCTTTTTTAGGGCCCACAAAATAGTTGCATAGGCCATTTCTCTCAACCAGTTTTCCTGACAGGTATACAACTGGATGTTCTTGGCCATCCTCCCCCACTTTACTGAAGACAGCACCCAACCCACAGTCTGAGATATCAGTCTGCACCAGAAGCCTTCTTCTAAAATCTGGAGTGGCTAAAACTGAGATTGGGTCAGCGCTGTTTTTAAAGTCTCTCTGCTCATTTGACACTGTTGACCACTCTCTCCTCATACAAATGCTAAAATTCCTAGGTCTTGAAGGCACTGTCCTATCCTGGTTCTCATCCTACCTATCTAATCGCTCTTTCAGTGTTAATTTCTCTGGATCCACCTCTGCTCCGCTTCCTTTATCAGTTGGAGAACCACAAGGCTCAGTCCTAGGTCCTCTGCTATTCTCTATCTACACCACTTCTCTTGGAAAACTAATAAGCTCCTTTGGATTTCAGTATCATCTCTATGCGGATGATAGACAAATCTATCTATCCTCTCCTGATCTTTCACCATCTGTGTTGTCTCGCGTTATTGACTGTCTTTCTGCCATTTCATCTTGGATGTCTTCTCGCCAACTCAAACTCAATCTTTCAAAAACTGAATTAATAATATTCCCACCCAAAAACAGAACACCTCCGTTATGCACAAGATCTACATCTCTCTTGCACTCTCATCACATCCTCCCATTCTCGGTTACAGAACTTTTTCCGGGTTGCACCCACTTTGTGGAATTTGCTCCCTCCAGTAAGACTTTCCTTTAGTCTTTAAACCTTCAAGCGTTCACTGAAAACCCACCTCTGCAGACAAGGTTATGATATTCCTCAACCACCATCTTAATCTCCCTAGATTACCCTATTACCATCCTCTACACTGCTAACGCAAGACAACAACCCTCTGACCAACATTGCCAAACACACAGCCCACTCAATACTTGTACCATTGCATTCTAGCTGGTCCATTGTGCAATATGATGTAGCACATGCCCTTGTTTTTCAAACTCCCTGTCAGGCATCGTCCCGCACTCTTACCTGGTGCCGGGACAGACGCTCTCTCTCTGCCGTTCGTCCCATTGCTAGGCAACGGGACGTCACTTCCAGGCCCAAACATCACGTCCCCGTTGCTAGGCAGCTGACCGCCGACCTCCACTCCCACCAATGATAGGTCTGGCAGCATTATTTAAACTAGACTCTGGCATCACTAGGGTGCCAGAGTATCTAGTCTCCTAGCCTGTCTCTTGGCTCCCCTATGATATCCCTATATATTTATTTTGTTCTGCCTGCATCTCCTGGATTCTGACCCCGGCCAGTTTGACTACTCGGATTCTCCCTGGTTCCTGCTGTACGTCCTGGCTCTGACCTCCGGCTTCCCGACTACTCTTCTGCCAGACCCCTCTGTACTTCGTTGCCTGCACGGATTTGACCTCAGATTGTTTACTACGTTATTCACTCAACCTCGCTGGTAACTACCTGGGAGAACCGCGACCGACACGTCTCAGCGGCTAAGCCCAAAACTCCTTGTGGGGTTCCCTGGTGAAGACCTGGGGCATGGTTTGACTCCGTGACTCCTTGCATAGCAGCGCAAATACCAGCAAGTAAGGCATTCCAACTATCTTGTTGTGACACTCCCATTGTCCTATAGATTGTAAGCTTGCGAGCAGGGTTCTCTTACCTCTCTGTCTGTATGTATTACCCAGTATTGTCTTATTAATGTTTGTTCCCAATTGTATAGTGCTATGGAATTTGCTGGCGCTATATAAATAAATGTTGATGACGATGATGAAGTTGCCTGGGCTTCCTCGCAGGCGTGGATCCACTCAACATAACAAAAGAGGAAACTTCCCTTTACAAGGCAGCGCCGCTTTAAATTTAATCGCCGAAGACGCTGAACACGCCGGAGTTGAAGAATCCGGACATTAATACATTTACCCCATAATGTTTTATATACTGTTTGTTTTAGAACGCTAGACAGTGGTCTTAATTGTCTTGGTCTCAAATGATTTTATTCACTTGTACACATATTTGATTAATTAAAGAATCTAGTTTCTTTGATTTCTATACCAAAATAACCAATCAGAGCAACTTTTTCAAACTCTAGCCAATAAGAAAGAAGTAGCTTTTGATTGTTTACTTCAGGACAGGCCTCCAGCCTGTCACTTGGTTTGTGTCTCCACAAGGAGCAAGTCATTCTTTACAATTATACATAGATTCTCCTAAAACCTAGATTCCCCCAATAATCTTCTACCTAGAGTCAGGACTGCCTAGAGGAATTCAGGGCCGCGGTACAACAACTTAATGGGGGCCCCTTATATTTGAGAATGTAAAAAAAATTCTAATGGTTGTGTTCATAAAATTGGGGGCGTGGTTATACATCACTAGGCGTGCCCAGGCCACCCTACTACAGAAAAAAACCCTGCATTGTTGTGTACACCATTGATCGGTCACCAAAAATTGGGATTGGTCCTACTAGAATCACAACATTTCACAGATGCTCCTGCTCTCTCCTACCTGTTCTTCTCACTTTCACCACCTGTGGCTGCAGGTTTCTTTAGTTGCGGCTTGTCTGGGTCCTGGAATATTAGGGGCCCTATTTGGAAAAAAAATGGGTACATTTAGAAAATTACAGTCAGCCCCAATGTTAAATCAATACCACCCACGATAAATAATTAGGCCTTCCTCCAGCCCCAACATTAAAATAATAGTATTCACATTTAATAAATAATTTAATACATTTTCCTCCCTGCAAACAGCCCCAGCAATAAATTAATAGTATTTACATTTCAGAAACATACCTATTTTCCGCAACCATCACTGCTATTAAATAATGCATAGGCACATTTAATAAAGAGACCTCATTCTCCCAAACTCACCCCCACATTCAGTAGCCCCCAAAGCACCCCATCTTAAAGTAATAGTCCCCAATATTAAATTGACCCACCATCACCTCACAAACAAAATTGCACCCATTAATTAGCAACCACCTGCCTCACACTACATTGCCACAACCTGCCTGTGCCATCACACACACACTGCCACAAGCCCCCTGTGCCAGCACACAGACATTACTGTGCCCCTTCATCACCACGCTATGCCCCTTTATGATCACAATGTGTAATCCATGCTGCTTTTCCACCTTCACCTGGTCCCCCATCATCCCACTGTGCCTTGATGCTCCTCTCCGACTTAATGACAATGTGCCATCCAGCCCCCCCTCTCCTTCATCCCTGTGCCATGAAGCCCCTCTCTATCATCACTGTGCCATGCTGCTCCCCCTCTCCATTACTGTGCCATCCTGCCCCCTCTCTCCATCACTGCACCATCCTGCTCCCCCTCTCCATCACTGCACCATCCTGCTCCCCCTCTCCATCACTGCGCTATCCTGCCCCTCCTCCTTCATTACTCAGTGCCTTTCTGCTGCCCCCCCCACTTTGTTTCCTCATACTTTGCATGTCTTTCCCCCCTTAATCATCATACTGTGCTTCTCCCCTCCCCTACTTATTTTCATCATACTGTGCCTCCCCCATTTTCATCATATTGTGCCTCCCCCCTATTTCCTCAAACTGTGCCTCCCCCCTATTTCCTCATACTGTGCCTCTCCCCCTTTTTTCCACATAGTGTGCCTCTCTCTCCTCCCTTTTCCTCATACTGTGCCTCTCTCCCCCCTATTTCCTCATACTGTGCCTCTCTCCCCCCTTTTTCCTCATACTATGCCTCTGCCCCCTATTTCCTCATACTGTGCCTCTCTCTCCCCATTTTTTCCGCATATTGAGCCTCTCCACCTTTTTCCTCACACCTCTCCATTACTGTGCCTCACTGCACCATCCTGCCCCTGCCCTCTCCATCATTGTGCCATCCTGCACCTCCTTCTTCATTACTGGGCGCCTTTCTGCTGCCCCCCTTTGTTTCTTCATACTTTGCATTTTTTTTCCCCTTAATCATCATACTGTGCTTCTCCCCTCCCCTACTTATTTTCATCATACTGTACCTCCCCCATTTTCATCATACTGTGCCTCCCCCCTATTTACTCATACTGTGCCTCTCCTCCCCTATTTCCTCATACTGTGCCTCTCTTGCCCCCTTTTAACTCATTCTGTGCCTCTGCCCCCTATTTCCTCATACTGTCGTCATCCCCATTTTTCTCATACTGTGCCTCTCTGCCTCTCTCCCCCCTTTTGAGCCTCCCCACCTTTTTCCTTACACTGTGCCTCTTCCCCCCCTTTTTCCTCATACTGTGCCTCACTCTCCCCATTTTTTTCGTATATTTAACCTCTACCCTTTTTCCTCACACATCTCCATTGCTGTGCCATCCTGCCCCCTCTCTCCATCACTGCGCCATCCTGCACCCCCTCTCCATCACTGCACCATCCTGCCCCTGCCCTCTCCATCATTGTGCCATCCTGCCCCTCCTTCTTCATTACTGGGTGCCTTTCTGCTGCCCCCCCTTTGTTTCCTCATACTTTGCATTTCTTTCCCCCCTTAATCATCATACTGTGCTTCTCCCCTCCCCTACTTATTTTATGTGCCTCCCCATTTTCATCATACTGTGCCTCCCCCCTATTTCCTCAAACTCTGCATTCCCCCTATTTCCTCATACTGTGCCTCTCCTCCCCTATTTCCTCATACTGTGCCTCTCCTCCGGTATTTCCTCATACTGTGTCTCTCTCGCCACTATTTCCTCATACTGTGCCTCTCTGCCTCTCTCCCCCTTTTTCCTCATATTGAGCCTCTCCACCTTTTTCCTCACACTGTGCCTCTCCCCCCCTATTTCCTCATACTGGGCCTCATCTGCTTTTTCCTCATACTGTGCCTCCCTCCCCCCTTTTTCCTCATACTTTGCCTCTGCCCCCTATTTCCTCATACTGTGCCTCTCTCTCCCCATTTTTTCCACATATTGAGCCTCTCCCCCTTTTTCCTCACACCTCTCCATTACTGTGCCATCCTGCCCCCTCTATCCATCACTGCGCCATCCTGCTCCCCCTCCCCATCACTGCACCATCCTGCCCCTGCCCTCTCCATCATTGTGCCATCCTGCCCCTCCTTCTTCATTACTGGGTGCCTTTCTGCTGCCCCCCCTTTTGTTTCTTCATACTTTGCATTTTTCCCCCTTAATCATCATACTGTGCTACTCCACTCCCCTACTTATTTTCATCCTACTGTGCCAACCCCATTTTTATCATACTGTGCCTCCCCCCTATTTCCTCATACTGTACCTCCCCCTTTTTCCTCATACTGTGCCTCTCTCTACCCTTTTTCCTCATAGTATGCCTCTGCCCCCTATTTCCTCACACTGTGCCTCTCTCTCCCTATTTTTTCTGCATATTGAGCCTCTTCCCCTTTTCCTCACACAGTGCCTCTCCCCCCCTATTTCCTCATACTGTGCCTCTCTCCCCCCTTTACCTCCTACTGTGCCTCTCTCCCTCTTTTTCCTCATACTGTGCCCCTCTCCCCTATTTCCTCATGCTGTGCCTCTCTCCCCCCTTTTCCTCATACTGTGCCTCTCTACCCCCTTTTCCTCATACTGTGCCTCTCCCCCTTTTTCTTCATACTATGCCTCTCTCCCCCTTTTCCTCATACTGTGCCTCTCTGCCCCCTTTTCCTCATACTATGCCTCTTTCCCCCCTATTACCTAATACTGTCTCTCCCCCCTTTTTACTCATACTGTGCCTCTCTACTCCCTTTTCCTCATACTGTGCCTCTCTACCCCCTTTTCCGCATACTGTGCCTCTCTATCCCCTTTTCCTCATACTGTGCCTCTCTACCCCCTTCTCCTTATACTGTGCCTCTCTACCCCCTTTTCCTTATACTGTGCCTCTCTGCCCCCTTTTCCTCATACTGTGCCTCTCTATCCCTTTTTCCTCATACAGTGCCTCTCTACCCCCTTTTCCTTATACTGTGCCTCTCCCTCCCTTTGTTCTCATACTGTGTCTCTCTCCCCCCTTTTCCTCATGCTGTGCCTCTCTACTCCCTTTTCCTTATACTGTGCCTCTCTACCCCCTTTTCCTTATACTGTGCCTCTCTCCCCCTTTTCCTCATACTGTGCCTCTCTACCCCCTTTTCCTTATACTGTGCCTCTCTACCCCCTTTTCCTTATACTGTGCCTCTCCCCCCCGTTTCCTCATACTGTGCCTCTCTCCCCCCGTTTCCTCATACTGTGCCTCTCTCCCCCTTTTTCCACATACTGTGCCTCTCTACCCCCTTTTCCTTATACTGTCCCTCTCTCCCCCTTTTCCTCATACTGTGCCTCTCCTCCCCTATTTCCTCATACTGTGCCTCTCTGCCTCTCTCCCCCCTTTTCCCTCATATTGAGCCTCTCCACCTTTTTCCTCACACTGTGCCTCTCTCCCCCCTTTTTCCTCATACTATGTCTCTGCCCCCTATTTCCTCATACTGTGACTCTCTCTCCCCATTTTTTCCGCATATTGAGCCTCTCCCCCTTTTTCCTCACACCTCTCCATTACTGTGCCATCCTGCCCCCTCTCTCCATCACTACACCATCCTGCCCCCCCTCCATCATTGTGCCATCCTGCCCCTCCTCCTTCATTACTGGTTGCCTTTCTGCTGCCCCCCCTTTGTTTCTTCATACTTTGCATTTTCCCCCCTTAATCATCATACTGTGCTTCTCCACTCCCCTACTTATTTTCATCCTACTGTGCCTCCCCCATATTCATCATACTGTGCCTCCCCCATTTTCATCATACTGTGCCTCCCCCCTATTTCCTCATACTGTACCTCCCCCCTTTTTCCTCATACTGTGCCTCTCTCCACCCTTTTTCTTCATAGTATGCCTCTGCCCCCTATTTCCTCACACTGTGCCTCTCTCTCCCCATTTTTTCTGCATATTGAGCCTCTCCCCCCTATTTCCTTATACTGTGCCTCTCTCTCCCCATTTCCTCATACTGTGCCTCTCTCCCCCTTTTTCCACATACTGTGCCCCTCTACCCCTTTTCCTTGTACTGTCCCTCTCTCCCCCTTTTCCTCATACTGTGCCTCTCCTCCCCTATTTCCTCATACTGTGCCTCTCTGCCTCTCTCCCCCCTTTTCCCTCATATTGAGCCTCTCCACCTTTTTCCTCACACTGTGCCTCTCCCCCCCTATTTCCTCATACTGTGCCTCCTCCTCTTTTTCCTCATACTGTGCCTCTCTCCCCCCTTTTTCCTCATACTATGTCTCTGCCCCCTATTTCCTCATACTGTGACTCTCTCTCCCCATTTTTTCCGCATATTGAGCCTCTCCCCCTTTTTCCTCACACCTCTCCATTACTGTGCCATCCTGCCCCCTCTCTCCATCACTACACCATCCTGCCCCCCCTCCATCATTGTGCCATCCTGTCCCTCCTCCTTCATTACTGGTTGCCTTTCTGCTGCCCCCCCCTTTGTTTCTTCATACTTTGCATTTTCCCCCCTTAATCATCATACTGTGCCTCCCCCATTTTCATCATACTGTGCCTCCCCCATTTTCATCATACTGTGCCTCCCCCCTATTTCCTCATACTGTACCTCCCCCCTTTTTCCTCATACGATGCCTCTCTCCACCCTTTTTCTTCATAGTATGCCTCTGCCCCCTATTTCCTCACACTGTGCCTCTCTACCCCCTTTTTCCTCATACTGTGCCTCTTCCTCCCTATTTCCTCATACTGTGCCTCTCCCTCCCTATTTCCTCATACTGTGCCTCTCTCCCCCCTTTTCCTCATACTGTGCCTCTCTTCCCCTTTTTCCCTCATACTGTGCCTCTCCCTCCCTATTTCCTCATACTGTGCCTCTCCCCCCTTTTCCTCATACTGTGCCTCTCTCCCCCCCTTTTCCTCATACTGTGCTTTTCTGTTTTCCTTCCTTCTTTTACTTACCTGTGTACAACCTACTTTTGTCTCTTCTCTTTTCTTCTGTCTTCTCTCTTCTTGCGTCTTTCTTGGTCCTCTCTGTGCCACTCCTCACTGAATGTCGGGTGTGACTTGATGACATCACGCCCGATATTCAGTGTAAAGAGAGCAGAGAGGAAGGAGGAGGGACGCTGGCGTCGTGATCACATGAGTATATGTACAAAATACATATAAAATTAAAAACAAAAAACTTGGCCAGTGAGGGCCCGTGCCGGGCCTCCTGGCATGCCCGACCCCGGGTAATTAGTACCCGCCACCCCCCTCTTGGCGGCCCTTTCTAGGGTAAAATTGGTTTAACCCCCAAAAGTAGAACCTTACATTTATTTACATTGAATTGTCATCCTGCTGCCTAATGGCCCAATTATCCCGGTCCCTCTTTAAGTATAAGCCAAGTTGTATGGACTTTATTATGCTGCATAATTTTGTGTCATTTACAAGCATAGAGAAAATCCTATTAATTCCAGCTACTTTATTTAAGAACAAATTGAGCTGCATTGGTGCCAAGACAGTGTGAAACTCTATATGCCGTTTGTGAATTAACTAAGACACCAGGAGGACAGAAGAGTTAATTGAATTTATATAAAGACAAATGTTACACTTGTGTCTAGTTGTAACTAGATTAAACTAATGTTTAACAAGCGTTTACAGCTTTAAAAACGAAGCACAAACCAATTTTTTGAAATCTTTGTGACTGTATTAACTCTTGTAGTGAAAGTTAACCTTCATTTTTTGACAATAAAGTCATTTGTATCCTTTGTTAATCCTTTTTGTATATAGCTTGCTTTTTACCAGCTTGGGGCTATACAGTTTTACTATTTTGGCCAAGCCTCCTTGCCTGCACAGTGAATCTCTCTCCTTAGTAGAATTGTTCTACAACAGAACCCAAAGGCACAACGCTTGTAACCTTAGTCTACTGAGGGTATAGACCATTGATAACTACTCTGGATATGCTCTTTTGACAAGTTTTCTATCCAATTACATATTGAATTTTAATCTTTAACTATATATTATATTATTATTATTATTATTATTATTAATTTTTGTTAATAGGGCGCCACTAGGTGTCTGTAGCGCCGTACAGGGACAAACAAAATTACAATACAAGGTGAGACAGCACAGTATAGTAAACAATAAGCACAGTAACTCGGTGAGCTCAAAGCACAGCTAGAGAGGGGAGGGGAAGGTCCGCATACGACGGAGCCCAAGAGGGAGGGCAGGGATGACAGGAAGACCCCCAGAGGGGAGAGGAGGAAGTGAGAGGGGACGGGGGAAGAGGGTCCTCGAGGAGGAGGGCTAGGTAGCTGGAGAGCAGGGTTAAAAGTGATGAAGACAGGAGGAGAGATGACCCTGCACAAAGGAGCGTACAAAAGAGCGTACACGGGTAGGCCCGTGTGCCTACCCAGCCTGGTAGGCACACAGGCTTCCAAAGGTTTAAACAGTAATGAGTCAAATAGTCCACAGCCAAGTTCGCACCCACCGCAGTAGTATTAAGCAAGTGAGGTTCCAAGGGCTTAAATACTAGCGAGTCCAATAAACCAGAGACAAATCAGTATACAGAGTAGCAAAAGTCAGTAAACAGGGTTCCAAGGGGTTAAACTGCAGCATGACTAGAAAGTCCAGAAGCCAAGTCAATACACATAAGAATGTCACAAATATTGAGACTGGATGAAGTTAACACAATTACTTGGCAATGTTTGCATGAGGATGGGTCCTATTTATACTACCTGTTAGCTGCATCTTGATGACATCAGCAGGAAACTTACAAAACTTAATTGGAAGGTCTTAATTGCCGGCAAGGTTGCTAAGCAACGCAGGATATTGAATGCAAGAGCCTGAACAAGACAGGCGAAGACAGAAGAGTGGTAGTGGAGGGCAAGCTGTGAGAAGTGTCTTGCACTGACAGGTAAGATGCGGCATTTCAGGAGGGGAATAGACATGCCGCAGCTGCAGTTCCCGCTGGTCCTGACACATCCACTACCAAAACGCTTTCCAATTTTGTACTTACTTCTTTATTAAATCTATTGAGTGCTAAATAGCATTAGGTCAGGCATTCCTAGGTGCAGGAGCCCAATGCTTTGGTTGTCTCCCCCCCCCCCCCCCAATTCACCAATTCACCAGGCCCACTGATAGTAGCATGGGATGTTGCAGTAGGGGAGGGAGTGTATTTTATTTAAATTTATTCTATTGTTTGCACTAAAGTCTGATAAAACGGGATGTTTTTTTTTTTTTTTTACTAAACTGCATTTAATTTATGGGTTATTAAACTTCCAATCTTTTTTGAAACTTCCGCATATTACGCGATTTTGCCCTCCGAGCCGTCAGATTTATTGTCCAGCAGTTTGGAGGGTGAAAAGTGAAATGGATGGATGAGGACCACTTTTGATTGACTGCCTGTCTATTAAGCAGACTGGCTTGCTGAACATTAGCTCATTTGCGACGGGAGTTCCTCAGGATTAGATTGGTTGGTTTCAAAGTTTTCTTTTTATTATATTACTCCATCTAAGAGGGCTCTGTTAATTGTGATTATATGTATTGGGTTGTTATTACTTATTTACTTTATAGGCAAAGGCACTATAATTTTTTATTAATTAGATGGGACACTATTAGTAATTATTAAATAGACAGGATCACTAATGTTTATTTTTGTACTAGGTGTGGCCCAATGCTACTCTGCAATGTTCTGAGCATACCTAGGTGAGTTAGCAATTAATCACCGATGTCCACATTGGACTCCTATCGGTGTATAACTGCAGGCTAATAAATATGATAAAGATGCTATTTATAAATACTTAATGTATTTGATCTATATTTTAGTACTTTTAGCTATTGCACAATTTATATTATACTCTATGCATTCTGAATTAGTTTGTACTTTCTCAGGATACCATTATCCTAATTACGATTCCAGCAGGTAACTGTTGTGAACCACTATGTGCGAGATAAATCACTAGAGCCGGCCTTGACGAGGTCTTTTCCTTTAGCAACTCATGTTCCTATATATCGCTATGTGTTCATCAGTACTTGGCTGTCCCCAGGACTTCAACTTGAAGTAGTAGCAATATCCTACTCCTTGCCTTATAAGGACAGGAAGCCAAACAATTAGTGACTGTGTACCCACCTCTGCCCAGCCCTTTCCTAAACTGCGGTCATGTGACTCACCAAGAATAAAAACAGTGTCCTGGCTGCAGTTGTTGATGTTTGCGGCTCTCTGACAATGAGCTGTCGCCAAGCGAACAGTAATATTTGAGAATTTAGGACTTATTACTGATTTTCAGCTAGTAAGGCAATAAAAAAGTATTCATGAGTATACAACAAATTTTCGTAAATGGTATTGAATATTATTAAGCATTTCATACATCCCTCAATTGTGAATTGTTATAATTTATGTATTTTTATGTTCTCTAATTGTGCTTAGAGAACATGGTTAATTAATTATATTTTCTTTAAATGACACTCAGGTCAGTCAGCAGCCAATAGCAAAACAGTAAAGACTTTTAATACTTCTGAATGGACACAGGGTTTTATTATTCTGATGAGGTAAATGGTATGAGTATAAAGGGAACAAGACCTTTAGTTGATCATTGATGTACTGTCAAAATTCATGGTAGGAAATATGGTTCCTGGGTTTGTCATGCAGAAATACAGGTACAGGTAGGAGAGCTCTGTGAGCTGAGAACTGTAGATTAGACACACTGGTGCAGCTGAGCTGAGGTGGTGGAATAGGTGGTAACTCTGTGAGTTGATATCCAGGAAGGAAGCAGGTAAGCTGGAGTCCTGTGAGCTGAGAACTGTAGATTAGACACACTGGTGCAGCTGAGCTGAGGTGGTGGAATAGGTGGTAACGCTGTGAGATGATATCCAGGAAGGAAGCAGGTAAGCTGGAGCCCTGTGAGCTGAGAACTGTAGATTAGACACACTGGTGCAGCTGAGCTGAGGTGGTGGAATAGGTGGTAACGCTGTGAGATGATATCCAGGAAGGAAGCAGGTAAGCTGGAGCCCTGTGAGCTGAGAACTGTAGATTAGACACACTGGTGCAGCTGAGCTGAGGTGGTGGAATAGGTGGTAACGCTGTGAGATGATATCCAGGAAGGAAGCAGGTAAGCTGGAGCCCTGTGAGCTGAGAACTGTAGATTAGACACACTGGTGCAGCTGATCTGAGGTGCTGGAAAGGATGATAACTCTGTGAGATATCCAGGAATGAGCAGGGCAGAGATACAGGAACAAGTAAGCTGGAGCCAGGGAGCCAAGTCTTCACACAGTCAGGGTTGACAAACGAAGAACAGGCAACTGGGTGTTGGCCCAGGTGCCTTAAAAAGTGAGGTGATGACAGGCTGGACAAATGGGAGCAGAGAGGAGGAGTTCTATCTGACAGGACGGGTCTGCGCATGTGCAGACCCGGAATCAAGATGGCCACCACCATCGGATGGACCCGACACCGGCGGGGATCCCCGCATTTGGCAGGTGAGAGTATCAGACCCCTTGTGTTGCGGCGATATGTGATAGCCTGCACCTTGAAGACAACCTGCAACCACTGTGGCCTGGCCAGACATATCTAAAAGGACTGCCCAAAAGGGCCAGTACCTACGGATCTGTGCATGCGCAGACCCGGAATTAAGATGGCCACCGCCATCGGACGGACGCGGCACACGGCGCCGGGAGGGATCCCCACGTTTGGCAGGTGAGAGTATCGGACCCCTTGTGTTGGGGCGATATGTGATATGTACTTTGAATGTAATTACAGCCTTTCAATGTTATATGTTATAATTCTGAAGAATATATGGATTTCTTAACTGCTTATTAAAAAGATGTGACTAAAGTGAGCTTATCATAAAATGTTTAATCTTCTACCTTGTCTTATCATGGATCCCCACTACTATATATTTACTTTTGTTTGAGTTAAAGCACAGAAATACTAAGGAGATTGATTTCGGTTTATGAGTTTGTGTTTTACGGATTATTCTCAGTTATTTCTGGTGAGTAGCTCTACTAGAATATTCAAAGTTTATTTTCTTCTAGACTATGATTAGTTTATATTTCTACATGATCACTTCCTATGTGAGTTGGTGAATTGAGGTTAGTTGTAAAGTAAGTGACACTGATCACTTATTGGATTGTAAATAGCCTTGAAGTCACAGTTTTAAGATGAGCAGATTTAATGCTCTCCTTTGTATGATTTTTCTTTTCTTTTTTTTGGTCTAATTCTACACAAGGGATTATCTACCAAATTAAGGTATTTTAATATACTTGTAACCCAGCATACTATGCAAATTGCTTACTTTTCATAGATATAATATATATTATTACTACACCCTCCATACCAAACCTCACTTAACTAACCCCCACCAGTCCCCAAATAATATTACTAGCCCTTCCACATCAGCTCTCATATGGCATTGCAACACAAGCCCCCATATAAAGTTACTACACCCCCAACACCAACCCCCACATAACAATAATTCAACCACACATAACATGAATACAGGTGGATAGGAGAAGAAAGAGGTAGGAAGAGGAATATAAAGGAGTAGTGGCGCTATACATTTATATTAGTAAAATGAATTCAGTTGTAATACAAATTTGGACCTGAAACTACAACTTTGCCTGATAGAGAGAATGGTGGTAACTGATATGGGACAACATTAAGGTATCTTCAGAGTTTTCTTCTAAGTATTGGTCTTAGAATGGTGAAGTTAAAATAACTCTTTTAAGCTTTATCATTTACTGCAATATTTTTGTTAGATTTAAAGTAATAATAAAAATTCAAGTGCATAATAACTAGATATGCTCGGGCTTGGTTATCTGAAATCCGAGCCCACCCGAACTTAGAGGATCCGAGTAGGATCTGAATCGAGGCAAAATGTCATTGTTGCGTTGTCGGATCTCACAGGTTTTGGATTCCATAAGTACCTCCCTCCCCAGGAGATCCAGCGCCATTGCTCACACAGAAACAGGGGTAGCAGAGTTCTTGTCACTCTCCAGTCTCCAGTGCAATCGCTCAGTGCCATTGTTCACACAGAAACAGGGGTAGCAGTGTTCTGGTCACTCTCCAGTCTCCAGTGACATTGCTCACAGAGAAACAAGGGTAGCAGTGTACTTGTCACTCTACTGTCTCCAGTGACATTGCTCAGTGCCATTGCTCATACAGAAATAGGAGAGGTAGCAGTGTTCTGGTCACTCTACTGTCTCCAGTGCCATTGCTCAGTGCCATTGCTCATACAGAAATAGGAGGGGTAGCAGTGTCCTGGTCCCTCTCCAAACTCCAGTGCAATTGCTCAGTGCCATTGTTCATACAGAAACAGGAGGGGTAGCAGTGTTCTTGTCGCTTGACAAGAATTGACTGGAAATTAATGTTATTGAGGTTAATAATAATGTAGGAACAAAAAAAGAGCCAAATTATGTGATTTTATAAAAAAAAATATGGATTTTAGAAAGAAAATGGGGATTCAAAACCAAAAGCAAAACCAAAGCACGAAGTTAATCCAGACCCAAAACCAAAACCAAAACACGGGGGTCAGTGAACATCTCTAATAATAATGGTTTAGAAAAATTAAATAGTTGTGAAGAATTTCATCCACAATAATTTTATATGAATCCTCTAAAATAAAGGTCCCTCGACAAAGGCCAAAGTGTAAATGTTGCTATAATTCCAGCCTTTATATTAATTTATGTTTTACCTTGTTATTATCAACTGATGTCCATACCAAACTACAGGATGGTAGCATTTGTTGGGTAACTGTAACGTGTCTTGTCCCTCAATGTGGACATATGTAAGATAACATAAGGTCCACCTCATTTCTGATGACTGCTACGCCTGGGTGGATTTTGTCAGGAAGATAGTGGCAGGATGTCATGTCCCAGGCATCCAGGATAGTGACGGCCATTCCCTTAAAGGCTGCCCTCAATAAGATGTCCAGCTGCAGAGACAACCAGTCACTGCTATAAATTAATTTGTCACCTGTGTTAGCTGATTTAATTATCACAGTTGTCTGAGGGCTACGAAAAAGTAGAGATGCAACTGCCTGACGGACCCGGTCCAACCTTTCTAAATAGACCCTCACAGGGTAGCTGGTGAAGTGGGCCCATAGGGTCAGCACAACAACAGTATGAGACCCACCACCAATTCCAGCTATTTGGGCTGACTCATAGTGCAGGTCAGAAATCATAGTCTTGGAGGTCCTCAAGGGAAGTCCATGGGCCCTATATCGAATGGCCAAACCAGCATTAGCATCCACTGCTAGCAGAGGTCCTGGATTGTAATTTAAATGCAAGTCTATCCTCTTGAGACCTAAGGAGAAAAAATAAAAAAAACTATTGTTACCTGAACATCAAATTATAAATCTCTATTCAACTCTCATTCATAAATTCTTCAGCGGGGCTTGTAAAATTGGCTGTAAAATTATTTACCTAGGTAGTGATGACAATTTCTTTAGCTTAATATTAAAATAGATTACACTCCTTTCTTTCTCAGAAATAGAATATATAGCTATAATTATTAAAGTACATTATTATTCTGTATGCCAATCAATTTTAAATTTTAATCAAGTAGTTCATTTAATGAACATCATTGTATTTATAATAAATTCATTTATTTACTGGGATACATAGCTCAGCATTTAGGAGGTCCTGGTGATCTGGTGAGTTCCGAGCCATGATACATATATAAGGGGGAACTATAACATAAGACTTTCTTTACAGAAGCAATTATGTGCTTTAAGAGGCTGAGCTATCAGCACAAGGGATGAAATCTCAGAACTATTGTCCCCACTTTCTTCTATGTGTGTCTTGTTCTTAGTGTTTGCATTCCAAGCCATGATACGCTTAGAAGGTTGGACAGGCACTGCTTCTATCTAGCGGGTTCTAGATAACTAATCTATATATGGGACTTTGAATAAAAGCTGTAGGCTCATAAATACCATATCTATAGTAGATTGTAACTTATGTAAGTGAGTGACAAAAATTTCTGTTATAAAACTGGGACAGTTGTCATAGGAAAGTTGATTAGGTCGATCTATCTAAGAAAGATTTATCACTACATTGAAGTCCCCAATATAACAGGGAGGGACAGAGGGCAGCATAAGAACCAACATAATGTTTCTCACTTAAGCCAAAAAGTTCTATTTTAGATCTACCCATCCACAGAACATACTCTCAACAGTCTTCTGCCTCATTCAGGTAGTCTTTAGCAAACTTTAGATGAGCAGTCATTTTCTTCTTTTAGAGTAGCAGCTTCCTTGCTATCATCCCATGCACAGGAGGTTTCAGGTTAAAAACCACAGCTAGTTTATTCACCAGCTTACAAACAAAACAAAACATAAACCAAATCCTAGCCGACTGGCTAGTAGCTAATATATTTTAGCAACACTCTCTCTCAGGTGTTGGATCTTGTGTCCAAACACACACTCAACATATCACTGCTCACCACAGCAGAGTCTCTCAGGAGACAACTCACCTCCTTCCCAGGTCTGAGACAATGATTGCATATTCTAGCTGCCTTTTCACAGGCATCTCACAGGTGCATCTCTTAATCAGTCTGTTTAGAGACTGACAGGCCAGAAGACCTGGACTAGGCCTTATGTATGGAGCTCACTCTTCTCTTTCTGCATACATAACACTAGGGACCCTTACCATGTTTTGTTAGCACAGGGAAATACCCTGTGGGAAGCTTTACCCACACATCTACACATTCTCCCTGGTGTTTTAACATACACAATGCTGGAAGCCTAGGACACATACCTCTGTCATTTAGCCTGCTTACAAATATATCCTTGCATATCTATAATATAAATGCCTAGTGGCGTGTGTTAGTCTGTCTGTGAGTGTGTGTGTGGAAAAAATAAAACCAAGCTGCAGCGCCACCTGCTGGGCGGAGTTATACACTGACCTACTAAATTCTTAGTGTGTGTGGAAAAAAAAATTCAGAAAGGGCTGAAATTTGGTATACTAAGATGTTTTTAATTTGTTAATTTAATTTGTTAATTGTTAAAAGTGTTTATAAAGATTTAAAAAATATATATATATATTTCTAGAAGGAGAAGTGACAGTTGGGAGTGGTTGGTGGTTGCCGGGGGTGACAGTGGGGAGTGGTTGGTGGTTGCCAGGGGTGACAGTTGGGAGTGGTTGGTGGTTGCCGGGGGTGACAGAGTGAGAGGAGTGTGATACTCAGGACCGCTGAGAGAGATCCCTGTGTCTGGATAGACATCTGGATAGATGTGGCGATGAAAATGAAGGATGAGGTGATGGAGAAGAATGATGAGGTGGTGACATGTGGACAAAACCACGTTAAAAAAGGGCGCTTACGTCGGGAAGTAACGCTCTTTCCCTGAGGAGGCATGGGCTATGGCCCAAATTCATGACAAGAACCTTTTTAACACAATAAGTAGCTTGATTTGACTAGAATGCATGAGTATCATGCACGGGTTAACATATATATATATATATATATATATATATGCATGCACCCATGAGCCACAACATTAAAACCACCTGCCTAATTGTGTAGGTCCCCCTTGTGAAAAAATAGCTCTGACCTGCCCATCAAGGCATGGACTCCACTAGACCTCTGAAGGTGTCCTGTGGAATATGGCACCAAGATGTTAACTGCGGATCCTTTAAGTCCTGTAAGAAGTGAGGTGGGGCCTCCATGGCTCAGACTTGTTCTTCCAGCTCATCCCACAGATGCTCAATCGGGTTGAGATCTGGGGAATTTGGAGGAAAAGTTAATACCCTGAAGTCTTTGTCATGTTCCTCAACCTGAATAATGTTTGCAGTGTAGCAGGGCGCATTATCCTGCTAACAGAGTCCACTGCCATCAGGAAAAACCGTTGCCATTAAGGGGTATACTTGGTCTGCAACAATGTTGAGGTGGGTGGTACTTGTCAAAGTAACATGCAAATGAATGCCAGGACCCCAGGTTTCCCAGCAGAACATTGCCCAGAGCATCAGATTGCGTTCGTCGGCTGCCTTCTTTTCTCAGTGCATCCTGGTGCCATCTCTTCCCCAGGGAAACAACACACACACCTGACCATCTACATGATGTAAAAGAAAACGTGATTCATCAGACTGTTGCTCAATGGTCCAGTCATGACACTCACATGACCATTGTAGTCGCTTTCTGAGGTGGACAGGGCGCTTTGACCGGTCTGCAACTCCACAGCACCATAATCAGTAAGTTGCTATTGTTCTGACACCTTTCCGTCAAAGCCAGCATTAACTTGTTCAGCAATTTGTGCTACAGTAGCACTTCTGTGGGACTGCACCAGATGGGCTAGCCCTAACTCCCCACGCACATCATTGATCCTTGGGCACCCATGACTCTGTTGCCTGTTCACCGGATGTTCTTCCTTGGACTACCTTTGGTAGGTACTAGCCACTGCATATTAGGAACACCCTACAAGACCTGCTGTTTTGGAGAAGCCCTGACCCAGTGGTCTAGCCATCACAATGGGTTGAGTACGTTTTTTCGAGTACCACAACCCCCGACAACCAGGATACCTACAAAGAAACACAGATTAGAAAGAAAAACTACTTTAATCAAGTGTTTTTTTCAACACTTAACCTGCGGGGTCCCGACATTGCTGCTTTAAATGAACAGTTATCTTGAGTTACACTGTTCAGTTTCGTCCAACTCAAATGTCAGAGAGGTTTGTGTTTGGAATTACTTGCGGTCACCATCATCCAGTCATCGGAAATGTGTAGTGTCGCTTTGTAGGTAAGTCTGTTTAGATTGATGTAGTTTTTCTTTCTATTCAGTGTTTCTTTGTAGGTATGATCCGATCACAATTTGGCCCTTGTCAAAGTCGCTCAGATCCTTACACTTGTTTCCAACACATCGACTTCAAGAACTGACAGTTCACTTGCTGCCTAATATGTTCCACCTCTTGACAGGTGCCATTGTAACGAGATCATCAATATTATTCACTTCACTTGCTAGTGGTTTTTATGTTGTGGCTTATATATATATATATTGTGACAAAGGGAGTTAAGTTTTTATCTGACAGTCTGTATCTGCAAACAGAATTGCACATTTGTACAGCAGTGCACCTAACTTAATACAGGTGGAAGACATGTGTGTGATAAAGTAATAGTATAGGTTATGATTTAACCTACATATTTTGAAGTGGTCGGGATATATCTTTTTCCTACAGCTAATAGCAACTAACAGGATATGTCTGCCTGCGGTGAGGCTAATCAAGCAGAGCACCTGATGAGAACTTCTTTATAAAGACAAGGTTGGAGTGTCACCTGTCTATCAAGTCAGGGCTGTGGGAGGAGTTTAAAGTATTTTAACCCCTCTTTTTCATTAGTTCAGGGCAACTGATGCTAGGGAGCTTAACATTAGGGTCACAAGAAAGTGTGTGCAACTTTATTTTGTCTATTACTTTGCCATCCAGGCAATAAAACAAAGTTTAAAGCAATAAATCCCTCCAGAATCAGGGTAGGGGCACTGCCATCTTGAATTTGGTCACATGATTCCTCCCAGCCAATCGGGATAGCAGACTCCACTCCTGGTTTCCCTCCAAAATCAGTTCCTGGAAGCTGACATCTTGGATATGGTCCCCTGATCCCAGTAACTCAAAGTGCTGCTTCTGCACAGCTGACCACAATCTCCAATAAGGAATCATCAACTACTATAAAAGGACTGCCTGGAGCCCTTACCTGTTGACAGTGCAACACTGCAATTCTAAACATCAGCCTAGTTCCCAGCAGTCTGCTATCCTTTCTGCTGTTCCGGCTACATTCCGGCTCCAGCATTCTGGTTTCATTCCGGTACCAGCTTTCCAGACCAACATTCCAGTCCCATCCCAGCTCCAGTATTACGGTATTCCGATTCCAGCATTCCAGTTCCGATCTTGTTATCTGCATTCCAGTTCCTTTCTGGTTCCAACATTCCGGTTTCATCCCGGTTGCAGTCCCGTTCAGCAATTCAGTTCCTACTTGGTTTTCTTTGCTAATCTATCGCCACCTGTACCAGTACTTTCAGTTTCATGCAAAGGAATATAATCAGGCGACCCAGCTTTGTGTATCTAGTCACTATTCAAACTCCAGAGACACCACCCCGTGTCTGGGTTCATCATCATCAACATTTATTTATATAGCACCAGCAAATTCCATACCACTTTACAATTGGGAACAAACATTAATAAGACAATACTGGGTAATACATACAGACAGATCCTCAGGTGTAACACATCCCATTCGATGCAGGGGTGTCCGAATGCAAAACCGGACAGACAATCAAACCAAATCCATCGAGTGGAAGGCCCAGAACAGGCTCCCCAGGTCAAAGTTCTGTCCAGCATACACAATGTACAAAATGTCTTCTGGGATCCAATGTTACCAGTCTGTCAAGTTTTCATCCAAATCCATCCAGTGGAAGGCTCAGAACAAGCTCCCTGGTTCAAAGTTCTGATCAGTGTACACTAATGGAAGGTCGACCGGGACCCTAACCTCCCTAATGTCTGACCAGGGTCCAACTGGACCACCTTGCATTGGTTTCATCCCAATCGGTGTAACGGTGTCAAAGGTATTCGCCAACAAACAAACAAACAAACTTCTTCTTTTTTATACTGTATATAGATGTCATCCAAATTCATCCAGTGGAAGCCCCAGAACACTCTCCCCGGGTCAAAATTCTTCCCAGCGTACACCAACGGGAGGTCTGACCAGGACGTCATCCTCCTAGTATGTTTTCTGGGATCCAATGTTACCAGTCTGTCAATTTTTCATCCAAATCCATCCATTGGATAGCTCGAAACAGGCTCCCCGGGTCAAAGTTCTGCCCAGCGTACACCAACAGGAGGTCCGACGGGACCCTAACCCCCCTAAAGCCTGGCTAGGGTCCAACTGGAACACATCACGTTATTTTCATACCAATCAGTGCAGGGGTGTCCGAAAGCATAACCAGACAGACAAACAAACCAAATCCATCCAGTGGAGGGCCCAGAACAGGCTCCCCGGGGCAAAGTTCTGGCCCATTTACACCAGTGGGAGGTCCGACCTGCACCTCAACCCCTAATATTTCTTCTGGGATCCAAAGTTACCAGTCTGTGAAGTTTTTGTCCAAATCCATCCAGTGGAAGGCTTAGAACAGGCTCCCCGGGTAAAAAATCTGGCCAGTGTACTCCATTGGGAGGTCTAACCACACTAAAACCTGGCCAGATTTTTTACACGGGGAACCTGTTCTAAGCCTTCCACTGGATGGATATGGACAAAAACTGGACCACCTAACAATGGTTTCATCCCAGTCGGTGCAGGGGAGTCCTAGTGCATAACCGTACAGACAAACAAACCAAATCCATCCACTGGAAGGCCCAGAACAGGCTCTCTGGGTCAAAGTTCTGGCCAGCACACACCAACAGAACCTCCACCCCTTAGTATGTCTTCTAGGATCCAATGTTACCAGTCTGTGAAATTTTCATCTATATCCATCCAGTGGAAGGCTCCGAACAGGTACCCCGGGTCATAGTTCTGCCCAGTGTACACCAACGGGAGGTCCAACCGGGATCCTTACCCCCTTAAAACCTGGCCGGGATCCAACTGGACCACCTCGCATTGGTTTCATCCCAATCGGTGCAGGGGTTTTAAAGATATTTGCCAACAAACAAACAAACAAACTTCTTATTTTATACATTGAGAATAGATATAATATATATATATATATATATATATATATATATATATATATATATATATAAATAAATATATATATATATATATATATATATATATATATATATTTATATATTTATAGCTGGAAAACTTTGGTAGCATCTATCATTGTCTCCATGCACCTACCGCTTTCCAATACAGAGTATTAGTACTTTGATGCAAATATATAACCAAATTATGCACCTAATCAGGGTCAATCAACATTTTTTGAAAAATATATTACCAGGTCCATAATTGCTAATAGACATTTAGTGGTTGGTGGATGGCTACACTTATCCAACAGTACTGCTTAGTATCCCAGTAAATTTTTCTGTAATGTAAGGTGCACTTTACATGAATATCATCTAGTCAACAATTGGAGACTTTGGCACCCTTCAGTCTGGGACTACACTTATTATACCCACATGAAGTCTAATCTAGAATTAATTATATATTCCTGTCCCATAGTATTTGATGCCAAAATAGGCCACACTACCTCCTTGGATCATGTCCTAGTTTTACTAACTCTCCAACTAATCTAACTCAACCATAATCTTTGCTCTTAGCGACTCCTCAGTCAGGACACCTATTGTAAAGTTCAGCTAGAAGCTGATATAGACAATTACATAGAATTAAAATCAACCAGAATTATCCAAGTTGCCTCTCTGGGAAGCTCATAAATGTTTCATCTGTGGTAAATTTATATATTTAGGCTCCTACATAAAAAAAGAAGCCTAGAAAGATTGGCTCCTCCAAAGGCTAAAGATTTTGGAGATGAAGCACAAGTCCTCCGTATCTGGGGAAACTCTAACAGAACTAACAGAGGCAAATTTAACAAACTTATATTTGATAGCATTAAACTAGATTTCAGTAAGCTCCACAATAGGTTCCTATATACCATGGTAGTCCAAACATTAATGACGCAAAAGTAATGTGTAGAGTAGACGCACACGATCACGTGTTGGGACGGGGGTAATTTCTGTGACTTACCCTTCCTTCAAGTCACAGAAATTACCCCCATCCTGACTTTACCATCCGTCACTGCACATTTTTATGTAGGAGTGAACTTTCGTTATATGAACCCTGCCTGTGCCTCTTGTTTTCATTGGACTTCAAAACAAGGAGTGGACATTTATTACACACACGGGAATATGTGTGTCTACTTTATATATTAATTTAGCATCATTCATGTTTGGACTATATTGGCACATAGGAACCTATGGTCGTCTACTACATTTGTCATAAACCTTGATTATCTTCATATCGACCGCTGTGCCCTTTTTGGACTTTCAGTATGATTGGAATCAATTGAGCTAATCATAGTATTTTTGATCATCAGATTTTGGTTTTGTGTCATCAGTGCACTGATATTATGGTTTATGTGTTTATTACAACGGTGATTATTTACATGGTCCATTAGATTTATTTAGCTTACACCTACTGGTTTTCTATCATTTGCATATACTATACTGATACCTTACTACACATTAGTCCACCATCCTGTTACTCTCGTTCAACATCTATACTGTGCCTGGGATTATATTGCACGAACATTCATCTGGGTTTTGGGACCACTCCCCCTTCATCTTCCAACTGACAGCATACTGATTATTACACTAATAGGGAAGTGCAGCTGGGCAGCACTGTGGCTTAGTGGTTAGCGCTTCAGCATCTCAGCACTGGGGTCATGAGTTCAATTCCCGACCATGGCCTTATCTGTGTGGAGTTTGTATGCACTCCCCATGTTTGCGTGGGTTTCCTACCACAATCCAAAAACATACTGGTGGGTTAATTGGCTGATATAAAAATTGACCCTACTCTCTTCCTCTGTCTGTGCGTGTGTATGTTAGTTAATTTAGACTGTAAGCTCCATGGAGAAGGGACTGATGCTAGTTCTCTGTACAGTGCTGTGGAATTAGTGGCGCTATATAAATAAATGATGATGATGAAGTGTGACTCCCAACTATAGTTTGATTTTAATACCTTGTTTCATTACATAACTCCCCAACTTTTTAGCCCGGGTGGCTGTGGCTTAACCCAAGCAAACCCCCCCTCACCAAGTCCAAAGTCTTTGGCTTAAGTCACTGAATTGACCCATTGGGTGTCACCTGGGTCAGGGGGGATTGTAGGCCACAGCCTATAGTTCATGAGTTACCCACCGGTGTCACAGGGAATTGGGCCAAACAAATCCGATGGTGGAAGGAGCTGCTTGATTAGACAAGTGGCAGTGGAAACAGTACATGTCAATATGTCCGGTGGCACTACACGGGTATCAGCCAGTGCAGTCTTTGAGCAGCACTGGGGCAAACTCCATTAGCCCCCTTTCTTTCTCCACTGGTCAGTGTCCAGGGAACTCACAACCCCCAACAAATCTATATGGGGAAACAGGGTCACTGAAAAGCATCCTCCATTGGCCCTTCCCAACCCCAAACAAAATGCAGTGAAGGGCCCATAGGCAGGAAAAGTTGTAATTCCAGATGAGTGCAATGGATCTGCTGAAGCCCCATCACTCAATGCATCCACTGACTGACCCTCCATGAATAATCCAGTCAAAAAGTGGAACTCCTTTTCTGGCTCTTATTTCTTGAAACTCAACATGACCCTCTGCAAACATCCAACAAAGTTACTGAAAGTGAATACAATATATATATTAGATTAAATATATACTATTCTTCAAGTTCACAGTGTGTTTCATCAACCAACTATGAAGACTTCATGCTGATTAACATGCCTCTTGTACTTTGCTGTGTTGCGCCTCTGAAAGAATAAAATCTCCATGAAATATATTACTCAAGTTTGAATACAGTTCCAGTTTCCTACAACAAGAATACAGATAAATAGAGGTGTTTACATAGAATAATGTACCCTATATATTGTCACCGAAGTATAGTAGAAAACAAAGTGAAAATCTTACTGGGAATGAACTTCTCCAAATATTCAAACCACTGGCGCAGAGTGGAGTCTCCGATCATGTGTATGTCTTTCCCTTTTAGACAGGCAAGTGCATCAGATGGCTGAGGAAAATGTTGCCCCAAACATATAAAGGAGGTCCAGCTGTCATTATAATAAAAGCCAGAAGGCTTTGTAGATTCCTGGCCAGGTCTGCAGACCGAGAGATTGGAGGTGAGTCCTGAATGAGAGCGAGTGAATAAGAATGAGAGACAAAAAAGTGAGTTAGTGAGAATGAGAGACAAAAAAAGTTCTACTCATTTAAAATGGTGAGCCAACAACATCCCAATTTGAGCTATACTGTTTCAGTGTAACAAACTCACTAGTCTAGAAAACACATAAGGGGGTGTTAACAATCAACTCCAGACTACTATACTGGCTAAGTTAAGGAATCCTTTATTCTCCCTGTTTGTAACCAGATTTTTTCTGGACACACAGCCTCACAATTTACATATTAATGAACGGCACTTTCTGCACAGGACTCCTGCCACATGAACAAGAGTGAAAACACAGAATTTTTCATTCTCTTTTCACATGGACATTTGAAGATAAGACATCAACCTTCTTTTCCCTCTCCCATCCTCTTCACTACCTTATCACATCCTTCAACATGGTGCAACACAATGAATAATTGAACATACACGCACATAGAAGGCTGATAATATATATAATAGACGGTAAAGATAATACTGAGGTTGATGTGATGTTTGGATTACTGGGATTAGTGTGCTGTGATTGCCGTTTAATGACTTGTAATATGAATAAGGATGATACATGGAAGCAAGGATTATTTTGTATTGTTATGATTGGAATAGTGATTGATATTGAAATGTTTGTGATATATGTATGGGACAGTCAGTATGATAAAGTATATGTGTATTGTGTCAAAAAGAAAGGGTTTCTAAAAGAAGAGTTAGGCATTTAGCTGGCAATCTGCAGAGAAAGAGATACAGGTGGCGGACATATGTGTGACAAAATAATAGCAAAAAGTCTGATTTAAATTACATATTTTGAAGTGGTTTAAAAAGCATCTTTTACACAGCTAGCAGCAGCCTGACAGGGTGTGTCTGCAATCAAACAGGGCACCTGCAAAGAACTCCATTTTAAAGGCAAGGTGGGAGTGTCATCTGTTCATCAAGTTAGTTCTGTGGGAGGAGTGTAAACTATTTAATCCTGTCTTTTCCTATTATACATTGTGACCAATGCCAAACAGCGAGCAGTGTCTAGGGAGCTGGTCTTTAATATTAAGGTCAGAAGAAGGTGTGTACAACTTTATGTTATGAATTACTCTTTGCCATCCTGTATATGCCTGTGTTTATTGTGACACAGTCATATACATGGGACAGCAGTGGTGCTGTGATAAGGAATCTGCACGTTGCTGTATTGTTTATAAGAAATCTTGGCTAGATTGTCATATTAGGATACCTCTGCACGATATAGGACTGTTGAGCTAGTGCTGCTAACATGGGAATCATAACGGAATCTGGGAATTATAATGGAACCTGGGAATTATACATACAGGCGGAAATAGAAATTCAATGATAGACACAGGGAAAGATAAGTTACTGTACTTACACACTGATATTGTATCACCTTTTAACTGACTGTGTGTAAGAATATGTTAATAAAAATATGTTGTAACATTGTTGTGAAAATAAAGTATCATCATCATCATAGTGATAGTGGGATTTATACAGCCTTGATACAGTGGTTGTTAAGCAAAGATCTCTGTGAGGGTTTCATGTTACACAATGCGGTTAAAGGGCTGGAGTGGGCGTGGCTTATAAGGAAACATGTGAAAAGCATGCAAATAATTAGACTATCTAGGACAAGTGTATGAAAATAGCAAATGTATAATAATGTACTTTATATGCCCTATTCCCCTTTAACAGGGTCCCTCTCCCTGAAATGCCATCATTTCTGCAATGCATCTGCCTTCCAACATTATGTATATAGGTATCACCTCAAGAAAGTTTGTCTCACACATTGGTTGTACGAAAGACAGTACCAGACTGATAAAGTGGCATAGCCATTCAATCAGACATTGGCAATCATTACAACAAGGCATTCGACCACATGGCTTTCTCACAAGCTCTCTTGCAGCAATATTTGTACTATTAATTTTGGTGATGCACTCTTTAACTCTTCTCAGTATCTGGTCATACTCTGTATGAATGGACAACGACACGGTGGCACTTCCTTTTTATGCTGTATACAACTCCCTTATCTATAAGTTTTCTAAAATAGATCCTCTTACCTCTCTGTCTGTATTATCCAGTATTGTTTTATTACTGTTTTTATTCCCAATTGTAAAGTGCTACAGAATATTCTGGCACTATATAAACAAATGATGATGATGATGATGACGATGAAGTATTTATTATTACTACTGTGTGGAAAACAGTATAAGGATGTTAGCTCTCAGGAGCAGGGCCCTCTTTCCTTGTTTGCTCCTTCTACTATTCCATCACCCTCTGTACCTCTTGGCCTGCTTCCCTAGCCCTGATTTCTTAAGCTTCAGCCTACTTTATTTGTGGCGCCTTATAAATTAAAGATAATAATAATAATAAAAATAATAATAATAATAAAAAAAATTGTGGAGCACTAAGTGCGCTTTAGCATTAATATAATGAAAGTACACTTTGGGTTATATATCCAGTTCTGCTCACTCTGGGGTTTAATAAATGCACCTCTCCAAGCATAATAAAAAAGAGGAAAAAATTTAACAATAAGAATATTGGTTGTGGGGAAAGAAAACAGAAATATTAAAAGGAAAAGATGCATAGAAGTAATAAAAAAGGAGAGGAACTTTTTCTGCTGTCAAGCGGAAAATAATTAAAGGAGGTACAGAGTGAATATAAGGCTATTGTCCTGCAGGTAACTTACCCAATGAGCTGTTATCTGACATGACATTGATTGGAGGAACCTTGCCAGGGATAATCTTGCCAGTGACAGAGCTACGGGAAAGCAATAATTGGCTAAACAATTTGAAATGTGTCAGATGCATAATCAGAATTAACAGGCTTAAAATGCAAATTTTAATTTAGACCCCAGTCCTCCAATATATTCCTCACATCCACCTATCATGTTGACCATTCAGAACAGGTGATGTTTTATTAGGGGAGCACAATACAGATCTATTGATGACTTATCCATAATTTCTCATTGTTTCAGTCTGTGCTGCCTGTTTCAATGCTGTTCCTATGAATGCCACACATGACATAACAAAGGAATTGATAGCTATGTGTCGCTGGATCACATAGAAATAATTTATTGTTGAAATTTATTTGAATAAGTGGTGCAGGCGCCAATTTATATCATTGCAAATGTACTGATTTTAATACTGTGCTATATTTCTGTATTAACAATGTACTGCTTGTTGAGGCCATAGGATCATGTCAGTAGAGGAAATGTGTTTTCTGTTTCTGTCTGATGGTAGGTAATCTCATGTTAATTAGAACTTTTCATCTCAGTGTCCAACACATCTCTTAGCCTGAAGGAACAGGAGGGTAATTAAACTTGTTAGGTTTCCTATGTCTCTAAGACAGGATGCAGGTAATCAAGAGATTGATGTAAATTCTGTTAAATCTTAAATCAAGTTAACTCATAGTCTGGAGGATATTACATTCTGAGATCTGATGTAATATTTCAGACGGTGCAGAGCCATCTAGGATCAAGGGATGGTGTTACCCCCTGTTAGGCTGTGCCCAAAACTGTATAAAAAAAGCACTGTTTGACCATGTAATGTATTATACCATCTGTACTTCTGGAAAGATCGCTAGTACCACAAACTGGCGTATATAACAATCCATATTAGGACACTTGAGCTAATAAAAGATCACTGCTTCAAGAACCTGCTTTGACGCCTACTTACCTGCTGTAATTCCTGTGACCATAAGATTAGACCCAATCTAATTTGTTTTCCGGCTGTACTGAGGTTGGGACCCAGCATCCAGTACCAACACTCTGCCTGCTACCTGCAGCTCTGGCCAGTGTTATAGGCCAGGGGTAACCATTCACAGCAACTCTGATCTGAAGGAAAGAGGTCAGGTGTACCAGCCAGGTGTACTAACAAGTAGGTACACTAACAGCGAGTGTTACACAGTTCTAGGTGCCGCTAGGGAGCCAAATGGTGGCTGCAGGCTCCTCCTACTGTGACAGGAGTGGTGCATTTGGGATAAAGAAAGAGGACGGTGGTAAGGCAAGCCCAGCTAGTACCCAGTAACACAACAGACAGGGTGGCATAGAAGGTCCATCCTGTCACACTATGTTTTACCCAAATGTACTTATGGACTCGTTATGTTCCAACGGTCATGTTTCCTGATCTCAGACAAGGGTTTTAGATGGATTTTATTGCCACTTTTTCCACTTGGTAAAACACAGCTGTCTAATCCTGACTGACACACTAGAGATCATTTAAAAAGTGCACGAAATGTGCACCACAAACACCTTCGCACAAGCGCAGCGGATGGTCCAGAATGTTCACATCAAGATACATTTTACAGCTCATTTATTTTTTATTTTGTTCATTGTTTAAAATATAATTACTGTTCCCTTGGGCTGCTCTGCTGTGCCTCCCTGTTACAGGTTTAGAAACAAAGAAAAATAAACTTATTTCTCATATTCTAATGGCAGCGATGTCCTCCATAGCCACTTTCTGGATGGACCCTTCCTCACCTCCACTTCAGCATGTAAAGAGCAAAATTTGGTTCATTGATGCCATAGAGCTAATCACTTATCAACTACAGGGAAAATCAGATACATTCAATCCTGTCTGGGAACCTTGGTGTAAGTTTGCCTCCTGCACTCCTCCTACTCTGTTACTACTCCTTAGTATACAACAGTTTGACCCTCCACATGATATTTATTATTCTAGCACTAACATTTACACAACAATAAAGTACTTTAATTCTCTTTCTGATTTATTCGTACAGACCTTGATAGGCTCCTACTCTGGGCCTGATTCATTAAGGCGAACAAAACTAACGTATTGTGCATTTTTTTAAAAAAACGCACGTAAATCGGGCATAGAAACATCCATATTCAGCAAGGAGGGGACGTAAAGATGCATCTGTTGATGAATACGGGTCTAGGTCCACTCTGCTCTAACAGACAATACACCGCAGTATACGTCCAGTACATATGTGGAATATAAAGTCACAAAAGAACGCAGAAGAAAAAAAACAATTAATGTCACCTGTTAATAATATAGTCATTAATGACAAAATATTAAAACAAAAAAAAAATGTTTCTCATTTTTTCTTTTCCATAAAATACATTTATTATTATGCTATGGATGTCTACTGTACTAAAAGGCCATTTTTACAATTGCTCCTGTTTGCAAACACATGTTCTAGCTGCATACACAGCCGTCATCACGATCAGTCAACACTTACTCCAGACCTGTAGCTGGTGCAAATGATAAGACAGAAAAACACGAAGTTTTGAGATGCCCAAAGTTAGAATCGGACATTGCCGAGTGTGGTCGAGCTTGGCACGCCCTTACTGTACATTGACTAGGTGTATATGCCCAGCCCTTTCCCCATTCCACTCTTGAACCCATAGGCTGCAGTAATGGTCCTTTTCGCTCATAGATGAATTGTTCTGTGCATGTAAGCACATATCGGCATTTATGTTCCTTAATGAATCATACCCACTGTCTTTTTCTCCTTCCCTCTTGTCGAAGTCGTATAATTGGATGAACGAAAGTATATTGGTTAATATTGTTTTGCCGTGCGATTGCGATTCATACGCCACGTAACACAGAACCGTACGCCACCTGACACAGCGCGTGGTGCGATCGCACGGTAAAATACGCACGTACACACTCGCATTACAACATTTAGTTATTTATACAATTCATATTCATGCTAGTCCGTTACACTGTAATTTATGAGCAGATAGTATTTGGTTTATTATTAGTTTATATAATATTATTATATGTACACTTCAGTGATATTTAAGGTTCAGCTTATAGGAAAGGTGTCATGTCTAATATCATAATAATCCCCTTTACATCAGCAGCTGTTCGGTGCTTTCGGCGAAGAGATCGCACATTGCATACTCTAGTTATTGATGTTAGGGAATAAACCTTTAATATGATATTAACTGTCAAATGCTAATGGACTGATTGTAATTAGAGTTTGGCGGGAAGAACAGAGCAGTTTGGCGGGAAGAACAGAGCTCATCCCCTGGATAGACCCCCACCTTTGGATTCCTTAGATTGAATCAGCCTATGATGTGTAACCCCCTGGACCCTCCTGATGCCTGGACCAATAGAAGCAAGCTATACCACCTGCATTGTTTCACTGTATCTCTGTTTGCATATAAGCAGTAGCTCTCATGTAGTGTTCAGTCTACTCTGACCACAGTAATCTAAACAGATATACTGTGCACTGGGATCCATGGAAGCGCAGTGATTGCAGCGGTATGTATTTATCTTATGGTATTGGCTGTACTGTACTGTATTATATTACAATCATGTATTGAATTGTTAACTTGTTACATCTGCTAAAATAAATCACTTAGTGCGTTAGAAACACAATACAATAAGTCAATGCTTATTTGAAAACGATACAATTACTTTAATACTCTCTACCCTTTCATCCCTAGTTGTATAATGTAACTTTAAATCTTAAAATTACATGCTTATAATGTTCTAGTTTTGTGTTATTTCTGATCCTTTACATATTGTTGTTGATGAGAAGTCTACCATTTGTACATGCTGTCAAAATAAAAAGTTTTTAAAAAATATATAATTTCAAAACATCATCATTTATTTATATGGCTCCACAGATCCCATAACACCTAATATATTGACATGCATGAGAACAGTAAACAAAATGACAGATATGTGACAAATCCATGGATGCAATTAACAAAACAAATTGCGTGTTCTACTGAATGTTCATCTCATGTTCTACTAAAGAATCTGTCACAATTAATATTAGATGACAATGGAATCTGTAGTCCTCTTAATATTTGTCTCGATTTGAGATGAATAATGACTAAAAATTTATTTGATATTTGTTCTATAATTTGCCCTAAGAGACATTTTTTCCTCTTCTTGTTTACAATGTTACAGTTTTGGTTATGTTAAGCAATCTGTATCAGAGAAGAAACATCAAAATAACATGTTTATTTATAAGATTTTTTTTTATACATAGAGATTAAGTAATGTGTTGCTTTATGAACAAAACTGAGTTAGTTGGGTCTAATTTCGGCCCTTAGATAACTGAAGGCCTGATTCTACTGTTTGCTATCCTTCTGAATATAATGCCCTTAGTAGCACTGAAATGTAAACTGAGCAATTGTCCTGACCAATATTGCAAACTGATTACATGGGAATTATCACGAACCACTGGAAAAATGAGAACTAAGCAGACAAATTAAAGTGCCTATTAGTATTCTGAAGAGTATACAGGGAGGCCAAGGTAGAAACCAGAGAGTCCAAACTGAGCCAAATCGAGAATATCGAGAGTATTCAAGAAAGCCAAGAACTATCCAGATGATCCACTCAAAACAAGAACAGGAGGCAAATGAGTAGTCAGGGGCCAGAACCAGGATATTCAATATTGAAGAGAACCAGAAAGAACTAGAAAGCCCACAGGAACTTGTACCAGACTGCTACATGATCTAATACTCTGGTACTGGAGCAGTGCCAGAGTCTTCCTTTTATTGAAGTGCTAATGAGTTCCGGTGCTCAGTTATGTAACATCAGTTGATCACCAGCAAGAGAACCCAAAAGACGCGTCCAGTTGCCTCACAATGGGCATGCTGTTATGGCAACCAGTGTGGCATAAACTCATAGAACAGGTAGAAGAGGCCTTCACCTTTAGCAGCCGCCTTTCCCGTAGAGACTGGTTATTCTCGCAGGTACTCGGATGCCCCCAGGTCTTATACTCAGAGTAGTATGAGTTTATGCTAACATGGCAGCGCACAGGTACAGGAGGTAGTACACGTTGTAGCGGTAGGCCAGAGATCTGCGGACTGGACAGAGCACCGGAGAAGATGTCAGGTACAGGCAAAAGGTCAGGGTCACAGGCAGAGGTTCAAAGTCCGGGTACAGGCAAAAGATCGGGGTTACAGGCAGTGGTTCAGAATCTGGGTACAAGCAAAAGGTCGGGGTCAAAGGCAGTGGTTCAGAGTCTGAGTACAGGCAAAAGGTCATATACAGGTAATCAATTCAAGGTTTCAAAACCAAACAGGAGCAGGCAGCAGTACTGGGACAGAACGCTATAACCGGCAGTGAGGCTCAGACCTCACTGCCTTAAATAGTACTAGGAACCAATCAGGACCAGGTCTTAAAGTATTCACAGGTGCTGCCTAATGGCAGCAGTGCTGGTGACCAATAAGAATGCAGGACTTGACTGCATAATATATTCAAAAGCCCTAAACAGACATAGGTGGCTGCCTTCAGCTAAATAGCTATGATTGGCTAAACTTCATTACTGCCTGCGCGCGCGCGCCCGGCTGCTAGCCAGCTGGCCGGGCGCGGCGTCAGAGGGTTCCAAGCATCCCCGGCTGTTGCCCAGACAACCGGGATGCCGAAACCGGAAGTGACTTCCCGGTCACCATAGCGACGGCCGGGACGCCAGCAGGAAAGTAATGAGAGTCAAGGCGGTGCCCGCAGCCGCCGTGACTACTAACACAAGCATGTTAATTGTACCCAAAAGTCTCGCCCCGTTGCTAGTCGATGGGCGTGCACTGCTGCAGGAGGAAGGCATCCATCCCCGCGGCAGGGGAAAGAGCGGTGATAGAGTCTAACAGTTATTTGGTTAGAAGCAGCTTAAAGTGTTGGTGGAAAGCTGAGGACATCTTCCTTATCCTAGAACTTTTGTAGCACGATATTCTACTTTTGTAGGACTGGTTGGAACTTTGTAGCTTTCAGAGACTGGTGGGACTTGGTGTATTCTGTCTGATTTCAATTTATACCCTGCTAATTCAGCTCTGCATGCACATTATATTTATCCTGGGATTATACAATTTGAATACCATCCAGCTGAAATAGTCAGGGTTCCAACTTCCGTTTACAGAAAATATGTATACTTTTGCTTCCTATGAAAAGGGATTTTTTTTGCAGAATTTAGGGCTACTCCCTATTTACCAAAGATCCCAGCCGGTAAAGATTACACCCTGCTATAGGAAACAGGTTGCTCCGATTTCCTCCCTCACTCCAAAAATTTACTGGAAATTTAATTGGTTGCTATTAAATTGACCTTAGTCTCTCTCGGTCTGTGTGTGTGTGTGTGTGTGTGTGTGTGTGTGTATGTGTTAGGGAATTTAGACTATAAGCTCCAAATAACACATACGACTGCCTAAGATCTGAATGGCAGAACGGGGAGGGGAAGGGAAGGACTAGCGCAGGCAATGTACAGTAAGGGCGTGCCAAGGATGAGCACACGCACCAACTTCCAATTCAAGCTTTGGGCATGTCTATGGCAAGTGTATATCAGTCAAATTATTTGCACGAGCTACAGGCAGGTGTCAGTGTCAATTGATAGTGATGACAGACATGTAGGCTGCTACATGAACATGTGTTTACAATTAGGAGCAAATGGAAAAAGTAATTTTATATACAGTACGCAGTGAGAACATCCCGATAAATGTATTTGGTGGGGGGGGGGGGGGGGGGGGTGAAAACACAAAAAGCTGGGGGAGGGGAGGGTTCTGTGTCTTCTTCGTAATTATATTATTAACAGGTGACAATAATTGAATACTTTTATTTTTTGTGCATTCTGATGGACACTATATTGCACATATGAGTTGTTCCTACCCTGCATTGTGTGGTATCTATCTCAATACGACAAGTGCCGTAGATGCAGAGTGTACCTACACCCGTATTCAGCAAGACACATTTCTCCAGATCCACTTGTAGTTGACCACAGACCTGTGTATGCCCTAATAACGGGTTTTATAAAATAAACAACACATGTTACTTTTGTTATGTGTGCCTTAATGCATCAGGCCCTCGGTGTTTACATGTTTCTTTTGGCTTGCAGTTTTAGAACAAAACTGTTAATTGTAAGTGTTAGACCTTCTAAGGACAGACTCTAACAGACAGACTCACTCACCCACTCAGCAGCGAATCTTCCAGTTGGTTTGTCACTTTGCGGTATCCACCCAAGGCGTGATAGACCAAGGAGTCACACAGCAGCTTCTGTGGCCTCACACACTGCCACATGTTACCAGAGGCGGGGTCCATGTATTTACACACGTTATTTTCTGGCATTTCTATGTTACACTCCATCACTTGGCTGCTACCGTTAAAATTAAAAAACCCATAGAAATAGACCTGCAAAACAGAGCCGTAGTTTCTTTATGAAGAGTGTGTCAAGTAATTCCGCTGCCTGAGGTGAGAAGTGGCGCTATGCTCATCCCTTACACAACCTATCAAGATCATTTATAGAATACACCATGGAATACAGATATTAATACTTAACTCATTATTAGCTCAACAAGGGAGTCAACAATTTAAATTTAAACTCATTATCTGCATTTTGCTATTGTTCTTTACACACCAATGACCTCATTGTATGCGCACATCTGTTCTTTACACACCAGTGACCTCATTGTATGTGCACACCTGTTCTTTACACACCAGTGACCTCATTATAGGCTCACACCTGTTCTTTACACACCAGTGACCTCATTGTAGGCACACACCTGTTCTTTACACACCAGTGACCTCATTATATGCTCACACCTGTTCTTTACACACCAGTGACCTCATTATAGGCTCACACCTGTTCTTTACACACCAGTGACCTCATTGTAGGCACACACCTGTTCTTTACACACCAGTGACCTCATTATATGCTCACACCTGTTCTTTACACACCAGTGACCTCATTATAGGCTCACACCTGTTCTTTACACACCAGTGACACCAGTGACCTCATTACAGACACACCACTGTTCTTTGCACACCAGGGACTTCATTTTAGGCACACACCTGTTCTTTACACACCAGTGACCTCATTACAGACACACCACTGTTCTTTACACACCAGTGACCTCATTGTATGCAAATACCTGTTCTTTACACACCAGTGAGCTCATTGTAGGCACACATCTGTTCTTTGCACACCAGTGACCTCATTGTATGCACACACCTGTTCTTTACACACCAGTGACCTCATTATAGGCTCACACCTGTTCTTTACACACCAGTCACCTCATTACAGACACACCGCTGTTCTTTACACACCAGTGAGCTCATTGTAGCCACACATCTGTTATTTACACACCAGTGACCTCATTGTATGCACACACCTGTTCTTTACACACCAGTGACCTCATTATAGGCTCACACCTGTTCTTTACACACCAGTGACCTCATTGTATGCACACACCTGTTCTTTGCACATCAGTGAGCTCATTGTAGGCACACATCTGTTCTTTACACACAAGTGACCTCATTATAAACATCATTATAAGATATAGGTACCTTCTGCGCATTTCATTTTTTGTTTTTCCTTAGGTGTCATTATAAGTACACCTCTGAACTTATTAGAGCCAACATTTATTGTAAGTGTGAAAGTTCTGCAACAGTATAACATTCTCCTTTATTCCTATATTTGGAATAGTATTGTAATAATTATTTATTAATATTATTAATATTATTATATGACTTATTTTGGTCAAAAGTACTTCCCATCCATCTTTTAAGCCTCTTATTTCTGTTATGCATTTATAACATGGTCCCATCTTTTGTCTATAACTTATTTAAAAAATAAGATATTAATATTTGTATTCAACTTTTTAGGATACTTTAGAAAACTTAAGGCCCTATTCTTGCCATAGCGAAACACACAAATATAATTTCAGGAACACATGAAGAGTGGACTATCTTATTATCTAGAGTTAAATCAGTCAATATTTATTAAAGAGTAGAGTGGAAGATTTTTTCAACCACAGAACTTTCCTGGTCAATGAGATAATCTTAGGATAGGATTGATTTACATCCTACCTTAGGATGACCTCTTCAGTCTGGTATATGTTGTTGGGAATCCCCGAGACACATTATAATAATTATTGAATAAATTAACTCCTAATGGGATTTTCCTTGTAATACTGTAAATAACATGGGGATACCACCAAAACACAAATAAAATATAATAGTGATTGATATTGATTGATGGATTGATAAGTAAGTGTTAGATAAGTCAGGGTTACTCTGTGTCACCTTTTCTGGATGGCTCTCCCTCTTCTTCTTCAAAACGTCCACAGCCTCACTGGAGTGAATGAGTCTGATGTGTACCTCTGCTTCTCCCGGCCATGGGAGGAGTAATGTGGCCAAATAGCTGCCATTACCGAAGTCCTTTACATGTCCAGTCACTCCAGCCTTGAGTGTCCGAGAGTGCAACTTGGCCTGGAAGAAGTCTCCACCATATTCCTTTGGCTGACCATTGTGATCCCGAGCTGTGATGATCACTTCCAATGTTTCCCCAATCCTGTATGTGTCCCGTGCATTAAGCAGTTGGTAGTCACAATTTCCGGGGTTGGTAGAAAAATTAAAATGTCCCACAGTGGATGGAGGTTCAGGCCAATCAATTAGTCTTAAAAGTCCTTTGAAGTTGGGATCAATAGTTTTGGTAGAAACAAACATGGTTTGAGGGGTATCTCTGGGACGTGTGTGCATCTTAGGGGAGGGTGGCATATACTTTTTCAAAGAATCCATTGTTAGGAACCTGTAAATGGACTGAAATTAGCACAAATTACAAAAACTAGTCACTCAAAAAAAGAAACAAAACAACTGTAGAAAAGCTATGATACAAAACCGGGTCACTGTGCACTGCAAAAATCGCGTGAAGGTCCCTCCCTGTGGAAACAATTGTACAGTCCATTGTTGAGGACTAGAATGAGGTTAAAAGTACTGAGATCTAATACACTGCTAGAAATGTCAGCAGTCACTCATCCATTCTGAAGGTAGTCCTCAGTTGTAGCAGTGTGTCATATCTCATTGCTTTCTCCAGTAGCTCATCCTTCTCCTACTCAATACATTGGAGCTCATAGCAGAGATGAATTGCTCAAATGAGGTTTAAGAATAGCGGGGGATCAATGAACTCAGGATCTGGAATCCACTCTCAAAATCAAATTACAGAGACCTTCAGTGATCCCCCCTTTACTGACAGATCCAGTTTCCTAAGTAATGAAAATTCCAACAGCATAATTGTCCCACTTAGCTATTATCACTGGTACTCTGTATTATTACATATAATATCACATACTGCTTAAGTATAGTTGGTTATATTTATTTTGTAGGTTTGTGGGTTTTTGCTGCAACTCTGAAAATTGTGTATACTATTATATATCTGAATTAGTGGACGTATCAGTATCAGTACAATAACGTCTAGTAAAGTGAATTATCTAAATTATGTGTGAGTCTAGATACTGTATCAGAGCCATAACTTAGAATTCTAGCGCCCTCAATTTTAACCAAATGTACCTAAAATATTCCTAAATTGCGCCCCCCTTCAGCGTTGCGCCCTGGGCGGTCGCCCCTGTCGCACAGCCCTAGTTACGGCCCTGCTGTATATTACTAATAAGTAGTATTTAAAGATTACTCTTATTACTTTTATCTTCAGTGAGTCTTTCCTGCACACTTTAGTTCTTGTTGCATTTATACATAGTAAAAGAGGGTATCAGAGACAGAGATATTTAATTGATAGGAATACAACAACCTATATGTTGGCAGGAATTTCTTTTCAGATTTCTTTACAGGTATAATTCATATGTGATTTATTCTACAACTTTTTTAGGTAGCTGTGATCCCCAGACTCAAGAAACTCATACAAGTTCCTTTACTAGCCTTCTTCACCCAGAGCCAAGGCACAATATATTCAATTAAATATAGGTTGATCAAAGTAGAGTACTAGCAAATCTGTACCTTCATCTCAAACCACTTCCAGAAACAAATCAAGATTAACACACGGCGGCAGAGGTTCATGTGGTGGCTTTGGCTACCAATTCAATTGCTGAAGTAGCCAAGGAAATCTCAAAATTGATTATGCCTCAGATAGATAGCAAAAACATTAAAGACCTCAAACCACTATTTCAAAGTGGTCTAGAAGGGGACATAACTGTAGTGGAAATTGTTAAAGCTATCAAGGGACTCAAAATGGGCAAAACTCCAGGGCCAGATTGACTTGCTAATGACTATTCTAACATCTTCAAGGAACATTTAGCTCCTGCACCGTTGGAATTATATACAACTACACACAGACAAAGTACCTGTTTCCTGGTTTCAATCTATTTTTATTCCAAAGCCTGGCAAGGACTCTCAGATAGTAACAATGTTAGTTTATTGGGGGCATAAACTTTTCAGACAAAAGAAACTATAACTATGCAGCATTGTTGCATTATATTCATGATTGGTTTCAAGATATTGAAATGATGCTTCCTCAATTGAAAAGGGATTTCTGGAGGATTAGGGACTTGATAAGCTTCTTAAACAAGCAGGACCAGGTGATCACTTAGGAAATTAAGGATAATACATTGTTGTGGAACACTAAAACCTGTGGCACATACTCCATCATAACCTAGGAATTAATGTCCATAATTCTGTAAATTTGCCATTACGTCAAATTCCAGAATTACAAAATGGTGCAGCAACTTACCCCTCCTCTTTTTGTAGACTGGAAGGAATTAGAAAAATAGAATGCTTGATATATAGAATAGGCAAACTTTGATGTTCATTAAAGCAATAGACCAGTGTTTCCCAAACCCAGTCCTCAGGTACCCCTAACAGGGCAGGTTTTCCATATCTCCTTGCTGGAGCACAGGTATATTCATTACTGACTGACACATTTTAAAAGATCTACAGGTGGTGTAATTATTTCACTTGTGACCTGGAAAACCTGCTCTGTTAGTTGTACTTGAGGACTGGGTTTAGGAAACCCTCCAATAGACAAATCCTGTAGTTGAGGCAAATCAGTTGGCATATTTCTAAACCCAACAATATGTAATTGTGGTCATAAGAGTATTCTCAGATGTAGACTGGAGTAACATATGGACCAGTTACTAAGCTCACCTGTATTTAAATCTAGGGCTATCTCAATATATTATAATTACATGAAAGCTGTATTGATCATTCTTACACCACAACAGGGAGAAGTTGTTAGCTCTTCACTTTCTCTTCTTTGACAATTACCAGTTTATTACAGACTCTGGAAACTCCATGTAAATTCATTCCTTCAGTATGCATAATAAAATGTTTTTAAATAGTTTCCAGAGGGCATATTAATCCCTTCACCGTCTATACACAATGTTTTCATGTGATGTGTCAGTTAATAAGAGAATTTTGGTTGCAAATCAGAAGGTACATAATAGATAATCTTATTAATTGTGTCCCTTTCACCCCAGAGTGCCCAGTTCTAGGAATACAAAGGACCAAAAGGGGCAAGAGATTACTGCTTGCAGCTAGTGCAGTGGCACAGAAAACTAGCATTCATCCATGGATACATACCAGCCCACCCTCCTTGACTCTTTTTAGGGAAAAAATACTTCACTTATTAAAGATGGACTGGAGGGATGTAGTCATGGACGATGAATTCAAACCAGAACAATTCTTTGACATGTGGGAGAGCTATATCGTTACCTTGCCAATCTCCACCTGAACACAGGTACATAACTCTCTACAACATACTACGTGGTATGGACTTAGGTAAGTGACGGAAAACCCCAATACACTTATAAATTCATCTGTTCTTTTGTAAATTTTGCTTGCCCCCGCCTTCAGCTATAAACTGACTGATAAAGAAATTCGGAGAGAGACAAATACGTGTGATTTTATTAGAGACATTACTTTGAGTAATATAATCACATATAAAATGCTATAAAATTTATACTTGATATTTATAAATTATTATCAAGCAAAAATAACAGTGTTCTACTTTCAAAAATGTTCTTTAATAATAAATAGTTAAAAACTCACGCATGTGTAAAATGATGTCTAAACTTGCAGGAAATGGTATGTCATGTCCTCCTAGATGCCCCAACATTTCTACAAACTCAATATGGTCAAATCTGGACTTATAGTCTTCCCTCCCTCAAAAGACACATCCCCTCCCAACCTCTCCTTCACTATTGGTACTACCAACATCTCCTCTTTTCCCCAAGTTCAATACCTGATTGCAACCCTTGACTCCTCCCTCTATTTCACCCCCCACCCACATACAATCCCTTTCCAAATCCTGCCACTTCAGTCTCCACAATATAGCCCGGATCAGACCCTTAGGGGTAAATTTATCAACGTACGGGGTTGAAAAAGTGGAGATCAGATTCTAGTTATCATTTATTTAGTACATTCTACAAAATGACAGCTAGAATCTGATTGGTTGCTATAGGCAACCTCTCTACATTTTTAAACCTTCAGCTTGATAAATTTACCCCTTGGTCTACATTGATGCCACCAATACTCACATCCACTCTCTGATCATCTCCTGCGTTGATTATTGCAGTCTCCTCCTTACTGACCTACTCCACACCCGTCTCACTCCTCTTCAGTCAATACTCAATGCTGCAGCCAGACTAATCTTCCTCTCTCACCAGTCTTCATCTGCCTCCCGTCACTGTCCATCTCTACACTGGCACCCCCTCCCTTACAGAATCCTCTTCAAACTCCTCAGCGTTATTTATAAAGCCCACTCTAACTCCACTTCTCCTTACCACTCCAACCTCATCTTCATTCATACTTTATCTCACCCGCTATTGTCAGCCATCGTCCACCGCCTCACCTCCCATCTTGTCACTGCCATGATCCTGTTAGGGGCGCCCACACTGCTGGGCAAAAGAGCAGCCTCTTTTAGTTCAATCCTCACCTCATTCCATCCCTTTCCCATTTTCTCTTTGTTCTGGAATTTACTTTTTCTTCTTTGCCCTGTGCACCTGCTCTCAGCCGAGATTATATTTATTGCATTTTGATTTGTTGCTGCCCTGTATGCTAGGTTCTGTTTTGTCCCATGCCCTATGTACTGTGCTAAGGAACCTTTGTAGCGCCTCATAAATAAAAAGTAATAATAAAAAAAAATGATAAAGCTTATCTGGAAAATATTAGCAATGCATGGATGGTCCTTTCATTTCCTGCAGCATCTGAATGACCGCTTGCACTGATCGTCGAACCAGGGACAAGTATATAGCAGATAGTACCTTCAGTCCTTGATGCCAGAATGAATGAATTAATGAATGAATGAAACAGTAATGCGGTAGGCCACCATACACGTTTCATAAATTAATGATAAGGATCATTATGTGAAAATGATGTGAAAAGCCACCCTACGCACTTCATTCATTAATTTAGGATCCTACCCTTGACAAAGTTGCTAGAATTAAACCTCACTGTGTTCTGGATGTTTCAGGACAGGGTTCAGGGGTGGTCATTTCCAGGTCAAATATGGATGGCGAAAGACAGGTATACAAGTAAAATATGTACAAATAAATTATCTCGGCATGTTGCATGTATGTTTTATTATCTGAGAAAAGAATTAAGAAAATGAAACAGGCTGACAGTGATTCATAATTGTAATGACTATATTTCAGAGGCCACTAGAGGCCAATAGATGACTTAGTGACTTTAATTCTTATGAAGTACTCAGAAGAATCTGACCCCTGAGTTTGTGTCCTTCAAAGTCTCATAGATGAAGCTCTTGAGAAACTTATCCATACAAGGGAGGAATGCCAATTTTTATTTCAACCAAACCCAGATATCCCGAACAATCCTCTGCCCAAATGCACAAACCACTGATTAACCCACCAGCAAGCACCCTTATATTTCCAGGACGGATGCATTAACATTTCATGCATCACAATATGTAGACATTTTCTTGAGTAAACATGTTCCCACCCTGGATTCATTCTTAAAATGGTACATAATAATTTTATAGTCCTGCAAAAATTTCCATGTAAAGAATAATATTAAACAGTTAGACAAGCAATCATTGTGCACATCCAATAACAATGAGCAAGCATTTTAAATTGGTGTTACTCCTTTTCCCAACAAAACTGTGAGCAGCAACCAATATATAAACAAAGAAATTCCGATTACAAGAAGAGCGACAATGCAGATTTATGTGAAAACACACAAGGGACATTTTGGACGGGTCTCCATGCAGACTGCTATAAATTGCAAAGATACAGCATGCTGGCGCTTGAGTTGTAGGTCATCAAACAGAGCGACATGGACATTCTTAAACTTAAAGCATCAATGGCAGGACCCGGCAACTCTATAATTTAATCTAATCCTTTCATAGTGGCTAAGCACAATAGATATGAATCTTCACATGTTGATAGTATAAACAAACATACTCCACTATTCAAAAAAAACTGTAATGATACAAAATACTTAATTTAAAAAAACACGTACCCATTATCCGCTTATCGGTTGACATCTTTTACCTTTACAAGGTTACCCCTACCAGAGCTTACCACCATAAAATAAAGACACAGAGACTTCTTTTGGCGAAATGAAAGGTCAGAAATGTATTGAAAGATAAATATATTGAGAAGAGGTGGCAAATATAAGCAGACCAATCAGCCTCCAGGCCACACCCGTAAATTGTAATCTCTGTTCCAATTATTTGTACAGGCGTTAAATGCCAATCTGCCCCATTTGGCTCATTAGCTGAGGCTCGCCCGCCTAAGCGGAGCACCATAACCCCGAAGGGTTATTCTCTCTAATTGCCCAATCCCTTTAGGGGAGAGTGTCTACCACGCCTCGAATGTGACCAAATTGGCCGCTGATTAGGCTGCTTACCACCACAGCTAGGTTCCCAAAACTAGGAACATAATCACCCAGCCACCAAATGATCTCTCATAGCCAACCAAGAGAACTAAAAATCTGCTCCACAAAATAAGACATCCCAGTCTCCGTTTAGTGTACCCCATTCGATCTATAAAACTGCATAAAATGGGTTTTGATTGCCAGATAACTGATAAACTCACCCCTTACTTCCAAGAATATATTCCACACTGCCCTGATAACCGTCCCGCGGGCCTTTCCAATACGAGCCAGCCTATCCACTCCCCTCCAATTAATTCTAGGGATGATGTCTGACCAAATGAGGTGAACATCTGGCCAATGTAATTTAATTGCTCCAACATCCGATTTGATACTATCAATGATTTCCAGGCTATGAGCAGGGCCACTTTTACCGCCCCAAAAAACAAATGAATGGCCAACCTAACAAATTTTCTTGCCATCGTGCCGTGAACCTGCAACATGCAGTGAAATGCACATAAAACAAGAGCCATGACAAAATACATAGTAAATAAGAAAGAACACCACTAAAGTCGCATGCAACACAGGGTGACCCATGCGGAGGTAAAACCGGAAACCCCAGGGTGCCACAAGCTAATCAGGCCTCAGAGGAAAAGAGATGGAAAATGCTTTCACGCCTCCTTTTAACAAGATATGCAATGCATGTCATGGGTCAGCCTAACCAATTCGCATCAAATAAGCCTAGAGTGCTATAGATGGCTTAACATACCTTTTAAAACACTTTGACCTCCACCTACACAAAGCCATAACATTGTGCTCCGAAACACCCTCCTCAGCCGCTCTGTAGCCGCTTCTTTTCTAAAAGAATGAGTCTCACAATTTGCCTTCTTCAAGCTGGGCCTAGCAACACCATTCTTAAAGACAGCGGAAAACTGGAACTTCGTAAGAGGGTACCCATCACAGTGCCTAAGCCAATTATGACCAGGGCAGGGACCTTGGGCCTGATTCATTAAGGATCTTAACTTGAGAAACTTCTTATTTCAGTCTCCTGGACAAAACCATGTTACAATGCAGGGGGTGCACATTGGTATTCTGTTTTGCACATAAGTTAAATACTGCCTGTGTTTTCATGTAGCACACAAATATCAACTTAAAAATTCAGTATAGAAATAAGCTATTTAGTATTTGTGTGCTACATGAAAAAACAGGCAGTATTTAACTTATGTGCAAAACAGAATACCAATGTGCACCCCCTGCATTCTAAAATGGTTTTGTCCAGGAGACTGAAATAAGAAGTTTCTCAAGTTAAGATCCTTAATGAATCAGGCCCCAAATCTTTATACAACCTTGCTAGTTCAACTGGGCAAACTGCAATATCATGATTGCGATGCAAACTAATCCACCACCCTCTACCAAGCGGGTCAGTCTTAGATCTATGAATTTTACAAGCTATGCTATCATTCTCAACCATAACATTCAGACCCAATTGCAAATTTAGAAGAAGCCACCAAGTCACTTATTCTGAAACTCCGAAAAAGGCCATTGCAAAAGCCACACGAAACAAAGCAGCCTCAAACGCATCGTTAGCAACTACCGAAATAATATTTAAAAGACCAGCTAAAAATCCCTTATCAATTTGCCTACGTCTATCTTCCACCGCAGGGGAAAGCCTAGTCCATCCCCTTAAAGCCCTATGAACCAAACAATGCTTAGTAACATTACGACTACCGTTAAGCTGCAGAAAAAAGGAAATGCCTGACAGAGCTGATACCATACTGTATATGGCTTCGATTTACCCACATGAAAACAATGCCACACAAAAAACAAGATGCGCTGCTGATCAGTCTTACCACCAGCCTCCCTTGATTAACAAAATCCTTCCCAGGACGATTAAGCCTCCTGATATTTCTTCAAGGTTTCCCGATGCTACCGAATGTTTTGCAAGTTCCTCTATAACGGCCTTTTAATCTGCCAGACAAAATCAGGGCATTAAATACTAACATCATTAGCATCAGGGGCTAGCAAATGAAAATTCTGCCAATCAAATCTAGACAAAGCATCCGCAATCCCATTAGCAGAGCCAGGCACATGCCTTACCCTAAACATAATGTTAAACGTTAGGCATTTATAAACCAAATGTCTCAATAGCCTCAAAGCAGGAGGGGAGGTAGCCTTTTGATTATTGATAGCATGCTCAACCCCCATATTATCACCAGGAAGTTGTGCTTCTATTGCTAAGGCAATTACCCCACAATTTCATTGCCACAATAATTGGGAACACTTCCAACAACAAAAGATTCCTTGTGAGACCCTCCTGCCATCAAGAACGGGGCCACGATGCCGCACACCACTCCCCGCCCAGGTAACCACCAAACCCAGAAAAGCGAAATCAACAAACAAACCCCATTAAAATTCTCCAAGAACAGGAGCCACATAACTGGGCAGCACGGTGGCCTAGTGGTTAGCACTTCTGCCTCACAGCACTGGGGTCATGAGTTTGATTCCCGACCATGGCCTTATCTGTGTGGAGTTTGTATGTTCTCCCCGTGTTTGCGTGGGTTTCCTCCGGGTGCTCCGGTTTCCTCCCACACTCCAAAAACATACTGGTAGGTTAATTGGCTGCTATCAAAATTGACCCTAGTCTCTGTCTGTCTGTGTCTGTGTCTGTGTCTGTGTGTGAGTGTGTGTCTACATTAGGGAATTTAGTCTGTAAGCTCCAATGGGGCAGGGACTGATGTGAGTGAGTTCTCTGTACAGCGCTGCGGAATTAGTGGCGCTATATAAATAAATGATGATGATGATGATGATGATAACCAAATTGTCCCCATCTCCCTGGATGTCCTTACAAAATGACGGGCTATCATAAATTCAATTGTAGCTCTCTCTAACTTCCGATAAAGAACCCTACCCATGGCAATAACACGACAAGCAAAATTAAGCAGACCAAGCAGTGATTGAACTTGCTTTAACTGCACCTCACACTCACCCTGAAACAAGTCAATCACACCCCTTAACTTTGCCACTTTCTCATAGGAAGCCTACAACACCCCGCTCTAGTGTCATTTTCAAAACCCATGTATGACAATTTCTCCGTCGGACCTTCCGACTTGTCCGCCGCCACTGGAACTCCCATGACTCTAAACCATGCCTGAGTGGAAAACAACAAATCTTGGAACCACTTGGCCCTTTGAACAAGAAATAATCTAAGTAATTGGCCACACCCTGATGCCCCGACCCAGCAACAATACACCAATGAAGAAAACTGCTAAAACACTCTAAGAATGCACAAAACACCGAACAACCCATAGGCAAACATTAATCCACATAATAACAACCCGCAAACAAAACCCCATGTATCTAAATGAAGATGGATGCAAAGGCAGAAGCCTGAATGCTGACTCAATAGCAAGTTTCGCCAGCAGCGCACCAGCCCCGCAACGCTGCACTATCAACAAAGCGATTGATACACCACCGAGCACTTAGATTCAGCCATTGCATCATTCACGGACATACAATGCGGGTGAGACAGATGCTGGATCAGCCTAAATTTACCCACTTCCTTCTTTGATACCACGCCCACCGGGAAAATGACCAAACCCTGAATCGGAGGGACAGATATAGGGCCCCACATTCTACCCAACAATACCTCCTTACTCACTTTCTCCTGCACAATCAATGGCAACTCCAGAGCTAATTTCAGATTTCTGGGAAAACCAACTTGCACTGTTCCACTTACCGGCAATCTAAACCCAGACATAAAACCATCCCATAGAAATTCTGAGGCTGACCTATTGGGGTACCAACCCAACCATTTATTTAGCTATGATAAAACAATAGGTGAAATGTCATTAACGAGCAGGAGCTCCTGCGGTGGGTCTGTCAGTGGTAATTGGACCGCTCCTCCTAGGGCATTCTTTTCTGGGATGCCCTCCTCCACATGCAGCCCAGGTTTGCTTAAAACTACAGGCCACACCTCTGTCACAATGACCTCCATTGTAGGCAAAACATTTACCTCAAAAGGGCTGACCATATCTATTCGGGAGTTGTCTCTGTCTCAACATACTCACATCACTCAGTCTCGTTCTAGGCTGATTAACCTCTAGTCACACCTCTACGTCTTTACATCCCCAACAGACCATCTTTCTTTCTGCAAAATGCCTCATTATATCACCTCCACATGTTGCCTCTAGAGCGAGTATACTTCCCCTGAATCAAGTATTTATATTTTATAACATTCATGTGTTCCTCCGGCCTGCTCTCCAGGTAAGCAGCCGCCAACACCAGGAAGCCCTCCAACCAATTGAAAAAACTTCTATAGGCATCCTCCTCCACGCCAGAGCGTGACCCTGCTGCAGCCAAAGTACCATTTGCCTTGCTAGTGATGGCAAACATATCCACAAATCGTCCCGTGTGTATCTTACCACACACCTTGCCTCTAATGTCCCACAGGACGGCTGAACTGGAACAGCGCACCACATCATCACCAGTTATCCTGCCCCTGGAGCTGTCATTTTCAATCTCCGCTCGACGGTGGGTACAGCACACTATCTCTGCAGCAGCCTTAAAAACCGTGTGTCCGAACTTCTGGACCTAGCTGGAACCTCACTCTCAGAGGAAGAAAAGCCTGAATCAGAGCTAACACCAGACACCCTACTGGCATGCTCACCGACTGATCCAAGTTCACCACCGGCCACTCGTGATGATGGTCCCGGAGCGGCCGTAGATGCAGCTTCAGCATAAGAAGCGTGCCTTCGAAAGGCTTCCTCACCGATACCAGAGTGTGACCTCGCTGCTGCCAAAGCATCTTTACCTTGCAAGTGATTGCACACATACCACCCATCCTCCTGTGCGGATCTGACCACGCACTCTGCGCCTAAGGTCCCACAGGACAACTGTAACAGAACAGTGCACCACATCACCAACCGCTCTTCCGCCTAGGGAGCTGTTCTTGCAACCCTGGCCCAACGGTGGTTGACGATGACCCCGGAGGGGGCGTGGATGCGACTTCCACATTAGAAGCGCGCCTGGACCTGTGTCCCAATGCCATATGCCCATCCGAACCTGCAGAGGATGAAACAGAAAGAGCTCCCTGGACCAGGAGTCGCAATTCCTGCAACCAATGACTTGCTGAATTGTGTGCTGAATTATGTTCTAACACACAAGGTTCAGCAACCGCAACCAGACCTGCTTGCTGACTTGGAATAACTAAATTTGAGGTAACCATGCAGGGAGTGCCCCGAGAACCTGCTAGGGAGGACACATGACCCTGCCCTGAACCTGGACCACCAGCCACCTTCTGCACATCGTGAGAACCCAATAGCACTAACGGGGATAACGCAGACGTCTGCGTGCATTCAGACCCTGAAACAACTGAAGAAACCGGAACTGTGGAAGCATAAGCACTTGTGGTTAAATCATGATTCCTGGGACAGGTAGGGTCAGAAAAGTAGGGACCATAAGCAGAGGGGGGGGGGGGGGGATAACAAGGAAGAAGCCCAAAAGGTGGGCACGAAATTGTGTAAGGAAAAGGAGGGAGGCTTTGGCTATGCGGGACCCAGCCGGAACTAATGCTCTGCCAGGGAAAGTAGGAATGAGAGAAGGAGGGGAAGGGCGTGTGACTAGGACCCTGGCTCGCGGAACAAGGAATAATGAGACCAGCAAAAGGGACGCAGGACGTGACTGGGTGACCAGGAGGAAAATTTGTGGCATACCGTATGGCAGATCCACTGCTTAGAAGACCAGGGGGGAGGAAGAGGTGGACACTATCCAGGTTAGGACCCGTAGAGCAAGGGGCTGAGTTGCATGGGGGGTAGCCATTGAGGGGGAAGGAGGGCGGAGATAAAGAGGAGAGAAAAGGGATTGAATAAAGGGGAGGGGTGGTGGAAAAAGAGAGGGGGGTACAAAAGATGGACCTGAAGAGCAGGGAGGAGGAGGGGGAGAAAAATGTTGCTGTAGGAAGAAGGAGGTATAAATTGCCTGGGGAGAGCTGGGAATATTGGAGGACAGGTGGGAGATTGAAGAACTGCAGGACAACTGGGAAACCAGAACGGGGGAGTTCCTATAACAATGCTTTCTGCCCCTAACTCAACAGGCACAGGCTGGGACCTCTATGAGGAATAGGGGGGTTAGGCAGGGGAAGGGAGATGTTAAATGTGGCCCTTACAACTACTTTTTCTCCCCCCAGACATGCTGTCTGACTGGCGTTCGGGGGGGGGGAGTGAAATGCAGCCCCCAAATCATTGTTGGCAGCGGAGGGACTCATGGGCGCTCCGTGAGCACCCGCACCTAAAATGGCCACCACAGCCCCTGAGTCTCTTGCGCAGGCATGGGCACGCCACCAAGTATGTGCAGAGACCTTTTAGCTGCTGAGGATGCGGCAGATCCCCCCGCTTCACTGATACCCGGCAAGTGAGGGCAGAGGACACTTCCAGTGGCTAGTCCTGTACCTGGACTCGCCATTTAGCACTGCTGGGGGGACATGAGTAGTCTCTAAGAGGTGATTGGGGAGACCCTCTTAGCCCTGAGCATGTTAGAATAATAGAAATGGGGGGAGATTATACTGGTTGGGGATAAAAAGGTGGGGGGAATATAAAGGAATGGGGAAAGGAAGGAAAGAAAGCGGTAATAAGGGGAATGAAAAACGGAGGGGTGGATGGAAAGGATATGAAAACAAAGCAACAACAACGAGAAAGGAGATTAAATGAAAAGTAAAATAAGACAATGAAAAACACCTCACAATATATACTCACCAGACCAGCAGGCAGGGCCTGATCAACCACTAGGCTGACCAGGCTGCAGCCTGGGGCGCTGGATCCCGGGGGGCGCGGCACTGTGGGTATTTTATTTTATTTTTTTATTTATTCATTTTTTTTGGGGGGGTGGGGGGAGGGGGGGTCGCCGCGGGGGGGGGGGGGGGGGGGGTCGCTGTGGGGGGGGTGGAGGGCTCGACGATCAAAAGCATTGGTGGTCAGTGATTAGCAACACACAGCCAATCGCCAGGCTGCCTGTTGCTGTGCAGCAGACAGGAAGCAGGACGTCTTCACTTCCTATCTGCTAATCTGAGGAGAGGAGCGACGCTGGCACAACTACAGGTAAGTGAAGGGGGGAACTGCCCTGCATATCTATAGGGAGGGGGGGAACTGCCCTGCATATCTATAGGGAGGGGGGGGGGGGAACTGCCCTGCATATCTATAGGGAGGGGGGGGGGAACTGCCCTGCATATCTATAGGGAGGGGGGGGGGAACTGCCCTGCATATCTATAGGGAGGGGGGGGAACTGCCCTGCATATCTATAGGGAGGGGGGGGGGGAACTGCCCTGCATATCTATAGGGAGGGGGGGGGGACTGCCCTGCATATCTATAAGGAGGGGGGGGGGGGACTGCCCTGCATATCTATAGGGAGGGGGGGGGAACTGCCCTGCATATCTATAGGGAGGGGGGGGGGAACTGCCCTGCATATCTATAGGGAGGGAGAGGGGGGACTGTCATGCATATGTATAGGGAGGGAGAGGGGGACTGTCATACAAATCTATAGGGTGGGAGGGGGGGCTGCCATGAAAATCTATGGGGAGGTAGAGAGGTTGATATGTATGAAGGAGGGCAGAGGAGGGGGGCTGATATATGTTACTGGGGGAGTTTTGATGTGACGGGGGGGATAGCTAGCTAGCAGAGTGGAGGTAAGGAAAATAGCTGCAAGGGGGATGGATGCAGGGTGGGAGGTAAAGAAAATGGCTGCAGCAGGGGTTAAGGAAAATGGCTGTGGGGGTGGGTTGTGGTTAAGGAAAATGGCTGCAGGGGGTATTTAAAAAATAGAGCAGCTTTGAGGGGCAGAATCTCATGATTGTGTGATGGTCACATGGGTGGTCTCAGCAATCACTAGAATACTAAATATTAGAGAGATGGGGCTGGTAGAGGTTTGTATTTGATTGACTACAAATATTCAGATATTGCTTATATATGCCTGTCCAATGGGGTACTTTTAGCTGGCCATAATGGAGTGTTTTGTTTTAACTAAAGGGCCTAATCATTCAGGGTTTGCATTATAATACATTTTTGCATTTTCAAAAAAGGACGCCAACTTTCCAGAAGCCAGCGAGAGGATAACAAAGTTGCAAGAGAGAAGAGCAAAGACAGGTAAGAGACAATAGCACAATCTGTCTAAATTTGAATGCTGGAGAATACACCTGAACATTCATATTCAGGAGTGTTCCTATACACCTATATATTCGGAGGAGGGGGGGGCGCTGCGGCCGTATTAGCCTAGGGCGGCCAGAACCCTTAATCAGGCCCTGCCAGCAGGGCAGGATATACTCACCAGAAATTCTCCAGACGGATATAATCCTTCCCCCTTTGCTCACCACTGATTGGCTGACTCTCATCCCATTTAACCCAGCTAAATTAACTCTTGCTTTACCCATTACTTTTTCGCTTACATGCACCCTCAGGGTCTATGTTACTGCGGGTTAATTCCAGCCCTCTGTTATCCGTGTTATGGCATCCATTAAATGGTCCTTTTCAATGTTCTGATGGTTATATTATTTTAACTGTAGGTGGTAGGAACTAATAGCATCTTACATCCTATTCTTATCTAATGTAGTTCTTAGGTCTAACAGAACCCGATGAAAGTGAGAAATTAACAATCAGGTATCCTCACCTTAATCATGTTGCATTTTTCATAAGCAAAAAAAATATAAAGACAATATTCTCATAATAAAATATCCATCAAAATATCTGACGGTGATGGCAGGAGATAATAACATAAAATATAGTCTCCTATAATATAGTGTAGGTCTTAAAGGCTGATAATATTGGGAAAAGCAAACGGCTGTCCCATATTTGCGGAAAAATTAAACATCTCATTTAGCAAAATAAAAATCTATGTTAGGGCCACCCATATATACTAGGAACTATCTATATTTGTGGGATTTAAATGAGTCATGTATAGAGAAAAAGCTACTCAGCTTTCTATCATAACTTTAAAAAAAACCTATATACCTAATCATTAGATAGAATTAAATTGATGACAGATAAAAGTCCAGAAATCATAATCCATATCCATTAAAAAGAAAACATATCCATGGTAAGTGACATATACTGAAAAAAACTTAAAAGTCATTAAGTTAATAGAATGACACAAATTTCCATTAAAAAACAATGCCTACCAACATGAATCTATAATATATGGCAGATAAACTCCAGCTACAAAAAAAATATATATCAGTAATTTAACTTTTAATTCTTATGTTGCAAGGTGGACTGTGATGTGCAGCCAGGACAGCATGTTGCCAGGGAAACAAGTGGTGAAGGAGAATTCAGTCCCAGTGTCACAGGGTTTAGAGTAGAGACAAGAGAGGAAACAAAACAAGACAATGAGAAGTGCTGTAAGGTCAGAACTGGTGTTGCAGAAGCACAGGTAGGAGAGAGATCTGAGAGGGGAATATGCTGGAGAGACAGAGTGTGCAAGGAGACACAGAGGCACTGTAAATACCACAAAAGCTGCTGGGTGTAGTGCTGCACAGAAGAGTTTGTAGATGGATCCCTACAGAGAATCTTCTGCCTATCAGCCTGAAGGAGATTTCAAGGAAAAGTAACCCAATGTCAATGTGTTGTGAGGGAGTCTACAGCTACTACGTGTGAGCAAGTTGGACAGATAGTAAGATCAGGCTTGCAGGGAGTGCATGACCCAAGAACTGCTGAGACCTTCATCTCTACCCAGAGAGCGAGAGATAAGTGGTAACACCATACTTTTAATTTTACAAGTCAGATGTCCTAATAGTAATCCATACATATACCATAGACTGAGTTGCCTGTCATTGATAGAGAGATTCAAATAGTCAAGATACATCTAAAGATAAGTTAAGCATCTTTAAGTAGCCCAGGTTACCAACATTCTATAAGTGCACCAACGTTAAAAAGTATTATAAACCATATATTATTGTTAGGACTTAATGTTTTAAGTGATTGTTGAGTTATAGTTTTTCCACTGCGTGTGAGTGAGTGCAGAGTGGAGATTTGGGTGCCAGTGAATGCAAGTGTGGGGACCATTTTGATTTTTGTCATTACTTTTCACAGTACTATTGCCATTGAGTATTATCTTCCCCTTTTTACCACTTACACAGTTCAGAATCTCTTGTACAAACTGCCCTACTCATTTACTTCATCATTTTATTGTTCACAACCACAGTGTGTGGTCCATTATGCTCAGAGCGTTAAAGTGGTCGGGAGCAAGAGGTTTCCGAATGGATCCAGTTACAGTCCGCATCCATCCATGCTGTATAGAGAAGGCACTGAGGCGAAGAGAAACAACAGTTCACCACCCCTTTCAGAGTGCTAGGGAAAGCAGAGCTACACTTAATAATTTTAAATTCTTTGATACCTTCTATTTGCAGCAGCACAAGGTCTCTATGGGAACTATCTAGGATCCAGTGACCATCAAGCAGTATGGTTTAGTATAAAGACAAAAAGCCAAAGACCGACTCATACCACACAAAAACAAAGGTTTTAGATTTTAGGAAGGCTGAATTTGTAGAGATGCGAAAATTTCTAAGTGACTCTTTGTAAGAGTGGACAAATTTGAAAGGAGTGCAGGAGAGGTGGGGAAAATGTAAAACTGCAATACTAAAAGCAACAAACAATTGTAGTAAATGGGTTAGGAAAGCACAAGGAAAAGGAAGCTGTCACGGTTCAGAAAATATATCCTTCGGTTTGCCTAGATTTGCACTACTCAAGTAAGGCACGGAGTCTAACGGGGAGCCTATATTCACCATCTATCCCATAGATCATGGCCCCTACTAGGAGTACCAGGCCAAACTCCTTAGGAGAACATGCAAAGAGGAACAGCAAATGGCAGACAACACGAAGAGAAGTGTAGCAGAGATCGACAGGTACCAACTGGAGAGATGCTAGCAAGTACACTGTGAAGTGTCAGTTCTGTAATTAGCAGGTTACCACTGGAATGGCGGTGAATTACTCAGTAGAGTGTCAGCTCTGCGGACAACAGATTAGCAATGGAATTGCGTTGAACACTCCGTAGAGTGTCAGCTCTGCGGACAAGAGGTTAAGACTGGAATGGCAGCAAGTACGCTATGGAGTGTCAGCTCTGTAGTCAGCAGTAGAAATAGAGCCACATCTAGCACCTTGGAGGTAACCAAAAGAACAGGCACCAAACATCAGGACTATGTGCCTTTTTAAGTTTGTAGCCAAAAACATTAGCCAATGGGAATGGAGCAGACGGAATGAATAGATTGGGTTTGCGCATGGAATAGGAGGATGATGTCCATAGACCACAAAAAGGGGGAAGCAGTGATAGATACATGAAAAGTATTATTGTGGGCGAATTCGGCCCAGGGTAGGATATCAACCCAGTTGTCTTGATTGGCAGAAGAGAACATCCTGACGTAAGTCTATATATCCTGGTTCACCCGTTCGGTCTGCCCGTGGTATGAGGAGGATAGATTCATTTTAATTCCCAACAATTTACAGAGAGATCTCCAGAACTTAGATACGAACTGGACATCCCAGTCCGATACAATTTCAGCAAGACAGCCCTGCAGACGGAATATCTCTTTAGCAAAATGAGATGTCAACATCAGAGAGGATGAAAGACCAGGCAGAAGAATAAAATGGGCCATTTTGGAAAACCGATCCACCAAAACCCATATGGTGGTACATTTCTTACTGGGTGGAAGTTCTGTAATAAAGTCTATACTGATAAGGGTCTAAGGTTCCTATGGAATGGGTAGTGGAAATAACTGGCCAGAGGGAGGCTGGTGTGTAGACTTCAGCTGGGCGCAAACGCCACAGAAGGAAACGAAGTCCCTTATATCTGAGCGTAGGCTTGGCCACCAGTAGCCTCTAGACACCAGTAAGGTGGTTTTTACGAACCCCAGTGTGACCGGAGAAATGAGTAGAATATAAATGTTTCAGGAGCCTTTAGCGGAGACAAGAAGAAACGAAAGTCTTCCCAGATGGAGGGAGAGGAGATTTGAGCACAATGGAGGATAAGAGACATTTGGGGTCCAGGTTGGGACGAGAAGGACTGTACTTCGAAAGAGTGTCCGAGGGAAACGCACGAGTGCATCAGCTCTCTTGTTTTTGTCCCCAAGTTTGAAGGTTATGCTGAGGTCCAAATGGGAAAAGAAGAGTGACCACGTGCTTCAGGCATTATGCTGATTGAAGATACAGAAGGTTCTTATGGTCAATAAAAACCACAACTGGGCTTATCCTCCAGTACTGGATGAAGAAAGCGGGGAGATATTTTGACTGATGGGTGCCGGGAACTGTCCTTCTCGGAAGATCTTTCACGATAGTGGTGGTTCACACGATTACATAATGAAATCATAGCGTCTAAGGTGGTAGGGAGTTCCTGCGAGACAAGGGCGTCTTTTAAGTTAGTCTGACAGGCCTTGCCAGAAGGTAGTCACCAAAGCATCGTTTTTCCATCGAAGATCAGAAGACAAGGGGCCCGATTCATCAAGGTACGCAAACGCATCCGAATTTGCGGTGCATACTTTGAGTGACGCAGACACTTACGCGAGCGAAATAAGAACCTCAAACTCCAAAAACTCACCCACTTGTGGTCTCCTACACTTAAGTCACGGAAATAAGAATCACAAACTCAAAAAAACACACCCACCTGCGGATCTTTAAACAAGGTAGAAGCACAAACGACGGATCCCAAGCAATTGACGTGAACCTAAGCAATGTATACGTCACGCCCAATGTGGGAGGTCCGAACAGTTTGTATACACAGAACAAAACACAGATCTTTACTAATTAATCATTGGCAAATAACAATGATGTGGTACACTGTGAACGATGTGTTTCGTTTGCTATTAATTAGCATAATACACACTTATAACTAAAAGACACATTGCTGAAGGCCTTTGTGTGTTTTTGAGTTCAAGTCGCCGTATAGTACACAAAATGCAGGTACATGGCTACATTAAAAGCACATGAATAAAGAATCTATGAAAATGTATGTTGTAGTACAAAGCCATTGGGGTTGTTAGGAAAATGCATAGCATACTCTTCCATAAAGGATATACACACACAAGTGTATACGACCTCCACAGAGATAAAGGGTTTGTGTCTGGATTAGAATTCATGACTGACTTTAAGGAAAGTGGGACAGCTAACCACTATCACAACCTGAGATTTGAAAAACCAGGAAGAACACCAACAATACAGCATGCGTGCTACACAGGAAACTGACACGTAATAGTACTCTTCATTATTCACACTAATAAGAGACAAAATAGGGATTTCATAGGTAGCTCCGTGGTTAGCACTTTGGACTCACAACATAGCAGGCATGAGTTCAAATACCAAGCATACCCATAACAGTTTTGTGGACTGTAATCATTATGCTAATAAGAAACACAGGAATTTGACACAATGGTTTTATTTTTTTATTTTTATTTGTTCTACACGGTCAACCACAATGTAAAATATGCCCTCCTATTTATCCTGTATTGTAAAAAACTAATAGTGCAAATCAAATCCTTTTCTGCTATTGAAATGATGATGGAGTTCTAAACAAACCATCTTCTTTAAATGTTACTCTTTTTGGATTATTATATTTTTGCATTTTTACCCTTACACCCACATGTTGGGTAATTAGATGAATAAAGACACACACACACCAATGATTTTTTTTAAACAACTTATATAATTTTAAAGTGTTTGAATGATTTAAAACTATTTACAGAAAACATTACAAAATTTACAATAAAAATACAAAATAAAAAAAAAAAAAAAAAATCAATGGAACAATGAGGTCCAGTAGGCCAATTTAAATCTGAAATCGGCAATCATTTGTGCCTGGTGGTTGTGGAGGGCTTCCAGGTCCTCCACAAATTGGGCCATGAACTCACCCACAGTTGGTGGTGGTAGAGGCCACATTTGGACTTCCTCCATGGGTGCTAAAAGAAACCAAAAAAACAAAAATAAATATACATCCAAACCTAATTTGTCAAACAGACAGGACTTACTAGAGATGAGTACTGTTACATTACTTTCAAATGTTAGGCCTCAAGATACAAATGCATTTGGCCGAACAATAAACGTTGATAAGGCTTTGGTGTAGCATTTTGATACATGTACTACATTCTGGTGTGGCTCGGAGAGAGGGCCGTGGACAGGGTGGTCTTAACAGCATTATAGGCCCCAGGACAAAGCACTACAGTGGGGCACTACCTACACAACCGCTCACAGGAATTAAAAACAAATTGGTTTAGATTTGAATTCCAACAAAATAGAATAATATACTGACAAGTTGACAAGGCTATAGGGCCCATCTGTTTGTGTCGCCCCTGCCCTGCGTGCCCATGTGTTAAGATTGCTCTGGCTGTGGTTTTCTTGTTTAAAGAAAACAAATTTGTAAGGGCATTATAATTTTAACCTGTGACATTTATGTCAACATTTAATAAATATGTGTGACAGCAGGGATTATTTTCAAGTATAATGGACATTGCAATGTTATCCAAATGTGAAAAGCCTTTCCTGTAAATATTTACTATCTCTTAAGGCCTCGGAATCATCATCCACCACCAGCTGGCCGTCGCCCTCCTGGTCCGCCTGGGCGTCAGCATCTGCCTCCACCGCCGCTTCAACATCCAACTCGGCCTCACTATAGGCGGATGCCTCGGACTGGGCCTCAGGCTGCGACTTGCACTCACACTTGTCCTCCCCCTCCTCCTGGCCCTTGCCCTGGCCCTCCTACTCCTGCTTGGCCTTGCTCTCAGTGTTGGCATCACTCTCGGCCTGGACTGCCCCCTCAGGCTCCAGCTCACTGGCTGCTGCTGCTCCTCCTCCTCATCCTCCTCCACCACCACCGGCTGCCAGTGTTCACGCCGTTCCCGATGTGCCCGGTCTGTTGGAAACAGCCCAAATAAAACAGGGTAGTTGTAAAAGAATCACCAGCTTAAAATACATTAGAATTACGAAAATCATGTGACAATTTGAATAAACTTCTCATTGCCAGCACAGACAAATATTTTCTACTCCTAAAGGATAAAAACATGATAGACACATGACCTTTATCAAATGATTGTTTTGGGTATAGGGATGTGGAATATCTCAGTGGCCTAGCGGTTAAAGCTTGGGTCTCACAGTAGTGGGGTCAAGAGTTCAAGTGGACTTATCCATTTGAAGTTTGCGTGTTCTCTTCATATTTGCATGTGTTGACTCCAACACTCCAAAAACATACTACCGGACAGTTTTTTGGCAGCTTTAACAAAATACCAGTAGTCTGTGAGGATATGTTTGGAAATTTAAGTCTGTAAGCTCCAATGGGGCAGGTACTGATGTGAATGTATTCTCTCTGTACAGCGCCACTGAATTAATGGATAGATATCAAATATTGTGGTTGATGACAATACTTTTCAAATTGCCCTTTGTTGGGACTCCCTCACATTGCAAATAGGCGGTTAATGAATGACTGATTAGGTATATATAGTACAGTAGGTAATGAGTTGGCACCTTATGGGACCTTCAACAGTTTGGCGCAGAAGCTAATGACTTGCTTTCAAAGCTGGCTTTCAAATGTTTTGCCCATAATATAAACACATTGGCCAATATAATCTTCAAATGTTTTTCAATCTAAGGTCAGCAAGTTACAACACTGGGGTCAGGAGTTGTAGAGCTTGAGTCAAAAACCTTCATTAATGTTCTGAAGTTTCACAATAAATCATGTTGGAAAGTAAATGTTCAGCAGCCACATTTAGGAGACAGGAGCCAAAGCAGGTTGGGTGCAGTGGAAGGGTAATGACCTTTCCAGTGTGGAGAAAGATTGATATGTAGTGTAGTGGTAGGCCATGTCCGGTGATTTGGGTGAACATATTTGATATACATATACCAAAAATATATGTATACACACGTTTCCGGCGATTAATAGAGAACTCACTTCTTACAATCTCCTCCCGTAGCTCCCGGAGCAGCTGCGACTGACGCCACCGCAGTTCGCTCCAGCGACGCTGAAGTTGGACTGTTTTTTGTGGTAGCGCACGCGGAGGTATCTGCGGACCTTTTGATATTCTCGCAGTTTTACCTCATTGGAGATGTATTTCCCCTCCGGCATGTTGTCCATGCCTTCAGTGAGAGCCGGCAGTTCTCTCCTTGCAAACACACCAGCCCTCATTTTGAAAGTCCAAAACCACTCAGCAGTACTCTGCGCTGTGATTGGTTCTCTCAGCACGTATGGGCGCACTCACGTCTCACGCGGATCTTTCTGACACCTGTGTGTGTAATGGCTGCCTCTCCATCCAAAAACATGGCGCCCGTCGCAGGTGAGTCGAGTACTCTGCGCTCTGCAATTAGGAAGAGAGTGTACACCTGGTCTATTAATCAAATCATGCTTTTAAACCCACCTGGACTTTGCTTTCATTCCTGTTCATTTGCTATTTTGCAGGGCAGGCCGAGCGAATTAATGATTTTGAGAGACAATTTGTGGTGCTTCTTATCTTTTAAACAAACAGTAAGTACAATTTGATGTGATATATTTTTAGTGAGAAAACATGTTTGTCTCACATTATGGAGCCACCTTTTTAGGATGAAATATTTGTTACTTTGCTTTCAACAAAGAAAGTGTGGCCTTGCCCTCAAAGTGTACATGGAAAGTATACAATTTACTTCTACACTCTGCTAATGGGTTTCTCCCTTCAAAACACACTATTAAGTAGATTATAGCATTGATGGTCAGATTACTGCAAATGTATGTATGCACTTATTTGGATGAATCCAAAAAAATAAAACTATATAGTCTACACTCTTAATCCTGGTGGTGGCTTTATTTTCCAATCACATTGTTTTGTTCCTGCTCAGGATTTTGAATGGGAGATAGGCGAGTTAACTGTGTTGCCAACGTGATAATCAATGTAATAAAATATAAAGTGGAGAGTGATAGTATTAGCAGAATGTTGAATTAGTTATTTTAGGCAACTAATTTTAAAATACAGTTGGCTAAGTGACTGTTGATTATATATAGAAACAACAAGGCTTTTTAGATTAAGGGGCATGTGCTTGATACATAGGTTGGAGTCTGCCAAATGCAATATTTAAGGGGGTGGGTTGGCCTACAATGTTTCATTGCACCTGACTGTTTGCTTTGCCAATAAACACACTCCTTTTCTTTTCTAGAGCAATATGTCTGATGCAGGGCCCAGCTTGGAGAGGGCCCCAGGGATGCCAACCCGCCGTAGGCACAATTTTACTGAAGCAGAGCTAGAAGTACTTGTGGAGCAAGTGATTTTGCTTTTTCACACAGAGAATAGACAGATTACGGGGCATGAACGCACTCAAAAATGGGCGGAAATAACCCAAAAAATAAATGAAAGATCAACGATCGAGCGTAGAACGCAAGAAGTGCAGAAACGGTACAAATCAAATGTTTCTTCTAAAGCCCTATTTAGGTTGGATGAATGTAACCATAGTACTAGTTAGAAAACTGTGAGCTTAACCCACCTTGTGTCTGTAAGTCATTTCTCTATCAGGGCCTTAGTTCAACTACAAAATCACCAGGGTACTTTGTCACATTAACATGTTCAGTTTTCTACATTATCCACGCTTGAAAAGCTGCACTCATTTTACAATGTATTTGTTTCGTTATTTTGTGTGTGATTTTCAAAAGTACACAATGAAGTTGCTTTTTGTTTAGTAATCTGCTATTTCACGGCATAATCTTTGTCATTTGCACAGATGGACAGACTATAAAGGCCGGCTGAAGGCAAAAATTACGAGGACACATAAACATGCCCAAGGGACTGGTGGGGGTCCTCCCCTGGAGGCAATATTAACACCCCTAGAGGAGCGTGCAAGTGCTGCAATTTCTATTGTTTAAATCGTTGGGGTGGGCGACATAGACACTGGCTATAGCCCACCCCGAACAGGAGAGCACGCTCCACTAGGTATATGATGAATTTCATTATTTAATGTCTGTTAGTGTTTGTGTCTGTATCTGCACATGTGTAAACTCTCAGGATGTGTCTTCTTTAAAACTTTAATGGCACAATGTGTTTGCCTATCACATAGTAGGAAATAAAATGTACACACTGAAGACAAAATGTTCTCAATATGTTGGGCCTTTAGAAAAAGGTAGCAACATATGTGCCTATGTCTGCTTTCATAGACTGTCAAGGCCTGTTAGCAAATTCCATGGAAGCTTACACCTTACTAATGCTACATCACGCATGGCTAAAAATGTTTACAAATAAAACCTTTAGCGTTACTGTTTGGATTTAATATCTTCTTGTTTCTTTTTCTCTATCTACAGATTGTGAACACCAGGCTGCTCCAGAGGTGGAGGGGGAAGTTGCCCGTGATCTGGAGGAGCCTCAGAGGGATAAGGCTGAACTTGCAAGGATGCAGACACTCTCACTCGCATCCCAAAGATTTGAAGACGCCACTGTATCACAGAACACTCACCCTGCACAAATAGCAAGCACTCTACCCCGCATGGAGCACCAATTCTCCACTTTCATGAACACATTCACCACCCAAATGGCTACTCTAAATACCACAATGTCTACTGTAGCAACACTCCTGGGTGATCTCTTGCATGCCCACTCCCAACGCAGCTCCGGCACATTACCATCACCCATTTCAGAGTATTCATTCCCCAACCCCACTCATCTGTTCTCTCCTCCCACCTTGGGCCGTCTGTTGCCTCCCCCTCCTTGACCCGTCTGTTCTCTCCTTCCTCCATCTGTTGTCTCCCCCCTCCTTGCCCAACCCTAGTCCATCTTTATTATATGTCCCTAGCACATGCTCTTGGCACCCCCCTCGTCCAGGCCCCTGCCACCTCCCTTGTCCTGCCCCCTTCCACCTCCCTTGTCCTGCCCCCTTCCACCCCCACTGGCCATGACCCTGCACCTTCACAGCGTCGGACACATTTTGTCCCCTTTGTTAGTTTGGATGCTTCCTCTGACTCCTCCACATCACGGGTAACCAGAAGTCACACCCGGCGTTCAGAAAAAACGCCATATATGATTTTGTTTTTTTTTTTATTTTCCTTTTATATTAGAAAACATTTCTGGTTTTGTGTACAATAAATTGTATAATCATACCAAAATTATGAGGCTGTAATTTTGTGATAGCATATTTTATTATGGATGTTGAAAATCTATACCTTTTAATAAGTCTAAGGACATTGTTATCTCTGAACACTGAGTCTACATTCCTTAATTTAATTATTGCTACGTGTCTGACAAGACACTTGTGTCAAACGGTATGTTTAAATATAGCCAAAGTGTCATCTTGGGCCTGATTCATTAAGAAACTTAAATTGTGAAGTATCTTATTTAAGTCTCCTGGACAAAACCATGATACAATGCAAAGGGTGCTAATTAGTATTCTGTTTTACACACAAGTTAAATACTGACTGTTTTTGCCTGTAGCACAAAAATACTTGATAGCTTATTTGTACACTGAGATTTAAAGTTGATATTTGTGTGCTACATGAAAAAACAGTCAGTATTTAACTTGTGTGCAAAACAGAATACTAATTAGCACCCTTTGCATTGTATCATGGTTTTGTCCAGAAGACCTAAATCAGAAGTTTCTTAAATTAAGATCCTTAATGATTCAGGCCTCTTATCGCCCCTTATCGCTATCTCTAAATTTCAGTCTTTGACCACTAACTATTTAGTACATGACAACGCAGCCATGCACGACATTAATTTCTCCATATTCAACACATATTATTAAATATTAGCTAAATATTGACTGTAAACATAGCTTGGATCTGCAGATTAAAGTTCTAAATGTCTGCACACATGTACATCACTAATAAGGTTATAAAATCTATAAAATTTAAACTAGCATCATGTGAATGGCAGCCCTAATAGGTGCATTTTTAACATATCTCATACTGGGTAATAGCTTCCTAAAGCAGACATAGTTTACCCCAGTTGCAGTGTCTCTTGGTTTGTGTGAGTAAATGGTGCCTAGGCAAGCATTTAACACCTACAGTCAGAGCCGTAACTAGGGTGGTGCGGGCGGTGCCATCGCCCCGGGCGCAAGCCCGAGGGGGCGCAGCAGCCGTCCGCTACCTTCCCCTCTGTGTTACATAGTAAACAAAAATATAAAAAAAAATTGTGGCCCCTCCCCCGACTCGCGGAAATTTCCCTTTACAATGCAGCGCCGCTTGAAATTTCATCACTGAACACGCGGGTGTTGAAGAACCCGCACGTTCATGCATTTACCCCCTGGTCTGTTATATCACATGCTGTGTGTTAGCAGCTCTCTGCTTCCAGGACTGCCCCTCCCAGCATCCCCAGCTCCTCCTGACAGCCCTGCGTTCCACCAACACTCTCACCTCTGCTCCTGATAACTATGACTCCAGTGTCCCTCCCAACTCTCGGTACAGTACAGAGCCATCATTGACCTTTCCTTGCCCTGCATATCAGTTCCATCTGTTTCCTTCCAGATATGTTTCCCTTCCTTCTGATCCCTGACACCTGTCAATTCTAACTCCTGGACCCCCGAAATACAGCTGTAACCTCTGCACCCTCTCCATCACAGGAATGCTCTCTGTATAGTATGGCGGCCAGAGGAATGCTCCCCATATAGTATGGAGGTCACAGGAATGCTCTCTGTATTGTATGGTGGACACTAGGAGGCTCTTTATAGTGTGTGTGTATATATATATATATAATAATGTAGTGTGATGGTGATAAGGGGGCACAATGTGATAAAGATGGCTCCATGGCACGGTGTGATAAAGGAGAAACTGTAATGGAGGGCACAGTGTGATGGAGGGCACAGTGTGATACAGATGGTACCGTTACAATTATGTTTTAATTTGTTTCAGTGAGGTTTTATTTAAAAAAACAATTCATTTTTTATACAGCTAGCATGTGACAGCTGCACTTAAAGTACTTTGATTCTATGGAGGCTTATTACATAAAGATCCTTACAAAGCCAGACCGTGAAGAATGGGGAGGGAGGGGTTTCAGTGCGGTTTAGAACTTGTAAAGCGCTAGCTACGCCCCCACAGTAGGTTGACCACGCCCACTCGACTATTGACACTCCCACTTAGATGGGGGGCGCCGGTGCCCTGTCTCGCCCAGGGCACTAAAATGTCTAGTTACGGCACTGCCTACAGTGTTCCTTGCTGGGTATGTAAATACCTCCAGCCAAGTATATTTGCCTATTTTAATATGTTACCTCTCAATAATGTGACACAATTCACAGGTTCAAATACAACAAATGGACTAATTTAATTCATTCAAAGTATGCACCAAGGTCATGAATCTTTACTTCAAATATGTACCGGTATGAATATTGTCACATTTACAAAATATACAAAGCCATTAGCCTTTCATAATAGTGCTAATGCACAGTGGCTGGCACACCACCAGGGCTTCACCAAACCAATTATATCAATGGTCATTCCTGTCCTTATTGCAATAGGCACATATTTTTTTTAAAACAATCTACGGCTGTAGTGTTGTGTGAGCTGTTTGCTGTGTGGCAGGATAATTAAGTTTTGTAATAGAATAAACACGGAGGATTGATAATTGTTACCTCTGCCAAAGAACCACACCCTGTTATCCTAGTAAGTAGACAACACATTATCTACATCGACTAGTGATGGATGTCCAAGAGCTCATTTGTCTCAATAACTGAACTATCCGGTAGTGATGTAATAAATCACAATGGTCTGAGCCTGCCCAACCAGACCAAATATATACAAAACGTCAGTCTGTATTTCTTTTGGTCCGAATCTGGCCATTGTGTTTGCTTCTGAACACTTGCATGTATACACTTTTATAGAGGCCAGGTCAGTAGGCTGAAGCTCCCCTACAGTAGTTGCTTTAATTAAAGCAAGGTCATGGTAATTGAAATTAGGCCCAACCCCCAACAAATTTAAATTTATGTATGCTTTTATTGTTTGATAATGACAGTTACCCATTCAGCAAAAGCCTAAACTATGAAACTATAATCTATGAAGCCTCACAGTACCATTAATACATTATCTACAATACCACCCAGACATTAAACAGTCAAAAGGACTAATGTGTGCTAGGGCAGACACTCTTGGATAAGATGGGCACCCTAAAGAAAATTTTAATCCTAAAGGCACTAAAATTAAAATGTTTTTAAATTAAGTATCCTCGCCAAAACCATGTTAAAATGCAAGAGGTACAAATGAGTAATCGGTTTGGCACATAAGTTACATACTGACTCTTTTATCATGTAGCAAACAAATAGAATCTTTACTTTTCAGTGTGCAAATAAAGGTATCAAGTATTTGTGTACCTCATGAAAAACGAGTCAGTATTTAACTTATGTGAGAGTAATGTGATGTGTAACAATATGAAAGTACTGGCGCTTTGCTGTCATGTTGAAACAGGCATATTTGTTACTATGCCACAAAGTATCCCTAAAGATTCTTTATACACACACTCACACACAGATTCAACTTGAAGATAATCCCAGCCTGAATGTGGATTAATTTGGAGGCTTGGCCCTTTCAAAGACCATTAGCAATGAAAGTTGTATTGACAAGCAATGACAAATTTTGACACTAACTATTTTGAGCACACATTGTGAAGGCCAAAAAAACATGTCCCATGTGTGCTGGCTAACAATGTGTGTATTCATACCCATTTTAGTTGCGCAAAAAAGTAGTATCTGTGTGGGCCTGAAATGGAACATTGCATGGCTGGACCAATGAACAATATAGTGTAACAAAACGCCCCTTTCTCATGATACTTTTGTCACCTTCTGTTACAAGAACACCCAGTAGACATCAGCAACACGAAACTTCTTGTTTTCAATCAAACATATTTATTGTTGGCATCACAATAAATAACACTTCTGTCAGGATGACACCAGCAAGCAATACTTTTACTTGCACCTCCTGGTGACCCTAAACACTAACTAGACATAGCCCAGCTCACTACTGACTGGCCAACTAGTTCAGCATCAGTCACCCCTGACAAGAGCACAACTCCAGGATTAAATACAGATGTCTCCTCCCACAGGCTTGGATGACTGACAGGTGACACTCCCACCTTGTCTTTAAAGGATGGCTCCTCAGGTGTTCTGTAACACCTAATCAGCACAGCCACCCCTATCAGCTCTGTGGATACAGACACGTTAAAGCATGCAAGTAAATTACTTTTTACATTTACTTTACAACATGTCTTTGACCTGTACATTACTGAACTTAAGCCCAGTGCTACACCTGTATATAACTTGGTCTGCAGCCTTTTACCTGCAGACAGTTAGCACCATAGCTAATTCCACTATTGGAGGCCTGTGGCAAACCACTCCCATTGCCACATATCCCTTCCCCTAGCGTCACCATGTAAGGTGGCGCGGACCTCGCGAGGAGCGCATCTCTATGGAAGAGAGCCTCTGCGACCATTTTGTCCACCTGACATTTTATAGCCTGAGACAAGGAAGGTGCTATTGTGTCTTTAAATGTCCTCACAATCACACCCACCAGTGTACACATTGGGACCTTCTCTTCTTGACACCTGAGAACCCTGTTCTGAAACAGCCAATCCTGTCTCTTTCTCCACTCATAACCCCTTATTTTCTTACTAGGACGTCTATGAGCTCATTCTGATTGTGTTTGTACTGTTACAGCGGGAGAGGCCTTCTGGCATTCCGGACAAGCCCTACAAAACCTTTTTACTGCCATATAGACTCCGGGCCAGTAATATCTGCGTAGAACTTTCTCCCTCATTTTACCTTCCTCTAAGTGTCTGCCACTCTCCTGCCTGTGTGCAGCTTCTAGCACTAAGGGTACATGGTTTTGTGTGACTACCAACTGTTCAACTTTTGGCAGTAGTCACATGAAACACATTATTTTTAACAATAAACGATGGCCCACTGTCTGCCGAATTGACAGGCTTTGATATATTCCCAACATTACTAGCCAAATTAAAGCTACATCAATTTTCTGTTGACGTGCAAGGTTTGGCACAGATAACAATTCGGGATATTCAGACCAGTCTATATTGTCACCAACAGGTAAGGTGGGCGCATCTTAGATGTCACCCGCCAATCCATTTGTCCAGTTGCCTGTGAAAGTTCTGCCGTGACCCCCACAAAAGTACTCCGCTTGGCGGCTCCCAGTGATTGAGGTTCAGACGTTGTGGTGTTTTTAGCAGATCCTTTAAGACCGGGCTTCCGACCAGTGAATCAATTGCCGGCATGTCCGGACGGATTTGCTCACCGAGGGCCTCTTTATAGAGTGGGAAATCTCGCCCCAGAACGATTGGATATGGCAGCTTGGACGCTATAACAGCCACTACCTTCACAGTTTGACTTTTCAGACTAATGGCCAAAAGAGTTCCTTTTAATCTCCTGACTACACCATGTGTGCAGCACACATTCATTTTGGGCAACCACGAGATCTTGGCCCCAGCTAGGACAGAATTGGAAACCAGCGTAATGTCACTCCCAGAGTCCACGACTGCATGTACAATCTTGAGATTTAAACACATTGTCACTTTAAATAAAGGTGATCCACCGCTAGTGAAACTCTGGCAACAGCATCAAGAAAAGACAGGCCCAGCCTGGCCAAGCGAACAGTCCACTAGGTTTTGGTGACTAGTGCACCTGGCCTTATAGTGACCAAGTTCTCCACACCTGAAGCACCTCCTGTCAGGCACACTTACAGCTTGACCTAAATTAGCAGCAGGGTTCCCCTTTAGGCCCTTGACTTTGGGTTTACCCACTTGAACACTCATCCTTGGTGTTCACCAAACTCCTCTGAGCGGATGTCAAGGCCACTGCTTGGTCACGTTCCTCAGCATACCTAGAAGACAGTTTTCTCTTCTTGGAGCAACTGTTCCAGCTTTTCATGCTGTTCAACAAGTACAAGCTTCTCCAACTTGCACTCCTCAAGCTCGTTTGCAGACTCTCTTGCTAAGAATACCTCTTGCTGAGCCAAGACAAGCTTCTGTTCTAAAGCAGCAATTTCTCTGTCTTTCTCTGCTACTATTTCTTTAAGAGCTTTCTCTGATTTTTCTCTTTCTTCACACACTTTCTGCAATGCATGCAACTCATTTTCCACAGATTCAAAAATCACATTTTCTTGCTCTCTCTGCTGCTTTAAATTCCCCACTTTTATAAGACAGCAGTTTTCCTCAATAAACATTTTCTCTAAAGAATCATACTCTTCCCTGGTGACATGTTCTGATACAGGTAACACTTGGGTTGTGCAGAGAGCATGAGATTCCCCTCTCTGATTTTCCATGTTTTCCTGTTGAGAATGTACCTCAGACACACCTGTTTGCACACTTTCCTTCTGAGACATTTTGTGCTTTTTCTCGCCCATCTTAAGGAGTAAAGACAATTTTGTACTAGTAGCCTTCAACTGTGAAGCTTCACATATGTCCAGCACTTCCACAGGCAATTAGTAAAACAGGTGCTTTAGTCTCCCACACAGGTAAAACAGCAACTTCAATGCATAGGCAAACAGCAGACTTGTGGACCACACCCAGCTCACAGCTCAGTGAATTAACAAGGTATGGCACTACAATGCCCAGACATTTCATACAAAAAAAAAACCTTTTGCTTTCTTTTGCAAAACAAATGCTGAATAGTTCACAGTAATATTGCTTCTGTCTCTCCACAGACAAAAAAATTGCTTGCTCAGCAATAGCAATCTCTTCACTGCAACTAACAGCATATGCAGTTTAAGGTGTGATAGCAGTCTTCAATCATTGCCCACTCACCACCTTTTGCGTCTGGAGGTTTTGTGGACAGCTGTGCGTTGGTTGTCCTTGGCGATCCCACTTCTGACACCACTTGTAACAAAACGCCCCTTTCTCGTGGCACTTTTGTCACCTTCTGTTGCAAGAACACCCAGCAGATATCAGCAACACGAAACTTCTTGTTTTCAATCAAACATATTTATTGTTGGCATCACAATAAATAACACTTCTGTCAGGATGACACCAGCAAGCAATACCTTTACTTGCACCTCCTGGTGACCCTAAACACTAACTAGACATAGCCCAGCTCACTACTAACTGGCCAACTAGTTCAGCGTCAGTCACATTTGACAAGAGCACAACTCCAGGTTAAATACAGATGTCTCCTCCCACAGGCTTGGATGACTGACAGGTGACACTCCCACCTTGTCTTTAAAGGATGGCTCCTCAGGTGTTCTGTAACACCTAATCAGCACAGCCACCCCTATCAGCTCTGTGGATACAGACACGTTAAAGCATGCGAGTAAATTACTTTTTACATTTACTTTACAACATGTCTCTGACCTGTACATTACTGAACTTAAGCCCAGTGCTCCACCTGTATATAACTTGGTCTGCAGCCTTTTACCTGCAGACAGTTAGCACCATAGCTAATTCCACTATTAGAGGCCTGTGGAAAACCACTCCCATTGCCACAATAGGTAATGTGTAACATATCACAAATAGCTTACTATGTAAATACACACTGAAAAGGGTGGGTAGTGGTTCATCTGGTGTCCCAAAGTTGGTTTACAGGTATTGTGGATACGGCCTTCCAAAAATGTGCCACTAGTGTCTGACACAAACGCGTTTACCTTGATTGTTTGTGTGGGTTTTGTGGGTGCCATTTGGGTGTGCGCCCATTTGTTAACAAAGTGGCAATTGGGGCAGAAGTCTATTTTGGCCCTGTTGTTTGGGAAAGGTCCAAAGCTTGGTAGTGTTTGAGGCAACTGTTCTAACATTTAAGAGACATTTTTGTACTGAGAATATTTCTAAATGAAGAGGTTTGTGTTCACATATCATGTTGACCTTCAAGCACAGAAAAGACTACAAATTGCCTAGTAAACAAGCAACCACACATACAAACCTCCTAACAAACCATAATGGCTATTAGTTTAAATCCACTCCAGAGAGTGGGTTTTTAAGCTACGGTGTGTCTGTGGCAAAGGACCAAATAACCACACATTCATTCAATGTATTGTACAAGTAGACATGTTCCAAATGGGCACAAGAGCACTATGTATGGATTGTTGTGTATGACAAGAGGAAGCACTGCAGTGTAGTAATCAGCAAATACTTCCTTGGGACAGATTGGTGACACTATTGCAGGCTTAGATTTATTTATTACATAGATGATTCCAAACTTGCTATAAAAAGAGACATAGTAAAGAAGTCAGTGGTCTGTGTGGCAAAGTTCCTTGGATGAAGAGCTGACAATCTGGCCAAAGTGAAGAAATACTAGCAGGCTTGGAGCATTGGAGAAATACTTCAACATGTAGGGAAACACGAAATGCACAACTCCAAAATCCAGGCCAATGTGCCCTGTTGAATGTGAAACAAACATTTACTAAGCCAATATTTGCTCACAACTACCTTGCATTTATGCACCTAGTTGATGCCTTGGTGCACTAGAAGGTGGCCACTGTATTGTAATGTTCAAAAGGTCTTGTAAGGTTCTACACAGTATTCTCTAATACTGGCTTGTGTGTTTGAGCTATATCTTGATTTCAAAGTGTTCTATTTGACAGGAAAGTAGCCCCCAAACCCATAAGTAACATACATAGCACATGGCCATAAGTTGACTTAGCAGACCCACACATTTAATGCTTACAAACGTCATTATTGTATGCAGCACACACACTTGACAATTACATTATAGTGATGAAAACACTATAGATACTTACATTTATCAACAGCCTTCACCATGGCCACATCCACCAACTCCAATGGAAAGTGCAATGGCACTGAGACCAGCACAATAGGCCTGATGGTAGTAACAGCCTGTATATATAATAAACACAAAAAAGTGTCTCAAATGTGCCATTATCAACACTGTATGTGTTGCACAATAACATATAAACCTCACATGAATGACTGACCAGTGTTAGGCTACAATTTCAATACAAATATTTGAAATTAACACTTGACACTAGGGAACATTTACATACTAGACCATTCTGCCCTTTAGTTAAATAGTTAATACAAGCAGCAAATGTGCAAGGTTTGGACTGTTCAAACTAGACTCTACATTTCAACACAAGGACGTTAATGTAGGCATATTAGCCAGTAGTTGAAATCAAACACATTAAGGTACATTTCACAAAAGACACTGAGGTTAAACTTTGAGGCATTTAACGTGACATCCAACACACAATTTAAAACTAACTTACAGGTTGTCATTGCTTTAACTATTCGGACACATGTAACACATTTCACTACCATGTCAGCCCATGTATATTTCTATCCACATTTAGTCCGTCCATACATTAGTGATTCATATTTTGAGTAAGCTTGGTCATTATTACAGCAGAGAGCATTGTTGTTTAAAATGAAACAGTACCAAAAACTCTTTTACCACAAAAATATCTCTCCACCACATACTGCCTGAAGTTGGAGCCATGCACTGCTTCACGAAGGGGGTCTTCACGATCTTCCTCCTCCTCCACCTCCTCCTCCTCCTCGTATACCCCAGCAACCACGTCCACAACCCCTGGAGCCCCACTCCGGATGGCAATATTATGAAACACCACACACACAGAGCGATGATCTTACAAGCTTTCCTCGGCTCATACATGAGTGCACCACCAGACCGGTCAAGGAAGCGAAAACGCGCCTTTAACACTCCAAACGCCCTTTCTATGACCGATCTGGTAGCCACATGAGCCAAGTTATATGCCTCCTCCTTCTCTGTGTGTGGGTTCAAAATGGGAGTGAGGAGCCAAGGGCAGGAGGGATACGCATTGTCTCCTGTGTAGGATGAGAGGAAAGACATAAGAAACAAACATTAATACAATTTAAGAGTAAGAATAGACCAGCATCAATATCCAAACATACTAAAATATGGGTCATAGCTTTACTCTATGCTAAATAGTTAGGTAAATGAGTAATAATACTGTATAATTACCATCCGTTGAAAACTAACAATGTCTAAGAATTGCCTCATTTTATTATTACACTTTAAACAAAGCTAATACTTACGCACCTGCCGGTGTACACTTTTCACAGAACACATAACCTTAACTGTTAGGTCTGTTTGTGTAATTGCCCTACATGATCATTAATTCTCCAAAATGTGGGGAAGTGTATTTTAGTACTGTATAGGTGGACAAACTATAAATACAAGGCACATGCACTATATAACACATTGTGTAACAGTAACATCTCATGTAAAATATTATATTTACGGAAACTATCTTTGAAATTAATTTTAACTAACAATTTCAACTTTACAGATCCAATAGTTTCTAATAATTATCAAGAAGCCACACATCTCCATGTGGCCTGACACCCCCTTGCCTCTGTTGCAATCTAGGCCACAACTCTGAATTACGAAATGCATAGGAGTCATGGGTACTCCCCCCGCATTTCGCAACCAGGTTTCAAATCTGGAGAGATGGGTCACATATGGCCTGGACATTGATTGAGTGAAAATGCTTGCGGCTAATCAAAACCGAAGCATTCCCACTCACCGGGACCACAGCCACATGCGTCCCATCTACTGCCCCTATGACGTGCGAAAAGCCAGCTATGGTGGCAAACTGCTGCTTAAAACGCACAAGAGACTCCTCATCGAGTGGCAGATGGATAAACTGGCGGAGCCGCGACAGGAACGCCCTTAGCACAACCTTCAACACACGGCTGAAGGTGGCCTGGGACACACCTGCTGCGACCCCCACTGTCGCCTGGAACGAGCCAGATGCACTGAAGTGCAGTACCGCCAGAAGTTTGGTCAAGGCAGTACTGCTGTCGGGATGTTGCGCATTGGCTCAAGGTCACGCTGCACAATGCGCAAGGTGTCCAAGATCACATCTGGAGAAAGCCGATAGCAACGGACAACCTCAGCATCCGACATCCCAAAGAGGCTGACACGTGGCCTGAGGACACGCTCCCTCGGACGGCGATGTTGTCGTAGTTGCTGGTTTGGACGTGGTGGAGGAGCAGGCCCCCCGTGAAACAGATTGTGGTCCAACTCCAGGAGCCCCTGTATGTGTTACAAATGCCAGAGTTAACAAACCAAAAAGTAGGTGACACATTTCCACCTTGCTTTTTCCAACTTTGCCACAAATGATGCAACCAATACTTACAATATAGTGGAAATTCACCCTCAAGCTTTTTGTGGCAAAGTACAGTCCATAATTATGGAAATTTACATAAGGAAAACAAACAAAAATAAATTGGCATTTTTTATAAAAAAAACAGCCCTATTGAATGAGCAAACAGCACCTCACCATATAGAAACACCACCGAAATGCATGCAAATGTGATACTTACCAGAGGCAAATCACCTTGTGCAAATCACATTAGTTACATAAAAATAGGTAAGGTGTAATCAGTTATGGATGGTGCAACACAAAATACAGAGAGTTAAGCAAATAGTGTAGAACAGATTTATGGTAAAAAACAGTAAAACAAAACACCATTGAAAACACACTAAAACGCCACCTAAAATCCCACATGCACCTTAATAGTGGCAAACCCAATACAATTTATTATGATAAAAAATGGTGCCACTCAATACTTACCACACACACAGACGCAAAGATTTTTATAAATATCGCACAAATCACAGCTTTGAGACAAAATCTGTGGGGGAGGGTCAGCAGGTAACAAATAAAGGCAGGAAGAGGGATAAAAATTAGTCTATTCACTACATTATAGAGGTCTGTATGCAGTCACTCATAAAAAAGTATGCACAGTGCAGGAAAGATTCTAACTCCAAAGGTAAACAAATCCTTTACATCTAACATCCAAAAGTAATTCTCTAACATATAAAAAATAATAAAATCACTGTTCTGCGCTACGGTTTCCCAAAACCAAAACTAGTAGAGTATATATTATAAGCATAAAGAACAAAAGGTAATACTTATATCAACTGATGTTCAAGTCTGGTCAGATGATTCTGACATTTTTCTGATGACAGTCAGATCATGTGGAAAGAAAATAATGACAATAGTATAATACTGTAAGACTCGATGAAGTATACTACTACATCAGATAGTAGGATAAATAAATAAATTATTCTCCAATTCTAATGTTTTATAGCCGTAAAGTCAATACAGTTAGATAGATATTCCACCATGAATAGTAGATAAATTCCAGATAATTGATTGATGTATAGTGTGGAATCCCCCACAATTCAATCTACTTACACCGTAGATTCTTTAAAATTGGTACTTCTAGATGGTCATAAACTTTCCACTCCTCTCTGATTCTTCAAGACCTCTCGGTAAATGTAAAAAACAGAGAGGTATATCCTTTAGGTTATAGTAAAAACATTTATTAAATAAAAACATAGGTGTTCCTACCGCGGAATAAGTGGTAGTCAGTATATCACATGTAAGCCGTTTCGACAGATAATCCGTACACCGATGGTTCTAATCAGAAAGCCAGTTATGTCCTGATGTTTTTAGCTGCAGAAAACTTGCAAGCTGGACGATCGCTGTGGTCTGGTTCCGGACGGCTTCTATCTTAGCGGGCAAACACGATGGGAAACACAATTGGATTCACCGATTAGTTTCGATCCTGTTCTTTGGATCTTTATCAAGGTAATTAGCATAGTAAACTGTGTTTCCTTTTATAATACACTCCGGTCACATGACCGGGTCCAAAAGTATATAGAAGCGCCAATTTCTAAAGCAAAAATCTCTTCGTTACATTCAAACTTATTTCGGCATAAATAATAAAAATACATGCAAACAGATGAAAAGATACATCGCATTATTATGTGTTTTCCATATATATATAAAAAAAACTTTCATCTCATCTCCGATCACATGATCGGGATGATCCGTGGAATAGTACACATTATGCGTGTTCATTCATAATTATAAATTGTCCTCCAATGAATGTATTCCCATAAAAATAAAGAAAGATTAAACATAAAAGCTACATTTATCTGTTTTTCAACATATATTTAATGAGAACCTACTTTATAAAATCAAAGGGAAAAAGACACGCCGTATCACATATAAATAATCCCCATGGAGTGAAATTAATCATCTTTAATTTGATGGATATTATACTTATAATCTATAATCAATAAAGACTAGTTAAATATAGTAATTGTATAGATTTAATCCAAATGCGTATAATAAGGGAATTAAAGATGTAATACTATGTGTCAGTTGCCTCTCTATAAAGGAGTTCCATATGTTAATTAAACAGAACATCAGTGTGGACAATCTCTTCCTTCTGAAACGAAATAAATAGAGAGAAAGGCAGGATTGAAACAAAATTAATTCATTCTAAAAAACATTTCAGCTCAAAATCTTTGTTTAATCCTGTTGGTATCAGTGTGTCAAGTTTAAAAATCCACATAATTTCTCTCTTCGATAATAGATTGTTGATGTCTCTACATTTCCAATCCCCCTGAACTTGGTCTATATCCAAAAGTAATCCTCTAACATAGTTTGTTAACCCCTTTCAGCACCAAGTGAAGTTGCATAAAACATATAGTATGAATGGCCTTTCTAGCTCTCCCACACATAGCAATGCTTTGATAAGTAATTAAACATACTGAAGGTTGACACAGGTACAGCAGTAAACGTCTTGAAACAGCATTTGTCCATCTGCAGTCTACTCACCCAGACCGCTGAAACTCCCAACAGCACTGAAATTCCATAAAGGCGTTTTTAACTACCACTGTGATTAGAGAATTATATGCCGGTGAGTACGCCGGACGTCATTACGAGCACACAGGTGCGTTCCGAGTGGCTGAGTGTGTTTGGTTAGAAAAGCTATCTGGCATGTTTGCAAAGTGTATTTAAAGTATGGTAAGTGTATTTTGTAACGATTAATCACATATTTGACAAATGAGCTTAGCTGTTTGTGTTGTTCAAAGAAAATGGTTTAATGAGTGTACATTTTAAAGGTATGCTAGAGAACATATTTGCCATTTGGTGTAGACGATAAGTGTGGTGGTTAGGTATTCCTACCATCAATGCTAAAGTCTGAAGTTCGAGGTCACAAGTCAACCTTTAGTACAAAGTGCTATTTTTACCCTGCTGTAAGTTTCCACACAAAGAATAAAAGTCAAGTTAAATACGCGAATGCTCATCATTCGGCCTAAGAATCGCATTTGCGATCATTCATTGTTTCTATTGTAGTATTTACAGCTCTGCAGGTTTAGAAAATCAGTCATTTTTGTGTGTGTGTCTAGGTTGATCTACTTGATAGCACGTTAACCCTCATGTTGATAATAATAACTGCCAAATCAAACAGTATACAGGAACAAGACAGTGAAGCAGCTGAACCTAATAAGTTGATTGCAAACACTTTTAGGATTCATCCACTAATGAATGTGGTGTAATTTCCAAAATGTCCCCCAAACTCTTTTGGGCCGAAAGTGTCCTAAATGGTAAATTAAATGTTTTACTCACATTTAAAAATACTGGTGTGATTTTAATTTTTATACATTAAATAATGCATATCCCAAGGAGTGCCATCTCTAATCATTTATCGTGAACTGATTGCCATTATCCCTGCCTATAAATCCCAAAACTTGCCCCAGCTAAGATTGCTGGTCTGTATTTCATTCTATGCAATTGACATAATTTTGAGATCACTTGCTAATTGGTGTAACGGTTAGAGAATCCACATTTGCAAACTCGAAACCTGAGTTCAATTCCTCCCCAATACTCTTGTGCGTGTATAATCAGTAATTTTCTACTTCGTATCTATGTATTAAGATCTAAAGTGTCTCTATTGTAAAAGTTAGCTAGTTCTATTTTCAACCACTTCTGCCGTTAAAAGTGAAAATGTAGCAGTATAAATCTGAGTAGTGTTTTTTAGCAATTTCATTTACATACAATAGGAAAGATATGCAGATACAAGACCCATTTTACATATAGTATAAATGACAGATTTTGTGGGTTAGCCAAAAGTTGCCCATACATATACTATGCTAGAACTCCATGTAAAAGTGAGAAAGGCCTTATTCAGGATACGTGAATGTTTTTTGCACGTACCTTTGCCATCCATTACGGCAGCCGGAATGGATAGGGAATAATAGCGAAGACATCTACGCAGCATACCAAAATGCAGTGTACAGGCCTATAAAAGACAGGCATCTTTACTGAAGACCCAGCAAGCAGCAGAGTGCGCTATATTAAGCTAACTAATTCCAGCGTTCCAGCGTTCCGGCATTCCGGCAGTTCCGGATTGAACCCAAAGGGAGAAAATATCATCAAACATTTTACACTTGACAGTGGCATTTATTACAAAGGTGTCTGTAAGGAAAAGATGCTTCTTTTACACAAACATACTAATGGAACATTTGTAATATATATATATATATATATATATACAAATAAATGTTACATTTTTGTAATCAATAGAAATTCTAACAAATGTCTGTATTCATATGTATGTATGTTGTGCATATTTCGTTGTGCATTTTAGACGCGCAGGATGCATTTATAGCAGTTTAATAGTTGCTTTAGCTAACTGTTTTGGACTTAAACATGACCCTGAGCTTCCTTAACTTTTAGCAAGGATTTGAGACATGAATGACCTCAGTTTCCCATAAACGCACAGAGGGAACGCCTACTGTTCTTAAGTTAAAATCCATAACGCCTACTCTTCTTAAGTGAACTCTCATCTCCGCCCAGTCCGCGCCCACTCTCCTCCCATTCCCACCCCTTTCTTCTCAAGTGGTCAGCCACCATCGCAACACCATCGCAAATGATGGAGTTTACGTTTGAGTTGCCTTTGAGTGCCAACCCTGCTCTGTTTGAGCAGCGTATCTGGTGTTTTACACTCCTCAACTCCCGTCTTCGCACATGCGCAGAGACGACTACCGGATTATCTGCATACGGATGCGTTTGCGTACCTTGATGTATCGGACCCAAGGTTTGGAATTGGATGACATATTGAGCCACAGAACGGGAGCCTTGACGGAGACGAAGAATACTAGATGAGGCAGAGGTTACTCTTCCAAAATGCCGCAATGAAGGCAGCACTGCCTGGCAGGAGCGGATCATCTCATTGCCGGAGGGGGGAAGCCCAGGCTAAAGCTTGTCTGACAACAAAGAGATTAAGTACGCCACTTTGGATTTCTGGGTTGGGAAATTTTGTGGTTGCAACTCGAACTATATGGTGCATTGGTTCAGGAAACCACGACAGAATTTAAGATCCCCATCAAACTTGGTAGAAGTTGGAATCCCTAGGGTAGAGGTAAAAGCTGAGCTGCCACTGGCGCAGGAGGATTCACTGCCAGGGCAGCAGGTGGCATTTGCAAAGAGTCAATGCGGGCTGCAAGGGTCTGAAAACCCTGTAGGAGTTGACGTTGGATTGCATCCTGCTGTTCAGAAATAAATCCTTCAGTTTGCCTAGATTTGCACTACTCAAGTAAGACGCGGAGTCTAACGGGGAGAACGTATTTAACAAGAACCACCACAATGAGGTTTGGCCTTTGCTGCGTCTATCCCGCAGGTTACGGCCCTTACTAGGCATACCATGCGAAACCCCTTTTGCTGACCATGCAAAGATGGTCAGCAAATGGCAGACAACACGAGGAGAAGTGTAGCAAAGATCAGCAGGTACCACTGGAGAGATGGTAGCAAGTACACTGTAAAGTGTTAGTTCTGTAATCAGCTGGTTGCCACTGGAATGGTGGTGAAGTACTCAGTAGAGTGTCAGCTCTGCGGACAACAGGTTACCACTGGAATGGCGGCAAGTACACTGTGGAGTGTCAGTTCTGTAATCAGCAGTTTACCACTGGAATGACGGTGAAGTATTCAGTAGAGTGTCTGTAGTCAGCAGGAGAAATAAAGCCACGTCTAGCACCTTGGAGGTAATGAATAGATCGGGTCTGCACATGCGAAATGAAGATGGTGGCGGCCAGGACAGAATGAGCGGTTGGCGGACCAAGTAAGAGTGCTGGGGATCAGGTGTGCAGCACGATTGCCCACCGTGTGACAAAAGCCAGTGTGGTTTGCAAAGAAGTAGCAAGTATTGTGAATGCAAAACAGATGGGTTTTAGGAGATGTAAGCAGACTCAGAATAATGAAGACAAAGAGGTCTCAAAACCTAAAGTGGATATATCAATGGGGCCAGATAGGATACATCCAAGGATAATAATAGAGATTAAAGGGGTGCTGGTAACACCATTAACAGATTTATTCAACCAGTCACTAGATACAGGAAAAGTTCCAGAGGACTGGAAAAGAGTGAACATAGTCACACTGACAAAAACTGGAAGCAACTACCGACCAGTGAGCCATACATCAGTAGTAGGGAAATTGATGGAGACACTATTAAAAGAAAGAGTTGTAGAATATCTCCAATCCAGTAACTTATAGGAGCCCAAACAGCATGGATTTAATGGAAAGGGATCATGTCAAAAATATTTTTATATCTGGGTGACTGAATAGATCTAGAGGGGGGTCTAGATTTTAGTAAGGCGTTTTGACGCTTTCCCACATGATTGTTCTTTACCCTAGTCTCTCTCTCTCTGTCTATGTCTATATTAGGGAATTTAGACTGGAAGCTCCAGTGGGGCAGGGACTGATGTGAATGAGTTCTCTGTGCAGCGCTGTAGAATTAGTGGCGATATATAAATAGATGATGATGATGATGATGATATCTATATATACAGTATATTGTGACGAAGTCACTGGATTAACTTCCCAAAGTGTGTCTACCAGCTGTAGCAAAAATATGGTAAGGGTCACTGTTGTTATGGATAGAGAGACAAGGCGGGCTCTATCTACTAGACCTATGGACCGTTTCTTCCAGGTTACCTATGAACCTGATGCCAATGAAAAGTTGCACCTGAGCGGTGCCTGTAAAAGGTTGCAGCTCTGTTCAATCATTCTCTGAAACCTGGGTTGGAGTTTGGATGCCTCTTTGTCACGACCATATGATGCGTATCTGCTATCGTTGGTACTACTCGGAAGAAGGTGCGGAATCTAACGTGCCCCTGGTGTTCACCACGGACCCCCGCAAGGAGGTATGGACTCCGACGCAGGAGACATGCAGGTTGTGGTCCTTCCACGAGTCAGATAGCGAGGCATGAGAGAAGAGTTGTCAGACAAGCCGGGTCAGTAACGCTCTAGAAGTGCAGTACAACAAGGAGATCCAAAAGGGGTAGTCAAACGTCCGGGTCACAGGCAGGCAGGAAGATTCAGGAACAGGCAAGAACTGGAACACTGGGAACGCTGGAGGCAGGTAGAGACCTGACACTCTGGCACAGGTGAGGGGCCAGGAAGTGGTTTAAATAGATTGGTGGACCAATGGGAGCAGAGCACAGTGGCGCTGTCATCGCTAGCGCCAGGAGATATAATAGCGTCCCATTGGCTTGCAACGGGACACGCGTGTATCTAGTGGCTGGGAGTCTGAGAGTCTGCATAGGCGACCGTCCCGGAGAGACCGCAGGACGGCGCCTGATACTCTTGAGAGAGGCTCTGCTAATGATGAGCAAATATCTTTATGTTTGGTTGGTGTCTGGGACACAAGGTCCCACACTTGAGAGAGGGTGTTGCTGAAGGAATAGTTAGTGCCGGATAGCCCTGGTCTTTTATTTATGTTTTGTTTGTTTTGAATATGCTTAATAAAACTGGCTGAGGTCAGTTGTACTGAAAACCCTGGACTTGTGTGACTTCATTGCAGCTGTTCGCTTCCATCTACCCCAGGAGATGGCACCTATTCCCCTCACATGGACTATATATATATAGAGCGGGTGAAATAAGTATTGAACACATCAACATTTTTCTCAGTAAATATATATTTGATGTGGATATTGTAATGAAATTTACACCAAATGTCAGCAACAACCCTTGCAATGCACACATGCAAAGAACTCAAACAATAGATGTCCATAAATTAAGTTTTGTGTAATAATGTGAAATGACACAGGGAAAAAGTATTGAACACATGAAAGGGAGGTGGAAAAAGACACATGAAAGGGAGGTGGAAAAAGGCATGAAAAGCCAAGACAACAGCTGAAGTCTTTCAGTAATAAGAAAGTAATCCTTCCAGCTGGTTCAGCCACAACTGATGGCCTATAAAAAGGTGTTTCATTATGAAGGTGTCACACAAGAAATATCTCATGATGGGTAAAAGCAAAGAGCTCTATCAAGACCTTCACTACCTAATTGTTGCAAAACATATTGATGGCATTGGTTAGAGAAGGATCTCTAAACTGCTGAATGTTCCAGTGAGCACTGTTGGGGTCATAATCCAGAGCTGGAAAGAACATATTTTACCCATAAACTGACCACGGCAAGGAGCACCTCGCAAGAATTCTTAAAGAGCAGTGAAAATAATTATCAGCACAATTGTACAAGAACCAAGGACCACCTGTGGAGAGCTTCAGAAAGACCTGGAATTAGCAGGTACAATTGTTTCAAAGAAAACAATAAGTAGTGCATTCAACCGTCATGGCCTGTATGTACGCTTACCACGCAAGACTCCTTTGCTTAAGAAAATACATGTTAAAGCTCGTTTAAAGTTTGCTTCACAACATTTGGACAAGTCTGTGAAATACCGGGAAAATATAGTGTGGTCAGATGAACTCTTGGATGCCACAATACATTCCATGTTGGAGGAGAAATGACACCGACCATCACCCCAAAAACCCCATACCAACGGTGACGTTTGAAGGTGGGAACATCATGGTGGGGGGGCTGTTTTTCTGCACACGGTACAGGCATACTGCTGCCATCTACCAGGATGCTGAAGATGAAACAAGGGTGGATATTTCAACAAAACAATGATCCCAAACACACAGCCAAGGACACTCTCAATTGGTTTCAGAGAAAGAAAATAAAGCTGCTAGAATGGCCCAGCCAATCACCTGATTTCAATCCAATTGAAAATCTATTGAAAGAACTAAAGATCAGAGTTCATCAAAGAAGCCCACGGAACCCTCAAGATTTGAAGACTATTTGTGTTGAAGAATGGGGCAAAATCACACCTGAGCAATGTATGCGACTAGTTTCTCCATACGAGAGGCGTCTTAAAGCTGTCCAACAAAGGCTTTTGTACAAATTATTAAAAAAATTTCAGGAAGCGTGTTCAATACTTTTTCCCTGTGTCCTTTCACATTATAGCACAAAGCTTTATGGACATTTATGGTTTTATTTATTTACATGGATTGCAAGGGTTGCTGCTGACATTTGGTGTAAATTTCATTACAATAGCCACATTAAATATATATTTACTGAGAAAACTGTTGATGCATTCAATATTTATTTCACCTGCTGTGTGTGTGTGTGTGTGTATATATATATATATATATATTGACCATGTAGTAGAAAGGGGCTGACAATTTGTCTAGTAATGGGAATCTTGGAGGGGATGAGGGTCCCAAACCAGTAGTAACTTGTCTAATCCAGCTTTAACTGGGCTACAGAAGACCTGTTTACCTTCATCTTTTGATCCCAAAGGGAAGGCTGGGAAAATGGGGGAGAGGAAAAACCGCTCCGCACTAGACAACAACCAACCTCACTCTTGAATTAACTTAACTATGTGAGGGGTTGCTAAGGTCATATATATAACATATGAGTTTGAAAGAGAACAGAATCTTGACCTATGTAGCACTCCAGGTGTAAAGTAAATAATCAATTAATACTAATATTTTATTGGTATGCAGTAAAAAGAATGTATATAGGTATACAACTTGTTTTAAAAAAGCGAAGTATTTAAAAATAATAGTGTTGAAAAGAATAGAGTTAAAATTAGTATAACCCTGTGGTGGAGCCAATCTTTGGAATACTGATAATAAGGGAAGATCTGCCAAATAAAGGTCCCTTTCACATGTGTGTACACGATAGGTAAGATGTAAAGTAACCAAGGAGTATAAATCAGGTTATAAAATCCTATAGTATGGTAACAATGTTACATTCACCAAAACACTATTCCTGTTATATCTTTGTGGACTCTAGGTGGCAGTAGAACGTGAAATTCTTCCCTATAATGTTATTCCACTGGAGAATATCCCTCTGTTATAAATGTATCTGAAACATAACCATAATCGGAGCCTAAATCACTGGGTATTCCCAGATAAACAAGTCATGTATAAAGTGGCCTTACTGTATTCCCTTGTAGCATATATTAATAATTTCAGGGAGACCACTCATTCATACAGCCTATGTTATTGCCTTGCCAATAGACTGCACAGTACAGCGACAGAGCGCCTTATTTAATATTATTATTATACACTTGTAAACAAAGGGATTCCCCCTGGTAATAGATTGTATAGTACAGGGACAGAACCCCGCACTTGGGTTTAATGTACACTTGTAAAGAGAGAGATATTAACTCTAAAAAAAGGTTATTTCTTGCAGCGATAGGGCGCCGTAATTATTATTGTTATGCGCTTGTAAGCAAAGAGATTTGCTTTATTGGTAAGTAATTCGGTTCAGCGACGAGACGCCGCACTAGAAACTATTATTTATTTTGTAAACAGAGAGATTCCCCCTAACAGTGGATGGTTAGATGCAGCGGCACAACGCCGCGATTGGCCCCGCCCACTTCCGGGTTTGACGTCACCTAATGTGACGCCGGCCCGACGTACGTAGAAGCTTAGTCATGGAATTTAAGTTAATATCTTTCTCTTTACAAGTGTACATTAAACCCAAGTGCGGGGTTCTGTCACTGTACTATACAATCTATTACCAGGGGGAATCCCTTTGTTTACAAGTGTATAATAATAATATTAAATAAGGCGCTCTGTCGCTGCACTGTGCAGTCTATTGGCAAGGCAATAACATAGGCTGTATGAATGAGTGGTCTCCCTGAAATTATTATTATATGCTACAAGGGAATACAGTAAGGCCACTTTATACATGACTTGTTTATCTGGGAATACCCAGTGATTTAGGCTCCGATTATGGTTATGTTTCAGATACATTTATAACAGAGGGATATTCTCCAGTGGAATAACATTATAGGGAAGAATTTCACGTTCTACTGCCACCTAGAGTCCACAAAGATATAACAGGAATAGTGTTTTGGTGAATGTAACATTGTTACCATACTATAGGATTTTATAACCTGATTTATACTCCTTGGTTACTTTACATCTTACCTATCGTGTACACACATGTGAAAGGGACCTTTATTTGGCAGATCATCCCTTATTATCAGTATTCCAAAGATTGGCTCCACCACAGGGTTATACTAATTTTAACTCTATTCTTTTCAACACTATTATTTTTAAATACTTCGCTTTTTTAAAACAAGTTGTATACCTATATACATTCTTTTTACTGCATACCAATAAAATATTAGTATTAATTGATTATTTACTTTACACCTGGAGTGCTACATAGGTCAAGATTCTGTTCTCTTTCAAACTCATACCTTCATCTTTTTCAGGCAAAATAAGCCTGTGCAATGTGTGAATAATATACCTGCCACTGATAAGATCACAAGATTTAAATGACATATGGGAAAAGTCTATTGACATTTACTAGAGAGGGTGTGAGCAGTGCAACATTCTGTACTTCCTCAGATAAGTTAGTAAATGGATACTTTTGTAAACTATTTAGTATGATAAATATGCAAACATGAGCTATGAGGTTGTGTGCGGTAAACATTTAGAGGCTGATATGACAAGGGAGAAATGTGCTAAATCAGATTCTACACATCTCAGTAACGTCTATGCGGTATATTTAAAACATTCTACAAAATGACAGCTAGAATATGGTTGCTATAGGCAACATCTTTGCTTATTATACCCCTATTATATAGGGGTATAGTAAGTATACCCCTATATGTTCCATATGCCAGGCAGGTTTCATGGGACATAATAAGGTGAATGCTCAATCTCAAAAGAAATAATTAACAAAGTAATTCATCATCATCCTCATCAACATTTATTTATATAGCGCCAGCAGATTCTGTAGCGCATTACAATTGGGAAAAAACATTAATAAAACAATACCGGGTAATACATACAGACAAAGGTAAGAGGGCCCTGCTCGCAAGCTTACAAACTATGGAACAATGGAAGATTGCAAAACAAGGGCATGTGCTACATCATATTGCACACTGGACCAGCTAGGATGCAAAGGTAAAAAGTATTGAGTGGGCTGTGTGATCAGTCACACAACTATGTACATCAGAGGGTTGTTGTCTTGTGTTAGCTGTGTAGAGGGTGGTAATAGGGTAACCTAGCGAGATTAAGATGCTGGTTGAGGAATATTATAAGCTTGTCTGAAGATGTGGGTTTTCAGAGAACGCTTGAAGGTTTGAAGACAAGGGAAAGTCTAACTGTGCGAGGGAGGGAATTCCACAAAGTGGGTGTAGTCCGAAAAAAGTCCTGTAATTGGGAATGGGAGGATGTGATAAGAGTGGAAAAAAGATGCAGATCTTGTGCAGAATGGAGGTGTCGAGTTGGGAGATTGTTTGAGACAAATGAGGAGATGTATTTCGGTGCAATTTTGTTGATGGCCTTGTATGTTAGTAGAAGAATTTTATATTGGATTCGTTGAAAAACAGGCAACCAATGTAGAGACTGACAGAGTGGCTCAGCAGAGGAAGAACTGTTTGCAAGGAAAATCAGTCTAGCAGCTGCATGCAAAATAGATTGTAGGGGTCCAGGTCTGATTTTGGGAAGACCAAAAAGGAGGAAATTGCAATAGTCGATGGGGGAGATGAGTGCATGAATTAAGATTTTTCCAGTGTGCGTATTCTAGAAATGTTCTTTAGATGTATGTAACATGATTTAGATATAGAGTCGATGTGGGGAACAAATGATAGTTGTGAGTCAAGGATTACACCTAGGCAGAGAGCTTATGTGGTGGGATTTATGGTCATGTTAGCAACAGAAATAGAAATGTCAGTCAGGAACCTTCTGTTTTTGGGTCGGAATATTATTAATTCAGTTTTTGAAAGATTGAGTTTGAGTTGGCGAGAAGACATGAAAAATGAAATATCAGAAAGACAGTCAGTAACGCGAGACAACACAGATGGCGAGAGATCAGGAGAGGATAGATAGAACTGTGCATCATCTGCATAGAGATGATACTGAAATCCAAAGGAGCTTATTAGTTTTCCAAGGGAAGAGGTGTAGATAGAGAATAGCAGAGGACCTAGGACTAAGCCTTGTGGTCTCCAACTGATAAAGGAAGCAGAGCAGAAGTGGATCCAGAGAAATTAACATTTGAAGAGCTATTAAACCGGTAGGATGAGAACCAGGATCGGACAGTGCCTTCAAGACCTAGGGATTGTTGCATTTGTATGAGGAGAGTGGTCAATAGTGTCAAATGCAGCAGAGAGATCCAAGAGAATTAGAAGAGAGTAATGGCCTTCAGTTTTTGCTGTGATCAAATCATTGACAACCTTTGTCAGTGCAGTCTCCGTGGAGTGTTGAGAGCGAAAGCCTGACTGAAGAGGATCCAACAGGTTGTTTGCTGTAAAAAAATGTATGATGCGAGTGTAGGCAATTCTCTTGAGAAGCTTGAAGGGGCTTGGGAGCTGAGAGATGGGGCGGTAATTTGAGAAACATTTTGGGTCAGAATTTTGTTTTTTCAATATAGAAGTAATCACTGCATGCCTGAATAATGATTGAAAAATACCAGTAGAAAGAGGGAGAGATTATAGATTTTAGTTAGAGGTGGAATGAGCACAGGAGACATGGACCTACCAATTTGTGAGGGTATGGGATCAAGAGGACAGGAGGTAGAGTAGGAAGATGTGAAGAGAGTAGAAACTTCCTCTTCATTTGTGGGATCAAATGAAGAGAGAGTGTCAGAGGGTGCTACAAAGGATTTAGAGCTGATTGTTTGTCAAGGGAGATAATTCCATTTCAAGTCTGATCTTATCTATTTTTTCCTTGAAACAGGAAGCAAGATCCTGGGCACTGATAGTAGTCGGATGGTTTGGGGTGGGAGGCTTAAGAAGATATTTAAATGTGTTAAAAAGGCGTTTTGGGTTAGAAGCCTGAGCATAGATGAGAGATTGGAAGTATGTTTGATTTGTAGTAGAGATGGGCGGGTCCGGTTCTCCGAGAACCGAACCCACCCGAACTTTGGGTATCCGAGTACCGAGCTGAGCAGCTCGGTACTCTCCCGCCCATTCCGAATCCAAATCGAGGCCGAACGTCATTGTGACGTTGTCGGATCTCGGGACTCGGTTCTCGCGATACTTCAACTTTATAAATACACGCCTCCACAGCAATCCATCGCCATTTGACAGAGGGAGAGAGCAGGGTGTAGTCATAGGCTAATTAGAGCAGGGACAGAGAATACAATATTGTTCTTGCAATTGCTCTAACCAAAATCGCTAGTGCAGAGAGGAGGATAGAGGTTTATTATTTTTTCTTCATATTTGGCACTCCCCAGCGCTTTTGGGGTGTCCCCCATAATTGTGCATTAATATTTCTGGCTGTCAAAAGTCATATCTGTCAGCAGTATCTACTAAATAATTTGTAGCACACCTCAGTGCTTTTGGGGTGTCCTCCCTAATTGTGCATTAATATTTCTGGCTGTCAAAAGTCATATCTGTCAGCAGTATCTACTAAATAATTTTTAGCACTCCTCAGTGTTTTTGGGGTGTCCTCCCTAATTGTGCATTAATATTTCTGGCTGTCAAAAGTCATATCTGTCAGCAGTATCTACTAAATAATTTGTAGCACTCCTCAGTGCTTTTGGGGTGTCCTCCCTAATTGTGCATTAATATTTCTGGCTGTCAAAAGTCATATCTGTCAGCAGTATCTACTAAATAATTTTTAGCACTCCTCAGTGTTTTTGGGGTGTCCTCCCTAATTGTGCATTAATATTTCTGGCTGTCAAAAGTCATATCTGTCAGCAGTATCTACTAAATAATTTTTAGCACTCCTCAGTGTTTTTGGGGTGTCCTCCCTAATTGTGCATTAATATTTCTGGCTGTCAAAAGTCATATCTGTCAGCAGTATCTACTAAATAATTTGTAGCACTCCTCAGTGCTTTTGGGGTGTCCTCCCTAATTGTGCATTAATATTTCTGGCTGTCAAAAGTCATATCTGTCAGCAGTATCTACTAAATAATTTTTAGCACTCCTCAGTGTTTTTGGGGTGTCCTCCCTAATTGTGCATTAATATTTCTGGCTGTCAAAAGTCATATCTGTCAGCAGTATCTACTAAATAATTTTTAGCACTCCTCAGTGTTTTTGGGGTGTCCTCCCTAATTGTGCATTAATATTTCTGGCTGTCAAAAGTCATATCTGTCAGCAGTATCTACTAAATAATTTTTAGCACTCCTCAGTGTTTTTGGGGTGTCCTCCCTAATTGTGCATTAATATTTCTGGCTGTCAAAAGTCATATCTGTCAGCAGTATCTACTAAATAATTTGTAGCACTCCTCAGTGCTTTTGGGGTGTCCTCCCTAATTGTGCATTAATATTTCTGGCTGTCAAAAGTCATATCTGTCAGCAGTATCTACTAAATAATTTTTAGCACTCCTCAGTGTTTTTGGGGTGTCCTCCCTAATTGTGCATTAATATTTCTGGCTGTCAAAAGTCATATCTGTCAGCAGTATCTACTAAATAATTTGTAGCACTCCTCAGTGCTTTTGGGGTGTCCTCCCTAATTGTGCATTAATATTTCTGGCTGTCAAAAGTCATATCTGTCAGCAGTATCTACTAAATAATTTTTAGCACTCCTCAGTGTTTTTGGGGTGTCCTCCCTAATTGTGCATTAATATTTCTGGCTGTCAAAAGTCATATCTGTCAGCAGTATCTACTAAATAATTTGTAGCACTCCTCAGTGCTTTTGGGGTGTCCTCCCTAATTGTGCATTAATATTTCTGGCTGTCAAAAGTCATATCTGTCAGCAGTATCTACTAAATAATTTTTAGCACTCCTCAGTGTTTTTGGGGTGTCCTCCCTAATTGTGCATTAATATTTCTGGCTGTCAAAAGTCATATCTGTCAGCAGTATCTACTAAATAATTTTTAGCACTCCTCAGTGTTTTTGGGGTGTCCTCCCTAATTGTGCATTAATATTTCTGGCTGTCAAAAGTCATATCTGTCAGCAGTATCTACTAAATAATTTTTAGCACTCCTCAGTGTTTTTGGGGTGTCCTCCCTAATTGTGCATTAATATTTCTGGCTGTCAAAAGTCATATCTGTCAGCAGTATCTACTAAATAATTTGTAGCACGCCTCAGTGCTTTTGGGGTGTCCTCCCTAATTGTGCATTAATATTTCTGGCTGTCAAAAGTCATATCTGTCAGCAGTATCTACTAAATAATTTTTAGCACTCCTCAGTGTTTTTGGGGTGTCCTCCCTAATTGTGCATTAATATTTCTGGCTGTCAAAAGTCATATCTGTCAGCAGTATCTACTAAATAATTTGTAGCACTCCTCAGTGCTTTTGGGGTGTCCTCCCTAATTGTGCATTAATATTTCTGGCTGTCAAAAGTCATATCTGTCAGCAGTATCTACTAAATAATTTTTAGCACTCCTCAGTGTTTTTGGGGTGTCCTCCCTAATTGTGCATTAATATTTCTGGCTGTCAAAAGTCATATCTGTCAGCAGTATCTACTAAATAATTTGTAGCACTCCTCAGTGCTTTTGGGGTGTCCTCCCTAATTGTGCATTAATATTTCTGGCTGTCAAAAGTCATATCTGTCAGCAGTATCTACTAAATAAATTTTAGCACTCCTCAGTGTTTTTGGGGTGTCCTCCCTAATTGTGCATTAATATTTCTGGCTGTCAAAAGTCATATCTGTCAGCAGTATCTACTAAATAATTTTTAGCACTCCTCAGTGTTTTTGGGGTGTCCTCCCTAATTGTGCATTAATATTTCTGGCTGTCAAAAGTCATATCTGTCAGCAGTATCTACTAAATAATTTTTAGCACTCCTCAGTGTTTTTGGGGTGTCCTCCCTAATTGTGCATTAATATTTCTGGCTGTCAAAAGTCATATCTGTCAGCAGTATCTACTAAATAATTTGTAGCACTCCTCAGTGCTTTTGGGGTGTCCTCCCTAATTGTGCATTAATATTTCTGGCTGTCAAAAGTCATATCTGTCAGCAGTATCTACTAAATAATTTTTAGCACTCCTCAGTGTTTTTGGGGTGTCCTCCCTAATTGTGCATTAATATTTCTGGCTGTCAAAAGTCATATCTGTCAGCAGTATCTACTAAATAATTTTTAGCACTCCTCAGTGTTTTTGGGGTGTCCTCCCTAATTGTGCATTAATATTTCTGGCTGTCAAAAGTCATATCTGTCAGCAGTATCTACTAAATAATTTTTAGCACTCCTCAGTATTTTTGAGGTGTCCTCCCTAATTGTGCATTAATATTTCTGGCTGTCAAAAGTCATATCTGTCAGCAGTATCTACTAAATAATTTGTAGCACTCCTCAGTGTTTTTGGGGTGTCCTCCCTAATTGTGCATTAATATTTCTGGCTGTCAAAAGTCATATCTGTCAGCAGTATCTACTAAATAATTTTTAGCACTCCTCAGTGTTTTTGGGGTGTCCTCCCTAATTGTGCATTCATATTTCTGGCTGTCAAAAGTCATATCTGTCAGCAGTATCTACTAAATAATTTTTAGCACTCCTCAGTGTTTTTGGGGTGTCCTCCCTAATTGTGCATTAATATTTCTGGCTGTCAAAAGTCATATCTGTCAGCAGTATCTACTAAATAATTTGTAGCACTCCTCAGTGCTTTTGGGGTGTCCTCACTAATTGTGCATTAATATTTCTGGCTGTCAAAAGTCATATCTGTCAGCAGTATCTACTAAATAATTTTTAGCACTCCTCAGTGTTTTTGGGGTGTCCTCCCTAATTGTGCATTAATATTTCTGGCTGTCAAAAGTCATATCTGTCAGCAGTATCTACTTAATAATTTTTAGCACTCCTCAGTGTTTTTGGGGTGTCCTCCCTAATTGTGCATTAATATTTCTGGCTGTCAAAAGTCATATCTGTCAGCAGTATCTACTAAATAATTTTTAGCACTCCTCAGTGTTTTTGGGGTGTCCTCCCTAATTGTGCATTAATATTTCTGGCTGTCAAAAGTCATATCTGTCAGCAGTATCTACTAAATAATTTTTAGCACTCCTCAGTGTTTTTGGGGTGTCCTCCCTAATTGTGCATTAATATTTCTGGCTGTCAAAAGTCATATCTGTCAGCAGTATCTACTAAATAATTTTTAGCACTCCTAAGTGTTTTTGGGGTGTCCTCCCTAATTGTGCATTAATATTTCTGGCTGTCAAAAGTCATATCTGTCAGCAGTATCTACTAAATAATTTGTAGCACTCCTCAGTGCTTTTGGGGTGTCCTCCCTAATTGTGCATTAATATTTCTGGCTGTCAAAAGTCATATCTGTCAGCAGTATCTACTAAATAATTTTTAGCACTCCTCAGTGTTTTTGGGGTGTCCTCCCTAATTGTGCATTAATATTTCTGGCTGTCAAAAGTCATATCTGTCAGCAGTATCTACTAAATAATTTGTAGCACTCCTCAGTGCTTTTGGGGTGTCCTCCCTAATTGTGCATTAATATTTCTGGCTGTCAAAAGTCATATCTGTCAGCAGTATCTACTAAATAATTTTTAGCACTCCTCAGTGTTTTTGGGGTGTCCTCCCTAATTGTGCATTAATATTTCTGGCTGTCAAAAGTCATATCTGTCAGCAGTATCTACTAAATAATTTGTAGCACTCCTCAGTGCTTTTGGGGTGTCCTCCCTAATTGTGCATTAATATTTCTGGCTGTCAAAAGTCATATCTGTCAGCAGTATCTACTAAATAATTTTTAGCACTCCTCAGTGTTTTTGGGGTGTCCTCCCTAATTGTGCATTAATATTTCTGGCTGTCAAAAGTCATATCTGTCAGCAGTATCTACTAAATAATTTTTAGCACTCCTCAGTGTTTTTGGGGTGTCCTCCCTAATTGTGCATTAATATTTCTGGCTGTCAAAAGTCATATCTGTCAGCAGTATCTACTAAATAATTTTTAGCACTCCTCAGTGTTTTTGGGGTGTCCTCCCTAATTGTGCATTAATATTTCTGGCTGTCAAAAGTCATATCTGTCAGCAGTATCTACTAAATAATTTGTAGCACTCCTCAGTGCTTTTGGGGTGTCCTCCCTAATTGTGCATTAATATTTCTGGCTGTCAAAAGTCATATCTGTCAGCAGTATCTACTAAATAATTTTTAGCACTCCTCAGTGTTTTTGGGGTGTCCTCCCTAATTGTGCATTAATATTTCTGGCTGTCAAAAGTCATATCTGTCAGCAGTATCTACTAAATAATTTTTAGCACTCCTCAGTGTTTTTGGGGTGTCCTCCCTAATTGTGCATTAATATTTCTGGCTGTCAAAAGTCATATCTGTCAGCAGTATCTACTAAATAATTTTTAGCACTCCTCAGTGTTTTTGGGGTGTCCTCCCTAATTGTGCATTAATATTTCTGGCTGTCAAAAGTCATATCTGTCAGCAGTATCTACTAAATAATTTGTAGCACTCCTCAGTGCTTTTGGGGTGTCCTCCCTAATTGTGCATTAATATTTCTGGCTGTCAAAAGTCATATCTGTCAGCAGTATCTACTAAATAATTTTTAGCACTCCTCAGTGTTTTTGGGGTGTCCTCCCTAATTGTGCATTAATATTTCTGGCTGTCAAAAGTCATATCTGTCAGCAGTATCTACTAAATAATTTTTAGCACTCCTCAGTGTTTTTGGGGTGTCCTCCCTAATTGTGCATTAATATTTCTGGCTGTCAAAAGTCATATCTGTCAGCAGTATCTACTAAATAATTTTTAGCACTCCTCAGTGTTTTTGGGGTGTCCTCCCTAATTGTGCATTAATATTTCTGGCTGTCAAAAGTCATATCTGTCAGCAGTATCTACTAAATAATTTTTAGCACTCCTCAGTGTTTTTGGGGTGTCCTCCCTAATTGTGCATTAATATTTCTGGCTGTCAAAAGTCATATCTGTCAGCAGTATCTACTAAATAATTTTTAGCACTCCTCAGTGTTTTTGGGGTGTCCTCCCTAATTGTGCATTAATATTTCTGGCTGTCAAAAGTCATAACTGTCAGCAGAATCTACTAAATAATTTTTAGCACTCCCCAGTGGTTTGCGCTCAGAATGGATTCAAAGCAGTCCACATATGATCTAAATGAGCAACCAGGTTCTGTCACCAGTCCTGATGTTAGTGTTCCCAGTACGTCATCTGGCCAAGGCGATGTCAAACAACAGAGTGTTTTCAAATTAGTGCAAAAAACAAAAACCAAAAAAAAATTTACTGTATTGAAGCGAAAAAGAAGCGTAACTGAGCAAAAGTTAAGTGACGATAAAAAAAAAATTGCAAGCATGCCATTCTACACACGCAGTGGCAAAGAGAGAATGAGGCCTTCACCTTTGGCTATTAGTGGCAGATCCCAAAAAGTTACCCAGCCTACAATTGGTGCACAACTACTGTTACGCGTCAAAGCTGAGCTGCAAGATAACAGTGAGGCATTACAGGAGAATATTTGCTCTGATTCACAAATGACAACAATCCCTGTGGAGAGTCCATCCAACAGTGGGATGTCTAATCGTGAGCATTCTGCTGATGTGTGCCTTAATAGCCCGAGTGTAGCCGGTGATACCCAAATTGAGGATGCCACTTTGGAATTAGAAGAGGATGAGGGGGAGATTTGTGTAGGCGACGAGGGCGCTAATGAGGATGTTGATGAGGATGAGGTTGTTTGTGTAAGTCCTGCACCAGTGGCAGCAGTTCTGGCACGTGACAAGAAAAAGGCCATTGTCATGCCTGGGCATAAAACAAAAAAATCCACTTCTTATGTGTGGAATTATTTCTACCCAAATCCAGACAACAATTGTATAGCCATTTGTAGTGTATGTGAAGCCACAGTCAGTCGAGGGAGGGACCTTAACCATCTTGGAACCTCGTCTATGTTACGCCATTTAACGAGAGTTCATGGCAAAGTGTTGGGAAAAGCTGAAAGTTCTTCCCAAAAGAATACAAGCACTCCCTCATCAGCTAAGACCCTCCGCTCACCGACATACCGACGGCTACAAAATACACCCACCACACCATCCTCATCAATATCCTCAGTAGCGCTCGGAGTTAGCCCGGCATCCCACTTAAGGCTGGATGACTCCGGCACTATTATTGATTCCTCTGAAGAAAGCGTTAGTCCTGCTGCTGCTGTTGCTGCTGCTGGGGGTGAATCGTCATCCCAGAGGCAGGTGAATAAAATGAGCAGTCCTACATTTCAGCAATTAACTGTGAAACAATCATTTGCGAGGGGAAGCAAATATGACAGCAGTCACCCAGTCGCCAAGCGAATCACAGACGCCATGGCTGCAATGTTAGTGTTAGATCTGCGTCCAATCTCCACAATAAACGCAGCTGGTTTTTCACAGTTAATTGAGGTTTTGTGTCCGCGTTACAGAATTCCATCGCGACACCATTTCTCCCGTAAAGCTATTCCACAACTATACCAAAAAGTGTGTAAAAATGTAGAGATTGCGCTGAAAAATGCCATTCTGCCCACTGTTCACTTAACCACAGATATGTGGACAAGTGGAAGTGGCCAAACCAAAGACTTTATGACTGTGACAGCCCACTGGGTTGGTCATTCACCTTCACCAGCAGGAACAGCAGCAGCATGTACACCACTACGTAACATTTGTCACAGGCAGGCCACTCTTTGTATCACCGGCTTCACTAACAGGCATACGGCTGACAATTTGTTACGCAAACTGAGAGATGTGATTGATGCATGGCTTATACCACTCGGACTCTCCCCAGGGTATGTCATTTCAGATAACGCCAACAATATAGTGCGAGCATTACAGCTGGGTGATTTCCAACATATTCCCTGTTTTGCTCACACCATCAACTTGGTGGTGCAGAGCTTCCTACGAAATAACCGTGAGGTGCAGGAGATGCTTTCGGTGGCCCGTAAAATTTCAGGCCATTTCAGGCATTCAGCCACAGCATGTAGGAGATTACAGCAGCTCCAAGAGCAGTTTAACTTGCCCTGCCACCAACTTAAGCAAGAGGTGGTAACTCGGTGGAATTCCACCCTGTACATGCTTCAGAGGATGGAGGAACAGCGCAAAGCCATCCAAGCATATTGCACAAGTCATGACATTGGGAAAGGAGGGGGGATGTATTTCACTCTTGCACAGTGGGGAATCCTTTCAGTGCTGTGCAAGGTGCTGAAACCATTTGAAGTTGTGACATGTGAGGTCAGTGCAGACTCTGCTAGTTTGAGCCAAGTCATTCCTTTAATTAGACTTTTGGAAAAGCAGCTTGAGAAAATGAAGGAGGAGCTGAAAGCAAGCAATTCAGCAAAGTATGTTGGCCTTGTCGATCAAGTACTTAATTCGCTTCACAATGATCCTCGAGTTATTAAGATCTTGAACTCGGATCAGTACGTTTTGGCCACTGTGCTTGATCCAAGGTTTAAAACCTACATTGAGTCTTTACTTGTAAATGAGCGAGATGTGAACTTTTGCAAGGAGCTATTGCTCAGCAAGTTGGCCGCTGAACTGGGCCTCGGCTTGACGACGTGTCCTCCTTCACTTTCTCAAGCTGTTGCTCGTAAAAAATTAAATTTCCAAAAAAGAAGCAGGGAAGACACAGGGGGCAGACCAGAACAATTTAACATCTGGGCTGGTTTGAAGGATTTTTCAAAAAAATGTGTCACTTTGCCCATAACTCCATCCAATATGAGTATAAACATGCAAAGGATGGTGGAGGATTACTTTCAAGAGGTAGTTGATATGGAAATGTCAGACAGTCCCTTTCCTTACTGGGAAGAAAAGCAGGCCATTTGGAAACCCATGTACAAACTTGCTTTGCAATACCTAAGCTGCCCACCCTCCAGTGTGTACTCTGAACGAGTGTTCAGCACAGCAGGGAACTTAGTCAGTGATCGCCGTAGAAGGTTACTTCCCAAAAATGTGGAGAAAATGATGTTTATAAAAATGAACTACATCTTCCACGAGGAAGGCCTTCACCATCCAAGACATCCAAGCACTGACTGTTCTCTAATGGCGGATTCAAGCGGCGATGAATTGATAGTCTGTGATGATGACATACACACTGATGAGGGTGAGGATTAAGCTGAAGATGATGCCGATAACATCTTTTTAAAACTTTCTATGTAAGTGTAGGGTGCAATCTACCCCCAAAGAGGAAAGGGACTTGTGGCATTTCCATATCACATACCATCTTGAAAGGCTGCTTTTAGGGCAATTTATCCTTAAGGGTAGGGTGTCATAGACAGAGTGACCCTAAACTGGCTTTGTCCATTTTTCATAATATTGTACAGTCTATAATGGCTGAATTTTTGGGTATTTTATACAAGTGGAGGGGGGCCTAGAGAGACAGAAACCAAACTGGCTTTTTCCATGTCAATTAATATTGTACAGTCTATAATGGCTGAATTTTTGGGTATTTTATACAAGTGGAGGGGGGCCTAGAGAGACAGAGTGACCCCAAACTGTCTTTCTCCATGTCAATTAATATTGTACAGTCTATAATGGCTGAATTTTTTAGTATTTTATACAAGTGGAGGGGGGCCTTGAGAGACAGAAACCAAACTGGCTTTCTCCATTTCTTTACATATTTAACTATAAGTGTAGGGTGTAATATACATTCAAAGACGATGGCTGCATTGCCAATATGCATAGATGGAGAGGAAGACAATCTGTTTTGTGTGTAGAATAGGCCTACCAACGAAGAATTAAACTGTTTTTTTGGATGATTTATTACCTCAACAATTAGATTACTTGTCTCTAAAACAGTTGGAGCACTAAATTGGGTTAATTTAGGCCCAAAAACATGGATTTTCCCAAAAAATAGCAAAACAAAACCAAACAAAACCAAAACCAAAACCAAAACACGCAATGGCGGTTTTGCAAAACCAAAACCAAAACCAAAACACGACGGTAATCCAGATCCAAAACCGAATCCAAAACCAAAACACGGGGGTCAGTGACCATCTCTAATTTGTAGTGTCCAGAGAATTTCTATAGGAGTGGTAGATACCTGTACATGTGATGAAATCATTAGAGATCCAAGATTTACGCCAGTGATGTTCTGCTTTTCGAGAAATTTTTTGTTGAGTTCTTGTTACTTTAATGTGCCACAGTTGGCAACGAAGTATACGCGGAGTAAATAGAGTCGCTGGAGCCTTTTGATTTAGGGCGAATACTAGGGTTTGGTGAAAATGGGGTACTATCCAATCAGGGGAGGAGAATGTAGAAATTGGGGAGAGAAGATGTTGGAGAGAGGTTGAGAACTGTTGAAGATCAATTGATTTGATATTCCTATTGTTGTGAGGAGGCTTGGAATAATTTGACACTGGTGAGGGTAAAGAACTGGAGGGGAGTGAGTACCTAATAAGGTGATGATCCAAGAGGGGGAAAGGAGTGTTAAGGAAATAAGAAACTGAGCATAGTCCAGAGAAAACAAGATCAGGACAGTGGCCATCCTGATGATTAGTGGCCTCAACCCACTGGGAAATGTCAAGTGAGGAAGTTAGAGAGAGTAGTTTGAAAGCAACATTGGAATACGGATTAGTAATAGGGATGTTAAAATCACAAATGATGATGGTGGGGATGTCAGAGGATAAGAAGTGAGGGAGTCATGCAGAGAAGTGTTCAAGAAATTTTTGGGTGTGGTAAAGGGGGGGCAATAGATGACAGCAACATGCATAGAGAACGGGTTAAAAATCAGTACGTCAAAAGATGTGAACGTGAGTGACGGGACATTTGGGAGAACTGTGAACGTGCACTGTGGGGAGAGAAGTAGTCTAACCCCACCTCCTTGTCTGCCTCCTGGTCTGGGGTGTGGGTGAGATGGAGACCACCATGTGAGAGGGCTGCAGGTGAGGCAGTGTCTGATTGCATGAGCCATGTTTCAGTTATTGCCATAAGGTTGAGGTTGTTTGAGAGGAAGAAATCATGTACGGAGGTAAGTTTGTTACAAAGTGAGCGTGCATTCCAAAGGGCACATTTAAAGGACTTTGGATGAGAGGGGAGACAGGTGATGCATTTGAGGCTTGTTGCATTTTTGTACGTTCAGATATATGTGTGTGTGGGAGAAGTGAGGGGGACCTGGATTAGGTGATTTATCACCAGCTTATAGAAGCAGGGAGGAAGAATGGTAGGAAAGATGATTGTAAGATGTGTGTCCTTTTAGTTTCTGGTGACAGGGTGCTGCTGTTAATGTTATTGAATTTAAATAGAAAAGAGTTCATGAGTGATGTAATGAAGGGACAATGTGGACAGAGGTGTGTGTTGCAAGATGGGTGAGGGATGATATCGTCCTAAAGATAATGCCATGAGAGGAGAGAAAGAAAAATAATTTGAAAAGCATTAGGATTTATGAGTAAAATAGCAAAAAATTAGGGAATTACAAGAATTGCCTAGTTGCAACGTCCTGTGCAATCAGATAAGTAGTGCAGAGTGAGGCTGCAGTAGATGTAGTTTAAACCTGGATGTCTGTATAGGAAGGAGTGATGATGTGGGGAGTCTTGTGGGGGAATGGGTGGAAGTGTTAAATGGAGAGTAATAAGGCACAGGTGATGGAGTAGCTGAGTTATTGCAGAGTCACAAGAGAGGAAGAGTGGCTCAAACTCAATTTAATGTGATGACATACAAAGCCTTGAGTAGAATTGAAAGTACAATGATGAGATAGGGGACTGAAATAGCTGTAGTATGCGTAGGGAGTGGCTGAGCAAGTAGTACAGCAGGCTGATAAAACAGAGGGGATTGTACAGGGAAAATAAACTGACAGATAAAACAAACTTTCATGAGCTGAGAAGAAAATATGATCAGAGTCCAAAAGAGTCTTCTGGTGTGAAGCTTGTAGCCAGGGAGAGATGGAAACATCCGGAGTAAAATATGGAGTTTCCGGTGAATACTGACTGTTATCCTTGTGTAGCTGTGATAATAAGCATAAAGTTCTTCTAATGTTTCATTCCGGTCAGGCGCGGGCTGGGAGAGGGATGGCCGGGGGGCACACAGGCGGCCGCATCATATTACAGGGGATGCGGCCGCGTCATTGATGACGCGGCTGCATCCCCTGTCATGTGATGCGGCCGTCTGTGCGCTGACGTGGCCGCATCTGATGACATCGGATGCGGCCGCGGGGGGAGAAACTGTTTTTTGCATCCGGGGGGCGGCCGGCCAGCCTACCCCCTGGCCCTAATAGGCATCTAACCCAGCGGCCCCCCTGCCCCCCGGGCCAGCCCGCCACTGATTACGGTATAACTCCAAATTATCGTATTTAAATTCTTTACACTTGTAACTATACACTTAGAACTATACACACTAATTATGCAGCCATCACTGGCTTGCAGCCATTCTACTTTGAATATATGTATAATTAATAAACACATGTGATCGGTGTTTTCAATCAGGCCCTCAATAAACTCCCCCAACAAACATTAGCAATAAAAGGTTTAGACAAACAAACAGTGAAAGGACAGCATACCATTAGAAATAAAAATGCACTTTCTTAATATTAAAATTCACATGTTAAGGTGGAAAAAAACACAATCCCTGATTTATTACTTTATGTTTAATAGCTCATCATTAACTTAATTCAACCTCAAACCACTGCTTAGCCATACCCACCCAAGCTTCCCTTTTACCATACTTAAACTAGAAGGATATATAATCATATTCAGAAATCTAGAATTCCCTTTAGCATACAACTTAACCTGAGTAGGCACCATGATAACATGCTGCATAATATTATTCTCATATCACAGCACAGTCTTACTATCCACAGCATCCCCCTTGTACTTACCATTCCAATACACCCCATACAGAAGAGCAGCACCCACAGTTGTCTCATGCTTGATGTCAAGGTAAGAGATAAATATCCTGTGTTACACAGATATGTTGTGTTCAGGAATTTTCCTAGCTCCACCTGTACTTCTACCATTTAGATATAATTATCTACAACATACGTATGACAGACTGCAGAATAGAGATAATGACTACAAGTACTGTTTATTGCAGCCTTACAGCACTGGGGTCATGGGTTCAATTCCCGAGCATGGCCTTATCTGTGAGGAGTTTGTATGTTCTCCCCGTGCGTGCGTGGGTTTCCTCTGGGTGCACTGGTTTCCTCCCACACTCCCAAAAAAACATACTGATAGGTTAATTGGCTGCTAACAAACTGACCCTAGTCTGTGTGTGTGTGTGTGTTAGGGAATTTATACTGTAAGCCCCAATGGGACAGGGACTGATGTGAGTGAGTTCTCTGTACAGCGCTGCGGAATTAGTGGCGCTATATAAATAAATGGTAATGATGATGATGGAGGTAATGAGAGTCACAGCTTAGATGTTCCTTAAATGCATATCAAGATGACTCTAATGTTTGTAATCAGCAGGTCTCAGACCAGGGCCATCTTAACAACATTATGGGCCCCCGGACAAAGCAGTGCACCGGGGCCCCTACATATATAGATTAGAGATGAGCGCACTCGGATTTCGTGAATCCGAGCCCACCCGAACGTTTCCGATCCGAGTCGGATCCGAGACAGATCCGGGTATTGGCGCCAAATGAAAACCTGAAACCGAGGCTCGGAGTCATAATCCCGCTGTCGGATCTCACGATACTCGGATCCTATAAATTCCCCGCTAGTCGCTGCCATCTTCACTCGGGCATTGATCAGGGTAGAGGGGAGGGTGTGTTAGGTGGTCCTCTGTCCTGGTAGATCTCGTGCTGTGCTGTTTAGTTCTGTGCTGTGCTGTGTTCTGCAGTATCAGTCCAGTGGTGCTGTGTGCTGTGCTCTGTCAATTTTGAGTTCAGTGGTGCTGCTGGGTCCTGTGCTGTGTCCTGTTCAGTCCAATGGTGCTGTGTCCTGTGCTCTGTCCTTCTAAGGGCATAGTTATTTCCCCATTATTCCCCATTTTCAAAAAAATTAAAAAAAAGTTATAAAAAAAATACAAAAAAATAATTAAAAAAAATAATAATTACAACAAAATTTGCAAAACCAATCCTGCAGTATAAGCCCATTGGTACTGCAATATTACCAAGCTCACACATTCTGCAGTATCAGTCCAGTGGTGCTGTCAGGGCCGGTGCTAGGGTTCTCAGCGCCCTAGGCAAAGTTTCAAAATACCGCCCCCCCCCCCCCCCCAAGACACACCAAATACCCACTTCCCAGCCCCTCACACACTTCATTGGTGAAAAAAAAAAAAAAAGATAAGCCTTACCTCCTACAGCGGTCTGGCTGCTGTGATGTTTCATAGAGAACGTTGTCCAGACTCTACTGCTGTCCAGGGGCAATCACAGAATTTCTAGAGGGGAAGTATCCAAGTATTAGATATGGGAACAAAAACTTGTGAGAATGGCCCATCACACTGCTCCCCCTGCAGCACACTGCCCCCCCCCCCCCCCACTGCTTGACCATGTCCCCCCTTGCAGCATACTGCCACCCCACTGCTTGACCATGTCCTCCCTTCCCCCCACCGCAGCACCATGTCCTCTGTTCCCCACCCTGCAGCACCATGTCCTCTGTTATCATCCCCCTCTGCAGCACCATGTCCTCTGACCCCCCTCCCCTGCAGCACCATGTCCCTCTGTCGTCGTCCCCCTCTGCAGCACCATGTCCTCTGTCCCCCTTCCCTGCAGCACCATGATTTTATTGGCACTTCATGCTCTATTTTTGACTTGCAGCAAGTCATAATAGAGCATGAGGTGCCAATAAAATAATTATACCTGTCCACTACACAGATTTTTATGTACTAAGCACCTGTATATTTGGTGGCTTTTTGGTCCCAGATGCCAAACCCATGCCTAAGAAGGAGCTAAAGAAGAGAGACACAGCGAAGAGAGAGAGAGAGAGAGAGACACAGCGAAGAGAGAGAGAGACACAGCGAGAGAGAGAGAGAGAGAGGACACACAGCGAGAGCGAGAGAGCGAGACACAGTGAGAGCGAGAGAGAGACACAGCGAGAGCGAGCGAGAGAGAGACACAGCGAGAGCGAGAGAGAGACATAGCGAGAGAGAGCGAGAGAGACACAGCGAGAGAGAGCGAGAGAGACACAGCGAGAGAGACAGCGAGAGAGAGAGAGACACACAGTGAGAGAGACACACAGCGAGAGAGAGAGAGACACAGCGAGAGAGAGACACAGCGAGAGAGACACAGCAACACAGCGAGAGAGAGAGACACAGCAACACAGCGAGACACAGCAACACAGCGAGAGAGAGAGACACAGCGAGAGAGAGAGAGAGTGTGCGTGTGGGTGTTTACACATTACATTCTAGCACCTGAAGTAAGTGCACATCCAGCACCAGGAAGGAGATCACAGAGACACACTAAACAGCGTCTTGACCTGCACCATCCATGTTTTGCCTATTATTAAAAAGTGCAAACTGTCTTATTTACCATAGTTGCCAGTACCTTATACAATCAACTGGACTGGATATTGCTATATTATAATTATATAATCGGAGTGTTGTTTCTAGTGTAGCATCCTATTCTTTATTACTGTGTGTAACACATGCTCCTCCTGACTGCTCGTTGTTTCAAAAACTTGACTGGGTATATATTATTATAATTAATAATTTATATTATACTATAATAAGTAGAGTTTTGTTACTAGAATCCCTTATAATGTACATACTTTAATAAAGTTTTAATAACTCACCTTTTCAAATGAAGTTATTTTTTTCAGCTCCCGGCTGTGCCCTCAGTCTCATACACTCCTCACTAAGGATAATGTCAATCGGCAGACATGCTCCACCCCCCTTCTTTTGCTGCACGCTGCATGATTAATATCAAAACAGTGAGCATTTGTGTAACAGCCTCAGAGTGCAGCCCATCAGATGTGGCGCAAAACGCGGATCACCAACACATGTTCTGACCGAGGGGAGCCCGGGGCACGTGCCCTTCCCCCCTTAATCCGGCTATAGGTGTTGGGTAAACTTTATTCACACTGTCTGTCAGTGACAGACAGTGTGATACTGCAGCACAGGCGCCGCCGGGTAGAGATCTGTCACCTGATCACTGACGTCAGTGATCAGGTGTGCAGCCAGGGCGCATCAGAAAAAAATTGACAGTCGCGCGGGACATTGAAAATACAGCGGCGGCACCCCTGTGCTGTGTCCTGTTCAGTCCAGTGGTGCTGTGTCCTGTGCTCTGTGCTTCTAAGGGCATAGTTATTTCCCCATTATTCCCGAGTGTTAAAAAAATTATAAAAAAAAATACAAAAAAATAATTTAAAAAAAAAATTAATTACAACAAAATTTACAAATCCAATCCTGCAGTATAAGCCCATTGGTACTGCAATATTACCAAGTTCACACATTCTGCAGTATCTTGTGCTACATATAATGGAGACCAAAAATTTGGAGGATAAAGTAGGGAAAGATCAAGACCCACTTCCTCCTAATGCTGAAGCTGCTTCCACTAGTCATGACATAGACGATGAAATGCCATCAATGTCGTCTTCCAAGCCCAATGCCCAATCTCCTAGTACAGGGCATGTAAAATCCAAAAAGCCCAAGTTAAGTAAAAGTAGCAAAAAGAGAAACTTAAAATCATCTTCGGAGAAACGTAAATTTGCCAATATGCCATTTACGACACGGAGTGGCAAGGAACGGCCAAGGCCCTGGCCCATGTTCATGACTAGTGGTTCAGCTTCACCCAAGGATCTTAGCCCTCCTCCTCTTTCCCCCCCTACAAAAAATTGAAGAGAGTTATGCTGTCAGCAACAAAACAGAAAACAACTCTGCCTTCTAAAGAGAAATTATCACAAATCCCCAAGGCGAGTCCAAGGGTGTTGGTGGTTGTCAAGCCTGACCTTCCCATCACTGTACGGGAAAAGGTGGCTCGGGAGGAGGCTACTGATGATGTAGCTGGCGCTGTGGAGGAACTTGATGATGAGGATGGTGATGTGGTTATTGAAAATGAGGCACCAGGGGGGGAAACAGCTGATGTCCATGGGATGAAAAAGCCCATCATCATGCCTGGTCAGAAGACCAAAAAAGGAACCTCTTCGGTCTGGAGTTATTTTTATCCAAATCCGGACAACCAATGTATGGCCATATGTAGCTTAGTAAAGCTCAAATAAGCAGGGGTAAGGATCTTGCCCACCTAGGGACATCCTCCCTTATACATCACCTGAATAACCTTCATAGTTCAGTGGTTAGTTCAGGAACTGGGGCTAGGACCGTCATCGGTACAGGGACACCTAAATCCCGTGGTCCAGTTGGATACACACCAGCAACACCCTCCTCGTCAACTTCCTCCACGATCTCCATCAGATTCAGTCCTGCAGCCCAAGTCAGCAGCCAGACTGAGTCCTCTTCAATACGGGATTCATCCGAGGAATCCTGCAGCGGTACGCCTATTACTGCCACTGCTGCTGTTAGTCGGTCATCTTCCCAGAGGGGAAGTCGTAAGACCGCTAAGTCTTTCACAAAACAATTGACCGTCCAACAGTCGTTTGCCATGACCACAAAATACGATAGTAGTCACCCTATTGCAAAGCATATAACTGCGGCTGTAACTGCAATGTTGGTGTTAGACATGCGCCCGGTGTCCGCCATCAGTGGAGTGGGATTTAGAGGGTTGATGGAGGTATTGTGTCCCCGGTACCAAATCCCGCCGAGATTCCACTTCACTAGGCAGGCGATACCAAAAATGTACAGAGAAGTACGATCAAGTGTCCTCAGTGCTCTAAAAAATGCGGTTGTACCCACTGTCCACTTAACCACGGACATGTGGACAAGTGGTTCTGGGCAAACGAAGGACTATATGACTGTGACAGCCCACTGGGTAGATGCATCCCCTTCCGCAGCAACAGCAACAGCTGCATCAGTAGCAGCATCTACAAAATGGCTGCTCGTGCAAAGGCAGGCAACATTGTTTATTACAGGCATTAATAAGAGGCACAACGCTGACAACAAATTAGAGAAACTGAGGGAAATTATCTCCCAGTGGCTTACCCCACTTAGACTCTCATGGGGATTTGTGGTGTCAGACAATGCCAGTAACATTGTGCAGGCATTAAATATGGGCAATTTCCAGCACGTCCCATGTTTTGCCCACACCATTAATTTGGTGGTGCAGCATTACCTCAAGAGTGACAGGGGTGTGCAGGAGATGCTTGGGGTGGCGCGCAAAATTGCTGGACACTTTCGGCATTCAGCCAGTGCCTACCGCAGACTAGAGGTACATCAAAAAACCATGAACCTGCCCTGCCATCACCTCAAACAAGAGGTTGTGACGCGCTGGAACTCCACCCTCTATATGCTGCAGAGGATGGAGGAGCAGCGAAAGGCCATTCAGGCCTACACAGCCACCTACGACATAGGCAAAGGAGTGGGGATGCGCCTGAGTCAAGCGCAGTGGAGACTGATTTCCGTGTTTTGCAAGGTTCTCCAGCCGTTTGAACTTGCCACACGAGAAGTGAGTTCCGACACTGCCAGCTTGAGTCAGGTCATTCCCCTGATCAGGCTGTTGCAGAAGCAGCTGGAGAAAGTGAGGGAGGAGCTGATAAACCATTGCGATTACACCAAGCATGTAGCTCTTGTGGATGTAGCCCTTCGTACGCTTTGCCAGGATCCGAGGGTGGTCACTCTTTTAAAGTCAGAGGAATACATTCTGGCCACCGTGCTCGATCCTCGGTTTAAAGCGTATGTTGTGTCTCTGTTTCCGGCAGACACAAGTCTACAGCGGTGCAAAGACCTTCTGGTCAGGAGATTGTCCTCTGAAGAGGACCGTGACATGCCAACAGCTCCACCCTCATTTTCTTCTACATCTATGGCTGCGAGGAAAAAGCTCAGTTTTCCTAAAAGAGCCGCTGGCGGGGATGCTGATAACATCTGGTCCGGACTGAAGGACCTGCCAACCATTGCAGAAATTTCTACTGTCGCTGCATTTGATGCTGTCACAATTGAAAAAATGGTGGAGGATTATTTTGCTGACACCATCCAAATAGACATGTCAGACAGTCCATATTGTTACTGGCAGGAAAAAAAGGCAGTTTGGAAGCCCCTGTACAAACTGGCTCTATTTTACCTGAGTTGTCCCCCCTCCAGTGTGTACTCGGAAAGAGTTTTTAGTGCAGCGGGGAACCTGGTCAGTGAGCGGCGAAGGAGGTTGCTTCCTCACAACATTGAAAAAATGATGTTTATAAAAATGAATAATCAATTCCTCAATGAAGTACAGCACTGCCCTCTAGATAGTACAGAGGGTCCTGTGGTTGTGGAGTCCAGCGGGGACGAATTGATAATGTGTGAGGAGGAGGAAGTACACACTGTAGGGGGAGAGGAATCAGAGGTTGAGGATGAGGACGACATCTTTCCTCAGTAGAGCCTGTTTAGTTTGTACAGGGAGAGATGAATTGTTTTTTTGGTGTGGGGGCCCAAACAAACCAATCATTTCAGCCACAGTTGTTTGGTAGGCCCTGTCGCTGAAATGATTGGTTTGTTAAAGTGTGCATGTCCTATTTCAACAACATAAGGGTGGGTGGGAGGGCCCAAGGACAATTCCATCTTGCAACTCTTTTTTTGGCATTATGTGACCATTCAACAGTCGTTTGCCATGTTCAAAAAGTAAAACAAAATGTCAACAAATGCAAAAAATTAAAACCAAAAGTAAAATGCCCTGTCATTATTTAAAACAAGAGGTATTGACGTGCTAGAATTACTGTAGTGTTTATATGTTATAAACACTACACTTGGAAGTTGGAGGGGGTATTGTGGCCCCGGTACCAAATTTAGTACCGGGGCCACTCCACTATGCAGTCCAGATAGAGGTGTATCAGATATTAAACAACGTTGACTGTTGCTGCAAAATTTTTAAATAATATTGTGGGGGACACTACACTATAATGTTCATAAACTTTTTTGGTGGAATTCAGACCCGTGGAGGGTTTTTTAATTATATTGTAGGGACCACTCCTCTACGCAGTCCAGGTACACTTTTTGGTGCGATTCAGACCAGTTCAGGGTTTTTAAATTATATTGTGGTGACCACTCCTCTACGCAGTCCAGGTACATTTGTTGGTGCGATTCAGACCAGTTCAGGGTTTTTAAATTATATTGTGGTGACCACTCCTCTACGCAGTCCAGGTACAATTTTTTGTGTAATTAAGACCAGTTGATGGTTTTCTTATTATATTGTAGGGACCACTCCTCTACGCAGTCCAGGTACACTTTTTGGTGCGATTCAGACCAGTTCAGGGTTTTTAAATTATATTGTGGTGACCACTCCTCTACGCAGTCCAGGTACATTTGTTGGTGCGATTCAGACCAGTTCAGGGTTTTTAAATTATATTGTGGTGACCACTCCTCTACGCAGTCCAGGTACATTTTTTGGTGCATTTCAGACCAGTTGATGGTTTTCTTATTATATTGTGGTGACCACTCCTCTACGCAGTCCAGGTACATTTGTTGGTGCGATTCAGACCAGTTCAGGGTTTTTAAATTATTGTCATGGGCACTAGGAGTCTTTACCCAGGAGATCACCAGATGGTGGACTTACCAGAGTAGTATAGGTGGTAATATGGTACTCTGGTAGCAGGGTGACAATGGAACCGGAGAACCAGCAGATGGTGAGAGAATGCTCGAGGAAAGTCTATGACTAGCAGCACTGGTAATGAGTAGATGACTGTACACGAGGAACTAGCTGGACAAGGAAACGTGAGGGAAGTCAGTGGTCTGCGTATAGCAAGTTGTACCACTGCTATAATGAGGAGGAATGTCCAGCAGTAGCGAGGAGGTAGTGAGAGTCAGCGGTCTGCGTATAGCAAGTTGTACCGCTGTCTAGGTGAAGGAATGGAATCCAGGTGAAGGTAGATAACAGGGAAGTCAGTGGTCTGCGTATAGCAAGTTGTACCACTGCTATGTGAGAGGATACTTGAAACTGGTGACACAGGGAACAGGAGTCAGTGGTCTGCATATAGCAAGTTGTACCACTGCAATATATATGTGAGGATGGGCACGAGGAGATGAATGTAATGCAGAGTATACACGGGCACACAGGACTTGATCCCACGATGATATCACAATACAATGATAACAGAGCAGCACTGCTAAAGTATACAAAGTCATGATAACAATCCAGGCAATAGGAAACAAAGTCAATAGTAGCAATAGCCTCAGTGGATAGGAGACTCCGGAGGAGAACAGAACTCAGTCCAGATGGATATGCAATACACCAGCACAGTCAATGAGAAGTATGCATACCGAGGTTCAGGAGAGCAGGCTGTCAGAGAGACGTGCAGGGATACCTGAACGGCTGAAGGCCGGCAGGAGGAGAGACCACTGGAAGGTGGAAGCGGTAATCAGGTTGGTGCAGCGCACGGCAGGTAATCCAGAATGAACGAAGCAATACTCAGGAAGCAGTAGTAAGTGGAACTGGAAACATGAAGAACACGGGAGAGTTGAGGCGGTCTGGTATCCAGTAGTAGAGATGGAAGCAGCTGAGTGCTGACACGATGAACACAGGAGAGTTGAAGTGAGCGGGAACTCTGTAGAAGCAACGGAGGCAGCGGATAGGAATCAGCTGAGTGCAGACACGATGAACACAGGAGAGTTGAAGTGAGCAGGAACTCTGTAGAAGCAACGGAGGCAGCAGATAGGAATCAGCTGAGTACAGACAAGATGAACACAGGAGAGTTGAAGTGAGCAGGAACTCTGTAGAAGCAACGGAGGCAGCGGATAGGAATTAAGCTGAGTGCAGACACGATGAACACAGGAGAGTTGAAGTGAGCAGAAACTCTGTAGAAGCAACGGAGGCAGCGGATAGGAATCAGCTGAGTGCAGACACGATGAACACAGGAGAGTTGAAGTGAGCAGGAACTCTGTAGAAGCAACGGAGGCAGCGGATAGGAATCAGCTGAGTGCAGACACGATGAACACTGGAGAGTTGAAGTGAACAGGAATCAGCAGGAGCTGAATACACGAGGAACACGGGAACACCTTCAGAGGCTCATGAGGAATGAGACTCCAAGATCAGGCAACCAGATAATGATCACAGGTGGTTTAAATAGGGAGGGTTGCCTGATCATCCAATCAACTAAAAGCAACAGGTACTGAAGGCTTGAAAGGGCTGCACATGCACAGACCCTCAGGATGGCGGATGGCCACGGTTCCTGAATACACGGGAAGTGGCACTCACAGTCTGGTGAGTGACAGGCCCCCAATAACCTATAAGGAATAACATTGTTAACTATAGATACTTACATGCTGCAAAAGGCATCTCCTTCATGTCTTGATCCTCCTCCATGAAATGATCCTTGCCACACCTCCTTTGTGCTCCAGCTGACAGCTGGGTCATAAGGTCTGTTGGAATAAATTGCAAACATTTAGCTTTTTACTAAATGGTGGCTGTTTCTCACTTATCCTCAAAGGGAATGAATGCACAGTATCTCCATTAGAAAACATTGACAAATCAGTGCCTTAAAATCAATAAACACACAACACTTAGTTTATGTACTTTATCTGGGCAGAAAAGAAAATTCACATAGTGAGTCAGATATCATCATCAACATATATGATTAACACAGACTATGCTTAATTACTGAATAATTTTCAGGTGTGCCAGCTAAAGCCTTTATTTTGGTCTATTTTAACCTAAACTCTTACAATCAAGCTTCATCATTGTTTTTTTTTTGTTTTTTTGCAGTGGCAGAGGCAACCCTTACAGGCCATTTTCAAATTTGCAGATTTCAAAGGTGCACATTTTTTAGACATGTATTTGTATATGTTTAGAAAAATGAAACAGGCCTTTACTTTCATCACCAAACAACAATTTTATTTTTAGGATGTTAGATAATTTTAAAAGTGTGATATAAGCCATGCTAGAAAAAGATTTTACCAGTTTCAGGAGGGCTGGGGATTTTGGGGTCTTTTATAGTGGATTGTAAAGAGACAAGAATATGCAGGTGTATGGGCCACTGAAGTATCAGATTATGAGATCTGATGCTGGATCTATGCAAAGCTGGTTACCGAAATCTGTTGTTTACTTTTATACTGATTAAAAAATATTTGCATTTATTTCAGATTGTAATTTTTTTTGATATGCACTACCTGCCACATGCTCTCCTCCGAATCTTCCCTTCCTTCGATGCATGCCTCTTTTCGTGATGTGTTTAGTAAAGCCGCTGCCGAGAGTCTTCCACCTCACCGCCCATGGGATTGTCCCATAAACCTATTACCTGGAAAACCCATCCCTAGGTGTAGGATCTATCCTCTCTCCTTACCCGAGTAGCAGGCGATGTCCCAGTATATCTCTGACAATTTGGAGCGAGACTTTATTAGGAAATCCTCCTCCCCAGCAGGGGCAGGATTCTTTTTTGTTAAAAATAAGGATGTTCTCTTCACCCTTGTATTGACTATAGACATCTCAACGCTATTACCTTGAAGAACCGCTACCCATTGCCTCTAATTACAGAATTGTTCAGTCGCATCGGTGGATCCAAGATCGTTACTAAACTAGACCTGCGTGAAGCCTGCAACCTTATCTGCATACATAGAGGGGATGAATGGAAAGCTGCCTTCAATACCCGGGACGGGCATTATGAGTACCTGGTTACGCCCTTCGGTGTATGCAATGCTGCAGCTGTGTTCCAAGCTTTCATGAATGAGATTTTCCGAGACCTCCTGTACCACTCTGTGGTCGTTTATCTTGATGATATCCTAATCTTTTCTCAGGATATTGAGTCCCATTACTTTCACGTTCGTGAGGTCCTGTCTTGACTACGACAGAACCATCTCTATTGTAAACTGGAGAAATGCGTATTCCATGTCTCTCAATTGTCATTTTTGGGTTATTTGGTCTTGGGTTCTGGGTTGGAGATGGATCCAGAGAAGCTTTCTGCTATTTTGGAGTGGCCTCTTCCGCAGTACAGCGTTTCCTTGGATTTGCCAACTATTACCGACAATTTATTCAAGATTTCTCTTACAAATTCTGATTTACACCCTATTATTAATCCTGCGAATATTGTGGCTATTAATGGTACCAGGACCCCCCTGTTGATTGTTCTTTTCTGGAACCCCACCTCCGTGTCATGGCTGTAAAATGGGCACACTGCACTAAATTCTCTGGTCATATCGGGGTAAATAAGACTTTGGCCTTCCTGGCTATTCATTACAGGTGGCCCACTATGCGGTAGGATGTCCACGACTTTTTCACCGCATGTGACATTTGTGCTAGGCACAAGACTCCTCGTCATCTTCCTGCGGGATTACTTCACCCCCTTCCCATTCCTGATCATCCCTGGTCCAGCATGTCCATGGACTTTGTTACTGATCTTCCTGTCAGTCACGTCTTTAATACCATCTGGGTAGTGTGGATCGGTTCTCCAAGATGTCCCACTTTATTCCTCCGAGAGGCCTTCCATTGACCCCTGAGCTGGCTTCTATGTTTATTAAAGACATTTTTCGACTTTATGGTTGTCCACAGGACATTGTGTCTAATAGAGAGGGGCAGTTTGTATCTGCCTTTTGGAGATTGTTCTCTAAGAATCTGGGCATTGAACTAAAGTTTTCTTCGAGGTACCACCCGCAGACGAACGGACAGACTGAACGCATCAATCAGGATTTGGAGCTGTTCCTACAAGGTTTTTCGTCTGATAAACCTTCCAACTGGAGCTCTCTGCTGCCTTGGGCCCAGTTCGCCCACAACTATCATGTACATGAGTCCTCTGGGTCCTCTCCATTTCTTGTAGTATTCGGTCAAGATCCTTTATTACCTACGTTGTTTCCTAACCCCGTTTCTACGGTTCCCACCGCATATTCGGTTGTGCAAGATTTCTCCCTCATTTGGACTAAAACGACAGCTAAACTCCTTGAATCCTCTTCCCATTACAAGGTGGCAGCTGACTGTCATCAAAAGATGTTCCCTGCTCTCCATGTGAGAGATAGAGTTTGGCTTTCCACGCGGAATTTGAAACTTTAAGTTCCTTCTATTAAATTCGCACCTAGGTTTATTGGACCATTCCCCATCTTACAAGTCATCAACCCGGTCACCTATAAGCTCCGTCTGCCTCCCTCCTTAACAGTTCATAACTCTTTTCACATTTTACTCCTGAAAACTTTTGTGCTTAACAGATTCTTTAAGGAACCCTCTCGACCTTCGTCTGTCACCACTGAAACTGGTGAGAAATTGAGGTTAGCCGCATTCTAGACTATCATCTTTTCCGTGGTCAATCGCAATTTTTGGTCCACTGGAAGGGCTTTGACCCTGAAGGAAAGGTCATGGGTAAAGAAGAGAGATCTACATGCTCCTTGCCTGCTTCAGGAATTTCTTAAAAATCGTGCTATTTCTGTTGGAACCAAGAGTGGAGAGGGGGGTACAGTCAGGCGCCGTCCCTCCATTACTCCTCCGGGATGATCGTCTGCTTCCACCCTTGCTGCTAAGCAACTTGCGCGTCCCATTGCTAGCCGAGTTCCTGGCGGAGGGTGACGTCACCCGCTGCAGATTAGTCACTCAGCCTTCTGCTATTTAAAGAGCTCTCTGGCATCCTTAGGGTGCAAGAGTATCAGGTCTTAACTTGCTCCAGCGCTTCCTATGTATTGCTTCTCCAGTTATTGACCCATGGCTCGTTCCTGACTATTCCTTTTGGTTTTCCTCTTCTGTTGTCTCCGTGGATCGTGACCTTGGCTTGCTCCGGACGTCTCTTCTGGTTTTCGATTTGGTACTTTGTAGTCCACCTGCTTTGACTAGGATCGCCTGACCATCCTTCTCTGCTTCGCTGGTAACTGTACTGGAGAATCGCGACCTGGGCGTCCCTCGCGGTCAAGTCCATTCCTCCTTGTGGGGGTCCCTGGTGAAGACCAGGGACGCGTTAGACTCAGCACCTCCAGTTTCAGTTGCGAAAATACCAGCAGTCAGTAACGCCCTCGAGTGTAACAGGTTTCTTATAAAATGATGGTAAATCAAAGTTAAACAAGATTTATTAAATCACTATGAAATCCCACTATGTTTAACAAATTTTCTTACATACTATCCCTTCTATTAGCATCTTTCATCACCCCCCTGCTTCACACCTTAATGATAACGTCTCCCCATTACACTGCTCCCTTCTAATTAATTAAATTAATTACATGCATGCACTGCCTTAATTACTCCAATACACCTTATTACTCCAAAACACTTATACCTCATGACAATCACATCATATTAATCCTTTCACTGCATTACCTCATTAACCTGCAGTATTCCATAACAAAAACCCTTTTATGACATACTTTACTATAAATATATCTCATTATTACACATTTACTTAGAAAAAGACACATTTTTTACAATTGAAAAACAAATATATATATATATATATATATATATATATATATATGTATGCTAAAAGTGAAAAATATAAAAGTGAGATAGTAATTTAGCAGCAAAGCATTATTACATGTTAAAAACATATCTTTGCTCTATGTGTGTGATTTGCTACCACCTTTTTATAGCTATTAAGACTTCGGAGTTACTACGTTAATATAAATTTTCAACAAAATTCATCTTAGTGTGAACACAGTGCTACACAGTGCTAGCCAGAGGACCTCATTTTAGAGGCAAATGCAGATATATTGTGAGGCTTCCTTTACTTAAGGGAAAACACTTAATAGGCCCATTAAGTCAGACACCTGTAGAATAGCAATCTTTGCCTAGGCTTAAGCAAAGAGGCTTAGTAAAGACATGATTTCTAAAGCCTAGACTTTTATGCTGAAAGTAAAAATAATATAATAGATTATACTATATTATTGAATCAAGATACTTGCATTCTTCTTCAGGGGCCTGGAATTAGCTCCCATTCTCCCTACCTCCTCCAGCTGGGGCTCCTGATGCTCCTCAAAGAGCTCCTCCACTATTATGAAGGGTTCCTTTCATAATTCCTCTTGGGGCTTCTATTGAGGCTCCACTTGTGGTTTCTCTCAGTGCTTCTCCTGGGGCTCGTTCCAGGATTCTTCTTGGGGCTCCTCCTGGGTCTCCTGTAGGCTGTGATGATGGCGGTGTTCTGTTGGAGGAAATATAACACATTAGTCTTTTATTACATAGTATATCTATCCTACATAGATGGATACAAATATCTAAACATAGGTTTCAATCTTAATTATTAAATACCACACATGGGGGCGTATTCAATTGTTAGCGTTAACGCTAACAAACGAGCGCTCGAAAAATCTTACCGTAAATACGGTAATTACTCGCGGAATTTAAGCTCGCCGCTCCCTGAAATTCCGTGAGTAAACTACCGTATTAACGCTTTTCGCGCGCAATATTACTGTATAAACGGTAATATTTTTCGAGCGCTCATTTTTTAGCGTTAACGCTCACAATTGAATACGCCCCCATGGAGTCTTACTCCACCATTGGCCAAATACCGCTCTGCACCACTTACATATCCAGTATCCTAAAGTGAATTGAACACATACTGATTCTGAAACATTACTATTATATAGCAGGCCTTGTACTTTTGCCGAATTTAGGTTATTACAAGCTCACATTACCATCTGCAATGCTTTCTCTTCTACACTGGGATATAGCTGCATGGGCCAGATCAAACTGTAATCATATGTATGTATTTTATATTGTAAACTTACGTCTTGCACTTTCACTCCCTAGGTCTGCAATGGACCTTCTTAAGTCACCCCAGTGGTGCTGGAGTTGGACAATTTAGTGCCTGCTGCCTATGCCGCAAGTACTGCTTTACAACCCTGTAAGTTACATTCTTTTATTGTTACTGATGCAACGATCTAAAGGACCCAAGTATTGGTTCATGGCCTTGTAAGGGCCTGGTGATCCATTCTGCTGAAACTACTCACCCTCATGTTTGCAAGTGAATGCAAATTTCCAACATTCTTCTCACTGATTGGCTCTCAGCCATGTGTGGATGCAGGTACGTAGGTTGCAGATTCCTTCTATAACATTTCTAAAATGATGGATTACCTTACATTTGTCCCTAATGACGTACCTGCCATGTTTCCTTCAATCACAATAGTTATTTTAATAGTACCATCGCAATTAGGGATGTTCCAACAACTGGCTTTCCGGACAATAAAAGTGAAAAATTTCCTCTACAGACAGTAGGGAGAGGCAGTCACGGTGCTTTGTCATTTTGTGATTGAGTCTCCATTTTGAATTACAAAGGCGATTTTTGTTCCATATTGAGACCTACAATGTCAATCATCCACCAAGCATAGGCAGCCCAACTTTGCCTGCAGAGAGGTGGAGATTCTGGGGGAGCTAGTGGTGGAGAGACTGCACCATACAAGCCAACAGCTATCCACCCCAGCGAAGAACCCCATATGGGAGGACGTAACAGAGCAGGACAATGATGTGGCTCCATTCAGAGATCTGAGGTCAAAAAATAGTAAGTAAACACAAATGTTTTACAATTATATTGCTCTCAGCAAATGGTCACCTTCTTTCAATATTGTCAAACACTTCAAATGTTGTGCAAGGCATGGGGATACCAAACCAAAAGCCTTTTCAAAATATAACAATCTATAATTTTTCAATATTACATTGCAACCTCTTTTATGTTTAAAAATCTGTTTATGGGTGTGCAGCATTTGTACATTGTGTGACCTTTAGACTCCAAAATATTTACATTTCTATCTATATTTATGTTTCCAGCAGTATTTTGAACTTGTCAGTATACATTTCAACATTCTTCACTTTGGACATTACACACAGGTGACAGGACTTTTAGTGCAGGCTTCAGGATAAACTGAGAGACCACTGCAGACATGTCAGCAGGACAGGCCGTGGTCCCATGGAGGTCTTAGACCTCAGTCCTATGGAGCGTTCTGTGATGATCCCCACATATATACACATGGCAAAAAAAGTGAAATTACTAATGTGTGTTATGGAATCTACTTATATGATGCTAAAAGTAGTATGTCATGGACATAAACATACATGATTTTAATGTAACACCCCTTTCCTTCCCTTAGTGTCGAATGGGTGTTTTTTAGGGATGTGCAACGGCGACTTTTGAGGTCTCGTGTTTTGTGTTTTGGATCCGGATTTTCATTATTTTTGGGGTTCGGATTTGTCTCGCAAAACACTTGACGAAAGGTCTCGGTTCGGATTTAAGGTTTTGGATTCGGATTTTTTTTGAAAAAAACATAAAAAGTTTAAAAATCAAGTTTTTGGGCTTATTTTCACTCCTACGCTATTATTAACCTCAATAACATTCAATAACAAGCATTTCCACTAATTTACAGTGTATTCTGAACACCTCAAAATATAGTTATTAGTCCAAAATGTTGCAACGAGGTATCTTTCTGGACTGCGTAGAAGAGTGGGTCACCACAATATATATAATAAGAAAACCATCAACTTGTATGATGCGCACCAATAAATGTACCTGGACTGCGTAGAGGAGTGGGTCACCACAATATATATTAAAAACCCTGAACTTGTATGATTCTCACCAATAAATGTACTTGGACTGCGTAGAGGAGTGGGTCACCACAATATATATTAAAAACCCTGAACTTGTATGATTCGCACCAATAAATGTACCTGGACTGCGTAGAGGAGTGGGTCACCACAATATATATTAAAAACCCTGAACTTGTATGATTCGATCCAATAAATGTACCTGGACTGCGTAGAGGAGTGGGTCACCACAATATTATTAAAACACCCTACACAGGTCTGAATTCCACCCAAAAAGTTTATGGACTGCGTAGTGTAGTGTTCCCCACAATATTATTTAAAATTTTTGCAGCAACAGTCAACGTTGTTTAATATCTGATACACCTCTATCTGGACTGCATAGTGGAGTGGCCCCGGTACCCAATTTGGTACCGGGGCCACAATACCTCCTCCAAACATGGTACAGACCATTCGTCATTGAGATCCCATCAAGTATGTTAAAGACAGACAGGGTCGAAGTGTTATTGGTTGACTTTGTAAACCAAAAAACTGTCCCTGTTGCACATAGTCGTGCAATGAAGACTGACTTTTTCATTTAAAGGCACCATCTTTCAAGTGTAGTGTTTGTAAGTCATATTATACTTTTGGTAAAATTGGTTTATTTTGTTCCTCTTTATGGTAACTACTAATAGAATAAAAGTATTAAATAGAAGCGGCAGTTCCTCTTTATGGGAATTAGTAATAGAATTAAAGTATTAAATAGAATTAAAGTATTAAATAGAGTGGTATAGAGTTGTAGTGTGGTATAGATAGAGTGGTCACCACAATATAATAATAAAACCCTCAACTGGTCTGAATTCCACCAAACAAGTATCTGGACTGCGTAGTGGGGTGGCCCCGGTACCCAATTTGATACCGGGGCCACAATAAAATAAATACACCCTCAACTGGTCTGAATTCCACCAAACAAGTATCTGGACTGCGTAGTGGGATGGCCCCGGTACCCAATTTGATACCGGGGCCACAATAAAATAAATACACCCTCAACTGGTCTGAATTCCACCAAACAAGTATCTGGACTGCGTAGTGGGGTGGCCCCGGTACCCAATTTGATACCGGGGCCACAATACCTCCTCCAATTTCCAAGTGTAGTGTTTATAACATCTTAACACTACACTAATTCTAGCACGTCAAAACCTCTTGTTTTAAATAATGACAGGGCATTTAACTTTTGATTTAATTTATTGAATTTGTTGGCATTTTCTTTTACTTTTTGAACATGGCAAACGACTGTTGAATGGTCACATAATGCCAAAAAAATAGTTGCAAGATGGAATTTGATACCGGGGCCACAATATCTCCTCCAAGTGTAGTGTTTATAACATCTTAACACTACACTAATTCTAGCACGCCAAAACCTCTTGTTTTAAATAATGACAGGGCATTTAACTTTTGATTTAATTTATTGAATTTGTTGGCATTTTCTTTTACTTTTTGAACATGGCAAACGACTGTTGAATGGTCACATAATGCCAAAAAAAAGTTGCAAGATGGAATTGTCCTTGGGCCCTCGCACCCACCCTTATGTTGTTGAAATAGGACATGCACACTTTAACAAACCAATCATTTCAGCGACAGGGCGTACCAAACAACTGTGGCTGAAATGATTGGTTTGTGTGGGCCCCCACACCAAAAAAACAATTCATCTCTCCCTGTACAAACTAAACAGGCTCTACTGAGGAAAGATGTCGTCCTCATCCTCAACCTCTGATTCCTCTCCCCCTACAGTGTGTACTTCCTCCTCCTCACACATTATCAATTCGTCCCCGCTGGACTACACAACCACAGTCCCTCTGTACTGTCTGGAGGGCAGTGCTGTACTTCATTGAGGAATTGATTATTCATTTTTATAAACATCATTTTTTCAACATTGTGAGGAAGCAACCTCCTTCGCCGCTCACTGACCAGGTTCCCCGCTGCACTAAAAACTCTTTCCGAGTACACACTGGAGGGGGGACAACTCAGTTAAAAAATAGAGCCAGTTTGTACAGGGGCTTCCAAACTGCCTTTTGGAGTTCTACCACGTCACTACCTCTAGTTAATTTAGATTGCAAGGCTTGTAAATATAAATACTTTGAAGATAAAAAAAGCAGGCTGCACAGACTGTGGAGCTAGAAAGTGAAATTAAATGGACCACGTTACTTTGGTGGCTATCTATGCCCCCCCCCCCCCCCCCCCCCGCCCTACACTTGTAGTTGAATATAAATAAAGCAGCCTGCATAGACTGTAGAACTAGAAATTCAAATATACAAAGAAATGGACAAAGGCAGTTTGGTATCTGTCTGCATCAGATCCCCTCTCCACTAGGAGTAAAACAGAAAACTTTTCAGCCGTTATATAATCTAGAATATAAATAGAAATTGAGAAAGGCAATTTGGTATCTGTCTGCATCATAATCATCAACATCCTCCTCAGCGCCAGCTACATCAATATCCTCCTCCCAGTGTACAACATTCACACCTTCATTAGCCAAATCTGTAACTGGACTGTGGGTGATCCTTCCAGCATATGCAGAGGGCGTGCTGCAAATGCTGAATGGAGTCACCTCTTTCCGTACAGTGATGGGAAGGTCAGGGTTCACAACCAACAACACCCTTGGACTTGCCTTGGGGATTTGTGATGTCATCTGTTTAGAAGGCAGAGTTCTTTGCTGTTTTGTTGTTGTTGCTGACAGCATAACTCTCTTAAATTTTTTGTAGGGGGGGGGGGAGGAGGGCTTAGATCCTTGGGTGAAGCTGGACCACTAGTCATGGACATGGGCCAGGGCCTAAGCCGTTCCTTGCCACTACGTGTCGTAAATGGCATATTGCCAACTTTACGTTTCTCCTCAGATGATTTTAAGTTTCTCTTTTTGCTATTTTTTGAGAACTTGGGCTTTTTGGATTTTACATGCCCTGTACTAGGAGATTGGGCATCGGGTTTGCCAGACGACGTTGATGGCATTTCATCGTCTATGTCATGACTAGTGGCAGCAGCTTCAGCATTAGGAGGAAGTGGGTCTTGATCTTTCCCTACTTTATCCTCCAAATTTTGGTTTTCCATTATATGTAGCATAAAAGAGCGTACCCCTAAGCCACACACACTCGGCAAAGCCTTTAAAAATGATATGCGGCACAGGAGAGTAGCACTGGACTTATACTGCTGAATCAGTGAACTTTGTAATAGCAGTACCACTGGACTTATACACTGCTGAATCAGTGAACTTTGTAATAGCAGTACCACTGGACTTTTACTGCTGAATGTGTGAACTTGGTAATATTGCAGTACCAATGGGCTTATATACTGCTGGATTGGCTTTGCAAATTTGGTTATAATTATTATTATTTTTTTATTTTTTTTTATAACTTTTTTTTTATTTTTTAAAAACTTGGGAATAATGGGGAAATAACTATGCCCTTAGAAGCACAGAGCACAGGACACAGCACCACTGGACTGAACAGGACACAGCGCAGGACCCAGCAGCACTACTGAACTCAGCAGGACAGAGCACAGGACACAGCACCACTGGACTGATACTGCAGAATGTGTGAACTTTGTAATATTGCAGAACCACTGGACTTTTACTGCTGAATGTGTGAACTTGGTAATACTGCAGTACCAATGGGCTTATACTGCAGGATTGGTTGTGCAAATTTTGTTGTAATTAAAAAAAAATGTAATTAGTTTTTTGTATTTTTTTTAAATAACTTTTTTTTATTTTTTTAAACACTTTGGAATATTGGGGAAATAACTATGCCCTTAGAAGCACAGAGCACAGGACACAGCACCACTGGACTGAACAGGACACAGCACAGGACCCAGCAGCACCACTGACCTCAGAAGGACAGAGCACAGGACACAGCACCACTGGACTGAGCACAGCACAGCACAGCACTGCACAGCACAGAACTTAACTGAACAGCACAGAACTTAACTGAACAGCACGAGATATAGCAGGACAGAGGACCACCTAACACACCCTCCCTCTACCCTGATCAATGCCCGAGTGAAGATGGCGGCAACTAGCGGGGAATTTATAGGATCCGAGTATCGCGAGATCCGACAACGGGATTATGAGTCAGAGCCTCAGTTTCAGATTTCAATTTGGCGCCAATACCCGGATCTGTCTCGGATCCGACTCGGATCGGCAACGTTCGGGTGGGCTCGGATTCAGGAAATCCGAGTGCGCTCATCTCTAGTGTTTTTAAATAAAATGTGCTTTGATCTATGGAATCCCCTTTACCTTCAATCTTCTGTAGCGCAGTTCCTCCACCTAGGTCTTAGTACTATTGGCTCTTAGTTGGGTAACGTCCTTTGTCAGTGACACCAGAGGGAGACCAAGGAACCCCATGTTCCCTAATTTAACACCACAGACACATGATAAAAACAATGGCAATACTACAAGCCGGCACATTTATTGCTTAGAGCAGAACTTCAAAACTGGGTTTTGTGTCAAGTTTGACTTTTATTACAAAAAATAAAATATTAAGAATATCTACTGTAATCTATTCCTTAGAGTTACTCTAAACAGCAGATTAGCATATAATTAGTTTCACTATAAACATGTCAAATTTTAAACCTCAATGCAGTATACTTATAATCTTTCTCGCCTCTCTAAGAAGTATTTACCTTATATATTAGCTTAATACTTTAATTACAGCAGCATCAATACACAGGTTTTGGCTAAACTTCTCCAATTTACATTTCAGCATCAGATATATAGATAAACAGTTCAACATATGAATATTAGATTATGCAATATCAAACAATGGAGGGTCCTCTGCTTAATTATAGAGTCCGACCAGCTTCCTGTTAGTTAACCTGTAAATTCAGCAGTAAAGTTTAGTTTGCGCAAAATGACATCACTCAAATTATCCATTGTTTGCAGCAGTGTAATGTCGGGCACTTTAGCAATACTTTCCTCGCTAACAATACAGGGTAAACAGTCTCTTCCCCTAATTCTAGCTATCTCTACTTCTAGCCTCTCACCTCTTCTGGTTCTCCCCTGCCCCCTTTCTCTCTCCCCGTTGCTTCACTGGCTCCCTTATGTACCTGATTCTGTTTACCCTCCCTTAGGATGTAAGCTCGTATGAGCAGGGCCCCCTCCCCTCCTGTCTCCATACCTGTTCTTCCGCTCCGTCTCTACTGTATCTGCCTGCCTGGAGTTTCTGAAGTACTAGTACTTTGTGTTTATTGTTCTGTACTGTCTTACCCTGTATAGTCTACTGTTTGTACCATGTACGGCGCTGCGGAAACCTTGTGGCGCCTTACAAATAAACAATAATAATAATAATAATAATAGCCCTCGTCACAAACAATGTCCATATAAAAGGCTTTCTCACTATCTTCGAGTCATCCCACCTGTTCCCTCACTAACTACAATAGTGATATATATTAAACTCAGTCTCATATAATAAATAGGAAAGGTAGGTTACTTATCACCTCCAGGCTCAGTCACCAGCTTCAGCCCCTGAAGAATATTGTGGTTCTGTTCCTCACACACACACTGGATCCACAAAATGGCCTTAAACCCTCATCACTCGCTCCTGAACTGCAGTCACATTGTCTTCCGCAGGGGATGTTGCTTCCACCTCTGCCAAACGTTGTAACCAATTATATGCCCTGTCTCTCACTGCCACAGCCTTGTCCTGGCTCTCTCCTCCATGCTCTTTCCATTGTTCTTTCAAGTGCCGCACTCCCCCTCTCAGTCCCTGCTCCTTCACCAGCTCCTCTTCCCCACTGCATGCTGGGAGATGCTGTTCTCTGCCTGCAGGGAAGGTATGTAAAGTGCATGAGCGGCCTGCTCGGGTCGCTAGTGCTACATTAATGCTTATGTCTTCCATTATGTGAGCTGTACATGCTGAGGAGCCAGTTGAGGGTGAAGATGACCCCAAAGGTGAGGACAACCATGATGGGTCCAAGGAACAACAACCTCAATATAACAACATCAGTGGACAGTGGCAATATGTCAATTTCTCAACATTTGTTTCATGGGTTGCTCAAAATCATCGCATCTTTACACCAAAATCTGGATCATATAGGAAACACGCTTACAATGATTCATATTGAGTAATGCTCAATATGAATTATATTGGGAAATCACCCGTTGCCCCTCCTGCCCCTGTGACTCCTGCTGCCCCCAGCTCCTGTGACACCTGCTGTCCCTTCTGCCCCTGTGACACCTGCTGCCCCTCATAGCCATGTAACACCTGCTGCCCCTCCTGCCCCTGTGACACCTGCTGACCCTCCTGCCCCTGTGACACCTGCTGACCCTCCTGCCCCTGTGACACCTGCTGCCCCTCCTGCCCCTGTGACACCTGCTGACCCTCCTGCCCCTATGACTCCTGCTGCCCCTCATAGCCCTGTGACATCTGCTGCCCCTCCTGCCCCTGTGACACCTGCTGCCCCTCATAGCCCTGTGACATCTGCTGCCCCTCCTGCCCCTGTGACACCTGCTGACCCTCCTGCCCCTATGACTCCTGCTGCCCCTCATAGCCCTGTGACATCTGCTGCCCCTCCTGCCCCTGTGACACCTGCTGCCCCTCATAGCCCTGTGACATCTGCTGCCCCTCCTGCCCCTGTGACACCTGCTGCCCCTCCTGCCCCTGTGACATCTGCTGCCCCTCCTACCCCTATCACTCCTGCTGTCCCTATGAAACTTGCTGCTTTTCCTGGTATATTTATACATTTTTGGACTAATTGGTTACGAAATGTGGACAATGAATGTTGACACCATAATGTTGACATGTTCATTAGGCCAACAGGGTTAAAATGTTGTCATTGTGAATTTTGACAAGTTGTGAAACCAACAGTCACAATGTTGACATGAAGCATTACACTTAAACTGACACTACAGCCGGCAATACAGTAAACAGAAAAAAGAAGAAAAAAGTGTCGCCTCCCCTAAAAGCTTAACCTACCCTTGTGCTGTCAGTCTAGGTTGGTACTAGTGAAATCGGGGGGACAAAAAACATGGGGTCCCCCCAATTTACCAGCATTAGTATTTACCAGCCAGGGCTGGTTGCACTATAGCAGGGAAAGCCGTAGTGTGGGGTCCTCTAGCCATAATGACAACCAGCCCCAGGCCGGTCTGCACAGGGCTGGATACCCCAGGGATCGGGTCTGCAAAAATAAAATGCAGACCCCTCTTCCTAGGGTTACCTTGTGCTGAAATCACCAGCACTCTTCCCACACGCCTGGGCAGTAGGTGTGGGGTAATAGTAATTTAATTAATGCATAAAAAACATGTTGACCCTTGTGCACTACAGGTCCCAGCATGGCCAGGAAGCCATTCATTTTCTTGTAGACTGGCATCTGTAGTACTGGGTGAGGACTCCCTATTGTGGATAAGAGAACAATGACCAGTACAAAATGAATTGATCATTTATAACCACAGATATTACCATTCCATCAATGTGCAGCCTGTATGTGATCTCCCATCCTTCATCTGGATGTCAGTTTTCAGGGGACTACCCATGACTTGTCTATGTGGCAATCAGGGTAATCATTATCTGAGAGGCAAAGTGACTATTTAGTAAGTGTATAATGTGTCAAGCAGCAGTTTTGATAGTCATTACAGTAACTGAGGTTGTAATGATTGTGCACCTAAATGATTAAGAATTTTGGAGAGAGTAAATATTTTAATCTTAAAGTTAAATCGACTCTGAAATTTCAGATTCTATTTAATACTATTTCATGGTAAGGTCAATATATGATATCGCTGGGGCAACTGGGCAATGCTCAGATGTCATGGTGATTCTGGCCTGGAGCGGTAAGAGTTAATAGCCAGTCTCAAGGAATATGCGTGTGTGCGTGACTCAGCTAGTCGGTTCATGTATGTATAGTGGAACCGAGAGTTCAGTCTTGGACTTTCAATTCCACTTCACGGACAAAAAAAAGATATTAAAAATAGATTAAAAATATTAAAAAAAGAAAAAAATATTTTAGAACCAGAGTGAAAAAATGCTTTATTCAAAGCACAAAGGATATTTTCAGTGATTGTTTCTATTTTTCCATCCTGAGCAATAAGAGAACAAGTATTCTTGTTAAATAGGGTTCCCTACGCTTCGCTTATCTCCAACAAAACCCAGAAAATCTTATCACTGGCCGTGGCTATCGCTGGGATGATACCTTGATGAATAGGTCCCATTTCTGACAAATACGCCAGAACAAGAGGCATCTGTGAGACAGATTCTTCCTTAAAGCTGATGGCTCCAAAGAAAATATCACTTCTCCTTTTTCCTTTGTGATGCATTAAATGTAATGTTAATTTTATTAGAAGAATGCCTGTGTAGTCTTAAAGTCTGTGAAACATTGGTTGATGTGGTGTAACTGAGATTGTATTCATCAGATATTCTCATTTACCCTGTCCTTGGTGTGATGGCTCCTCAGTAGCACCTTGGAATGTCCCAACGCCTTCACAATGATTATGTGGGAGGGATGGCACAGAACTGGTTATAACTGACTTACAGCTCCCTCCGCCTGAAGAGGTGCTGCAGGGGATGGAAGAGATGGGCAAGAATATGCCGAGTACAGTGAGTCTTCTCCGCTTACTGGTGACAATATAGTCAATGACTATGATGACTTCAGTGTCACTATCTATTCACTTCTGATTTCATGTTAGTTGGTTGATCTCCAGCTGATTGTACAGCAGCCATTAGCATTGAAAGTTATTAGATCAGTTACTTAAATTAATAGAGAGTGTTTATTCACATTACTTATTGTCATTTCCATACTATATGAACTGCTGCAGGACGGACAAATCCCATTTATTTTTTACATTTTAAAGGGATAAAAATCATATTTTCCCTATTTTCCCTGGTAAATGCAACTTCCACTTTTTTGATAGCACATTGTTTTATCTGGTGTATCTGACCAGATTGCCCTATTTGTACACAACACTATAATTAAAATGTGGTTTTCTAACATTATCAACATGAGATTAACACTTGTGTATCCTACCCTTCTGTCAGTCACACATACACACACTGGTACAACTACCGCACATTTAGTGTAAGTAATACTCTGTTTGAGTAGTTGTATCAGAACATAGATCTGAATCTACATAAGGGACCCGAGTGCACTTTTAATTATGGGCATCTTTTCATACATCAGTCAAAGGCGCAGATGCACCCACCTCTAAATGAGCTCAAAAGTGAGAGAATATCACATACATCAGTTGTCTCCGCTCCCACATCAGAATATTGTGGATCTTTCAGGGCTTCAAAAATAATTCGGGTGGACCTGATTCATTAAGAGACGCTCGCAAAGTGCCTTTGTTTAAAACGCACGTAAATCAGGCATACGCATGTCTAAATTCATCATGCAGCGGATCTGAAGATACCTTGGCTGATGGATAAAGGTAGTAATGTCATTTACATTTCCTAAAAACTGGCGCATGTAGAAGTGCGTTTTTTTTCTCCCGCTAACTAAGTAGCTGGTAGATGTACAGTCATGTCCAACAGTTTTGAGAATGACACAAAAATTATGCCATATACTGTGTGGGAATAATGGGATACTGGCTGTGCTGTCAAATACCGTGTGGGGATACTGGAAAAATAGCTAAGCTGCCATATACTGTGTGGGGATAATGGAATATTGGCTGTGCTGCCATATACTGTGTGGGTGGATAATGGAATAATGGCTGTGTTGCCATTTACTGTGTGGGGATTTTTAAACAATGGCTATCATGCCATATACTGTTTGGGGATAATGGAATAATGGCTGTTCTCAGTGTCGGACTGGGGCATGAAGGACCCACCGAGGGACTGCAATGCTAGGGGCCCACCAAAGGGGTGTGGCCAGCCATGATAGAGGCGAGATCAGACACTAGAGTGGGAGTGGTCAGCCCACGAAGGACAGCTAGCACCATAGTATAGTACGTATATAAAGAATACAGTGTGTATATAAAGAGTACACAGTCTTGACCTGACCCTTAGATTGGGCGGAACAGTCACCCAAAAAATAGGGAGTCCCATTAGACTCAGAACATTTGACAGACTGTCCTACCTGTTCATGTCACTCACCACCTGTGGCTGCTGGTTTCTTTAGTTGCGGCTTGTCTGGATTCTGGAATGTTGGGGGCCCTATTTGGAAAAAAAATAAATGGGTACATTTAGAAAGTTCCAACCAGCCCCGGCGTTAAATCAATAGGACCCACAATTAATACTTCGACCTTCCTCCAGCCCCCACATTAAAGTAATAGTCTTCCCATTTAATAAATAAACATATTTCCCTCCCTCCAGACAGCCCCAGCAATAAATAGCATTTATGTATAATAAATATACCTATTTATCGCAACCGTCACTGCCATTAAATAATTCATATTCATATTTAATAAATAGACCTCATGCTCCTCAAACTCAACCCCACATTTAATTAATAGCCCCCAAACCACCCCATCTTAAATTAATAGTCCCCACTATAAAATTAAATTGGCCCACCATCACCCCATAAACAAAATAGCACCCATTATTTAGCCACCACCTACCACACACATATTACATTGACACAAGCCCACTGTGCCATCACACACACATTACTGTGCCCCTTCATCACCATCCTGTGGCCCCTTATGATCACACTGCACCCTCCATGCTGCTTCTGACCACCCCTTCTCCTGGACCCCCTTCATCACCCTGTGACATGCTGCTTTGACCCCTCTCTCTCATGCCCTTATTGGCCCTCACCATTTCTCATGCCCTTATTGCCCATGTCAACAATGCCCTTATTGCCCCTCAGCATCTCTCATGCCCTTATTGCCCCTCAGCATCTCTCTTGGCCTAATTGCCCATCTCAACAATGCCCTTATTGCCCCTCAGCACCTCTCTCATGCCCTTATTGCCCCTCAGCATCTCTCTCATGCCCTTATTGCCCCTCAGCCAGGGCCGGCGCCACCATTAGGCAGCCTTAGGCTGCGGCCGAGGAGACTATTAATTAAACAATTAATAGAAGGTTAAGTTTAAGCGGGCGGCGCGATCGCCCAGGGCGGATCGTCCGCCCGCAATATAGTGCTCCTGCTGCAGACCTAAGCGGTACTGCTATTGTGCAGCACAGCATTTTCAAATGTGCCCGGTGCCTGGCAGCGTCGTGACGTCACGACGCTGCCAGTGTAGAGGAGCCGACAGGAGTCTGGCAGAAGTAAATACAGAGGAAAGAAGCAAGAAACAAGAGGCGGAGAAGAGAATGAAAGAAAAGTAAAGGTGAGTACAGAAAGCGGGGAGGGGTAGTGAAAGTATGCAACAGAGAAACGGAGGGGAGGGTGAGAGAAGTATGCTGGAGAGAACCGAGGGGGGGGGGGGGGGTGGATGCTACATAAAATGTATGTGGTGGGGGAGAATGCATGCTACAGAAAGTGTGTGTAGGGGAGAATGGATGCTACAGAAAATGTATGGGGGAGAGAATAGATGCTACAGATAATGGGGGGAGAATGGATGCTACAGAAAATGTGTGTTGGGGGGATGGATGCTACAGAAAGTGTGTGTGGGGGGATGGATGCTACAGAATTTTTAATTATTTGAGGGGGGGGGAGGGGGGCGACAAGCTTAAGCTTTGCCTAGGGTGCCGAGCAACCTTGCACCGGCCCTGCCCTCAGCTTCTCTCTCATGCCCTTTTTGTCCCTCATCTTTTATGCCACATTTGTTTCTCTCTCCTTTCCTCCAAAATGACAGGCTGCTGGCTTGCATGCTTTACTTACCTTATCACCAATGGCTCCTGCTGCTCCTGCATTATTCGTGTAGCTCCTCTGGGCGGCAGGACATCCCCAACGTGGGCGGTTCTTCTTCCAAGATGAGTCATGTGACATGTCATGTGACATGACTCATCTGTACAGCGCATGTGCAGAGAGCCGCAGTCGCGTCTGGGCTCTCTGCACTTCAATCACCTATAACTTTTGGAACAACGGACCAGGTGGGGGGGCGTGGCTAACCAGCGTCGGGGCCTACCGGTGGATCGCCCGGCTCACCGGCAGGCCAGTCCGACGCTGGCTGTGCTGCCATATACTGTGTGAGAATAATGGAATAATGGTTGTGATGCCATATACTGTGTGGGGATAATGGAAAAATGACTGTGCTGCTATATACTGTGTTGGGACTTAGGAATAATTGCTGTGCTGTCATATACTGTGTGGGGATAATGGAATAATGACTGTACTGCCATATACTGTGTGGGGATAATGGAATAATGGTTGTGATGCCATATACTGTGTGGGGATAATGGAATAATGGCTGAAATAATGTTATTTCAGAAATTCAGTAATGTTCAAAATGTCCTATCATTATAGTACAAGTGTAGGCTAGTGCACATCTTCTCCACATAAATAAAACAGACACATATTTTTGAGAAACAAACAACTTTCGTTTAATACATTTTTTTATAGTAAATTAGCAAAAAATAAAATCAAACTTGATAATTTTAAGAAAAATTTTGTATAAGTTTAATATTGTTTGTTATTTGTTTTATAATCTTATTTTTTTATTTTTTTGGGGGTGAGGGTTTGAGATAATTGGGTTGAGGGTCTGGAAAATAGGGATTGGGGCTGGTAACTTGGGCTGGGGGGAGGAAATATTGGGGATAACTTTGTCAGTTGCAAAATGAAAAGAAAAAAAAATGTAAAAATGTTCAATCTTAATATATTGATTAAACATATCTTAGCTCTATGATTGTACTTACTTTGTAAGTATTTTCCCTCTTATCATCCTTTATGCAGTGGCTAAAGGAAATGGCTCTTTGTGGTGGCTTAGTGGTTAGCACTTCTGCCTTACAGCACTGGGGTCCTAAGTTCAGGTCACAACCATATCCTTATCTGTGTGGAGTTTGTATGTTTTCCCCGTGTTTGCGTGGGTTTCCTCCGGGTGCTCCGCTTTCCTCCCACACTCCAAAAACCTACTGGAAGGTTAATTGTCTGCTAACAAATTGACCCTAATCTGTGTGTGTGTTTGGGAATTTAGACTGTAAGCCCCATTGGGGCAGGTACTGATATAAATGATCTCTCTGTACAGCTCTGCGGAATTAGTGGCGCTATATAAATAGATGATGACCTCTAAGGACCCTGATTAACATTTTGCCAGGCTTGTTACCCCAGTGGAAGAACCTGTTACAACACTGTCTGTGTGCCACTTTTATTTTGTCACAGAGTAGCTTATTGAAAGCAGATCTTGTTACTACTAGTTCTGCAAAGTGTCCCTGGAGAGGGAGCATTTATGATTAGTGTTGTGAACATAGAGAGCTTGCGGTTATTTATAAGGGATAAAATCATAACTACAGTGTAAACATGTTATATCAAAGGAATCCATTGATAAGTTCAGTTAACGGGTAAGATTTGAAGTCAGAGAGTCTGATGTAAATGTGTTTGATGGCTTTGCACATCCCAGTGTGAGAAGAAAGAAGTGTCACCTGGGGGCAGCTTCAAAGAGCTCCAGGGGGGAGATATAGCCAGGTTGTGACACCTGAATAGACATTTAGGTACCGCTCAGCATGTGGTCTGGCTCAAAAAGGCCATGTGCTGACATAGCCTATATGTAATATAGACCAAAATAATTCAGTTTTAAAATATGCCCCTTAAAATCAATAAAAGTGGTAATTAACCACATATTCCGCAATAGCATGATGAAGGGCAGCTCATATTTTAAATTAAGAATTCTGCCCCTAAGAGACATGAAGGAAAGGAGTGTAAGCTCTGCGAATGCACTGTACTTAGGCGTGTTTGATATTAAAAGATGGACAGTGTCATAGGGGATTTATTAATGATAAAATTGGATCGATGTAACGCTCTACAGAAAAAAAATATCACATAATAGAATTGGTTAGTAAATCAGGCAAGATGTAAATGGTAATTGAAAAAATGTGTCACAGGCCACAACCCCCGATTAGCATTAAACGCTGCTCCTGTGATGACCATCCCATTTCATTTTGCTTAAAACTGGTGTTGTGAAAGGACAAGCTGTCAGACTTTTTGAGGAAATCAAGCCACATTTATAAGCTGTCCATCTTTCTAGCCAATTCCCCATGGCGCAGATTATGCAACTCAAGTAAGTGCTATTCTGAATGTAACCCCTTTTATTTTAAACTGTTTTGCTTGTTATGTCAATCTATTAATTGCTTTTCATTATTTTTTTTATCTGTATGCCCTGTATATTTGTATATTAAATCTATAATTTAATAAGTTGCGTCCTTGATACTCTAATGAATCCATTAGCCTATTAGAAGAGATTGCTCGACCAAGTTAACCCATGGAATGTCAGTGTGTGATTTGTTGATACATTTGATTAACAAGCTGTGTGTGCTTGCATGTACATTTGTGTAACAGTCTTGCTAGTCTGCGAATAGCTAGAAGCCTGTGTGTCAGTGTGCGACAGTGTATTGGGGTCCTATTGCCTGTATTCAATAGGTGGTGGCAAATCTGAAGTGTCTGGGGGTGTGAGAGCGCTGTGTTTGGGGGAGATTCCGTAGGTCTATAACCTGTGTGATAGGTAGAGAAAGACTGCGGGCTGAAATCGTGTGTGACCTCATACAGCGAACACCCCAAAGTCACGGCAGCTGGGAGCGTGTTCGTGACAAATTGGTGGCATAGCATTGAGATTATTTAATTTCTTAGAGTATTAAGTGCATGGTTTAAGCAATTAACCCTTGCACTTATAAACTGATTGTAACCTTGCGAGGAATACAATAGTTTTGCAAGGACAAAGCTCAGGGCTTATTATTTTTGAAGACATACGTGCAAAACAGTTCCCTCCCCTTCTCACTGTTTTTCTTTTCTATCTTTTATTTTGCAACGTAACTGAGGAGATGGCTGCGGCATATAAACGCAAGACAAAGGAGGCGCTGATTTCACATTGTGAGGATGGAGGCATTCCCACTAGTGGCAAAAGCAAGGAGCATTTGATTGAAGCTCTTATGCAGAGAGATCAGCATCAAGTCGTAGATGTGTCCCAGGAAGTGCATTGCCAGGATTCAGAAGCGGACCTGACTGTGGATATTGCTCATAACCAAGGACTGTTAATTTTGGATGATTCTAATAGTTCATATGTGTTCACTGCTATAGACGTTTATTTGCAAAGTGCCCTAAAATATTTGGGCCCAGCGGACATTGCAACCAAAATGCATATTATACAGCAGTTCCAGGAGAAAGAAGCTGCTGTCAGGTGAGGGAGAGAGAGAGGCGTGCTGCTATGGAGGTAGCAGAGAGGCGTGCTACTATGGAGGCAGCGGAGTGCCAGGCAGAAAGAGAAGCTGCCGAGCGAGAGGCAGAGAGGAGATATGAGCTAGAGCTTGCCAAGCTCAAATGCCAGCCAGAAGCCAGAGAGGCTGGTATCAGCAGAACTCGTCTAGAGAATTCCCCTGTATTGGAAAAGGATGGGGATTTCGATGCTTCTTTGCGAGGATTTGAAAAGACATGCCAACAGTATGGACTGGCCAAAGATCAGTGGGTGCAGTATATAACCCCTGGTTTGCGAGTGAAAGCACTAGAGGCCTTTGCAGATCTTCCACCTGAGATGGACGGAGGTTATGAGGCAATCAAAAGTGCCCTGTTGCAGCATTTTAATATCACGCCAGAGGTGCATAGGCAGAGATTCCGAGATTTAAAACGCAGTGCCTCTGACACTTATTCAGGACTTGTGGCGCAACTGTCTACTTCTTTTAAACAGTGGATTGAAGGGTTAAAGATCACCACCTTTGATGCTCTGAAAGATTTAATGATCCAAGAGCAGTTTCTTACTTTGTGCCCAGCTGATGTGAAGGAATGGGTAGTGGATCGGGACCCTAAATCATCTGCGGAAGCAGCTAGACTGGCTGACAAGTATACTGTCACCTGGACACCTGCAGCTAAAAGAGGGACCTTTGTGCCAGCACAGTCTGCCTGGAAAGGGGGACGGCCAGGAGGATCAATGCCACCCCCCTCAACACCATCACCCACTGTTTCTTCATCTTTTGCGAGGGTTGGAACAAAGCCTTTTTTGAGAGACACTCGCCGGTGTTTTGCGTGCATCCTGGTGAGGCACATTAGTACCGCCTGTCCAGAAAAGAAGACCTGTTCACACTCCTCTGGGAGGGTACCTTCCCTGCAATCTGCTCCAGCTGTCCTGTGTGTTGCCAGACCACAAGGGGGCCGGAAGGACAACCTGCAAACAGGCACTGTGGGTGACAAGGTAACTGTGGGGTTAAGAGACACTGGTGCGGATGTGACGTTAGTGTGTTCAGAACTGGTAGGGTTAGAGGACTTCATTCCAGGAAAGTGTATTTATGTGCAAGGGGTGGGTGGAATTCACATTACTGTGCCTGTGGCCAAGGTTTACCTTGATTGGGGTGCTGGAAGAGGTCTAAGAGATGTCGGGGTATGAGATAATATGCCTATAAATGTGTTACTGGGGACAGATTTAGGAAGAATGCTGTTCAGTATGTCTGTAATGATGATGTTAATGCCACCCCTGTTACTGTGTCAAAATCAACTAAAAGTACCAGCGTTTGTTCCCAGGTAGCAGGAGGTGACAAGGAAAAGGTCTGTTCAGTTGCACCTGAAATGTGTAAACCAAGATGTGACAGGGACAGGGAATGTCTTATTATATCTGATGAATGTAATGATGCTAATGCCACTGTTTTAGAATCTACTGAGAATACTCATTGTTGTTTACAGGTGCCAGGGTGTGACAGGGAAAGAGAATGTCTTATTGTACCTAATGCGTATAATGAGGATAATGCCAATAACAGTATTGCGTTGGAATCTAAACCTGTTTTTACACTGACATCTTGTCATGAGGTAGGGACAGCGGACACTGTTATAGCAGATATTGGCATTGATACTGATGTAGATGTTATGCTTACTAGAAATGGGACAGATGACAATGTGGTTAATTCTGTTGTGCTAGAGAAAGACAATGTTTCTACCCAGGTAATATGCTCAGAAGATGGGGTACAAGGTAAATGAGAAGGAGGGCAGAGTGAAGATGAGTGTTCTGGGCTTAAACCAGCTGTACACCGGGATGTTAAGCATGTAGGAAGACACATAGTCCTGAACAACGAGAAGTAGCAAGTGACAGCAATCCTTACATTGCTCTTGGGACCTGTAGTTTGAATGTTCACCACTTAGATCTCCATCTGAGTTCTAATCGTTTACCTGAGTTTTCTATAGAGTCAGGGGGGGTCAGTTGCCAGCCCACACTTACCTAGTCAACCGTCTAATGGCTTAAAGTAGATGAATGAGGGGCCCAAACTCCCTGTTACTCTACACCCCCAGATAGATGAGTCCAAGGTGGAGGGGAGTGTCCTGTTCCTTAGAACCTTAGATCAGAATCGCATAGGGTATCCCACTGACAGAGAATCTTGTAGCGGGGAAGCAGGGCAGAGTGGAAGTAGGTATTCCGCTGTGCCAGGATTAAGGGGTTCCCACTTACAGGAGTTTTTGTGGGAGGGAGGCGTTCTCTCAAGCAGCACCCACAAAGAGACACAGTGAGAGGTACAGAGAGTGTAGGTAAGAATGCAGAGGTTAGCCCACTGCTATTGCAGGACCAGAAGTCCCAGCTAACTGAAATATTTAACCCCATTCTAACCCTTCTACCCAGAGAACCTATTGAGACCCAGCTAACAGCTATTCCATTTGAACTAGAGATGAGCGCACTCGGATTTCCTGAATCCGAGCCCACCCGAACGTTGCCGATCCGAGTCGGATCCGAGACAGATCCGGGTTTTGTCGCCAAATGAAAACCTGAAACCGAGGCTCTGAGTCATAATCCCGCTGTCGGATATCGCGATACTCGAAACCTATAAATTCCCCGCTAGTCGCCGCCATCTTCACTCGGGCATTGATCAGGGTAGAGGGAGGGTGTGTTAGGTGGTCCTCTGTCCTGGTAGATCTTGTGCTGTGCTGTTTAGTTCTGTGCTGTGCTGTTTAGTTCTGTGCTGTGCTGTTTAGTTCTGTACTGTGCTGTGTTCTGCAGTATCAGTCCAGTGGTGCTGTGTGCTGTGCTCTGTGCTTCTAAGGGCATAGTTCTTATTCCCCCAATATTCCCAAGTGTTTAAAAAATTAAAAAAAGGTTATAAAAAAAAAATACAAAAAACTAATTAAAAAAGTTTTTAAGTACAACAAAATTTGCAAAACCAATCCTGCAGTATAAGTCCATTGGTACTGCAATATTACCAAGTTCACTGATTCAGCAGTGTATAAGTCCAGTGGTACTGCTATTACAAAGTTCACTGATTCAGCAGTGTATAAGTCCAGTGGTACTGCTATATTACAAAGTTCACTGATTCAGCAGTATAAGTCCAGTGCTACTCTCCTGTGCCGCATATAATTTTTAAAGGCTTTGCCGAGTGTGTATGGCTTAGGGGTACACTCTCTTGTGCTACATATAATGGAAAACCAAAATTTGGAGTATAAAGTAGGGAAATATCAAGACCCACTTCCTCCTAATGCTGAAGCTGCTGCCACTAGTCATGACATAGACGATGAAATGCAATCAACGTCGTCTGGCAAGCCCGATGCCCAATCTCCTAGTACAGGGCATGTAAAATCCAAAAAGCCCAAGTTCTCAAAAAATAGCAAAAAGATAAACTTAAAATCATCTGAGGAGAAACGTAAAGTTGGCAATATGCCATTTACGACACGTAGTGGCAAGGAACGGCTTAGGCCCTGGCCCGTGTTCATGACTAGTGGTCCAGCTTCACCCAAGGATCTAAGCTCTCCTCCTCCCCCCCCCCCTACAAAAAATTGAAGAGAGTTATGCTGTCAGCAACAACAACAAAACAGCAAAGAACTCTGCCTTCTAAACAGATGACATCACAAATCCCCAAGGGTGTTGTTGGTTGTGAACCCTGACCTTCCCATCACTGTACGGGAAGAGGTGACTCCATCCAGCATTTGCAGCACGCCCTCTGCATATGCTGGAAGGATCACCCACAGTCCAGTTACAGATTTGGCTAATGAAGGTGTGAATGTTGTACACCGGGAGGAGGATATTGATGTAGCTAGCGCTGAGGAGGATGTTGATGATTATGATGCAGACAGATACCAAATTGCCTTTCTCAATTTCTTTTTATATTCTAGATTATATAACGGCTGAATAGTTTTCTATTTTACTCCTAGTGGAGAGGGGATCTGATGCAGACAGATACCAAACTGCCTTTGTCCATTTCTTTGTATATTTGAATTTCTAGTTCTACAGTCTATGCAGGCTGCTTTATTTATATTCAACTACAAGTGTAGGGGGGGGGGGGGGCATAGATAGCCACCAAAGTAACGTGGTCCATTTAATTTCACTTTCTAGCTCCACAGTCTGTGCAGCCTGCTTTTTTTATCTTCAAAGTATTTACAAGCCTTGCAATCTAAATTAACTAGAGGTAGTGACGTGGTAGAACTCCAAAAGGCAGTTTGGAAGCCCCTGTACAAACTGGCTCTATTTTAACTGAGTTGTCCCCCCTCCAGTGTGTACTCGGAAAGAGTTTTTAGTGCAGCGGGGAACCTGGTCAGTGAGCGGCGAAGGAGGTTGCTTCCTCACAACGTTGAAAAAAATGATGTTTATAAAAATGAATAATCAATTCCTCAATGAAGTACAGCACTGCCCTCCAGATAGTACAGAGGGACCTGTTGTTGTGGAGTCCAGCGGGGACGAATTGATAATGTGTGAGGAGGAGGAAGTACACACTGTCGGGGAAGAGGAATCAGAGGTTGAGGATGAGGACGACATCTTTCCTCAGTAGAGCCTGTTTAGTTTGTAGTTGTACAGGGAGAGATGAATTGTTATTTTGGTGTGGGGGCCCAAGCAAACCAATCATTTCAGCCACAGTTGTTTGGTAGGCCCTGTCGCTGAAATTATTGGTTTGTTAAAGTGTGCATGTCCTATTTTAACAACATAAGGGTGAGTGGGAGGGCCCAAGGACAATTCCATCTTGCAACTATTTTTTTGGCATTATGTGACCATTCAACAGTCGTTTGCCATGTTCAAAAAGTAAAAGAAAATGTCAACAAATTAAAAAAATTTAATCAAAAGTTAAATGCCCTGTCATTATTTTAAACAAGAGGGTTTGACGTGCTAGAATTAGTGTAGTGTTAATATGTTATAAACACTACACTTGGAACTTGGAGGAGGTATTGTGGCCCCGGTATCCAATTTAGTACCGGGGCCACCCCACTACACAGTCCAGATTTTTTTTTTGTGAAATTCAGAGCCGTGGAGGGTTTTTTATTAATTATATTGTGGTGACCACTCCTCTACGCAGTCCAGGTACATTATTCGGTGCGATTCATACCAGTTGATGGTTTTCTTATTATATATATTGTGGTGACCACTCCTCTACGCAGTCCAGATATATTTATTGGTGCGAATCATACAAGTTCAGGGTTTTTAATTTATATTGTGGTGACCACTCCTCTACGCAGTCCATGTACATTATTCGGTGCGATTCATACCAGTTGATGGTTTTCTTATTATATTGTGGTGACCACTCCTCTACACAGTCCAGATACATTTATTGGTGCGAATCATACAAGTTCAGGGTTTTTAAATTATATTGTGGTGACCCACTCCTCTACGCAGTCCAGGTACATTTTTTGGTGCGATTAAGACCAGTTGATGGTTTTCTTATTATATTGTGGGGACCACTCCACTACGCAGTCCAGAAAGATACCTCGTTGCAACGTTTTGGACTAATAACTATATTATGAGGTGTTCAGAATACACTGTAAATGAGTGAAAATGCTTGTTATTGAATGTTATTGAGGTTAATAATAGCGTAGGAGTGAAAATAAGCCCAAAAACTTGATTTTTGAACTTTTTTTTGCTTTCTTCAAAAAAAATCCGAATCCAAAACCTTAAATCCGAACCAAAACATTTCGGCAGGTGTTTTGCGAAACAAATCCGAACCCAAAACATCGCGAAAATCCAAAACACAAAACACGAGACACCAAAAGTCGCCGGTGCACATCCCTAATTTAAACCAGGTGGGATCTGTGGGAGATGGCTTGGGCAATTACCTGTCAGTCAATCCCCATGCCATCTCTTAAAAAGGGAAGGTGTCGTGAACATAGAGAGCTTGCGGTTATTTATAAGGGATAAAATCATAACTGCAGTGTAAATATGTTATATCAAAGGAATCCATTGATAAGTTCAGTTAGAGTGTAAGATTTGAAGTCAGAGAGTCTGATGTAAATGTATTGGATGGCTCTGCACATCCCAGTGTGAGAAGAAAGAAGTGTCACCTGGGGGCAGCTTCAAAGAGCTCCAGGGGGGAGATATAGCCAGGTTGTGACACCTGAATAGACATTTAGGTACCGCTCAGCATGTGGTCTGGCTCAAAGAGGCCATGTGCTGACATAGCCTATATGTAATATAGACCAAAATAATTCAGTTTTAAAATATGCCCCTTAAAATAAATTAAAGTAGCTCATATGTTAAATTAAGAATTCTGCCCCTAAGAGACATGAAGGAAAGGAGTGTAAGCTCTGCGAATGCACTGTACTTAGGCGTGTTTGATATCAAAAGATGGACAGGGTCATAGGGGATTTATTAATGATAAAATTGGATCGATGTAATGCTCTACAGAAGAAATATATCACATAGTAGAATTAGTTAGTAAATCAGGCTAGATGTAAATGGTGATTGAAAATGTGTCACAGGCCCCAACCCCCGATTAGCATTAAACGCTGCTCCTGTGATGACCATCCCATTTTATTTTGCTTAAAAACTGGTGTTGTGAAAGGACAAGCTGTCAGACTTTTTGGGGAAATCAAGCCACATTTATAAGCTGTCCATCTTTCTAGCCAATTCCCCATGGCGCAGATTATGCAACTCAAGTAAGTGCTATACTGAATGTAACCCCTTTTATTTTAAACTGTTTTGCTTGTTATGTCAATCTATTAATTGTTTTTCATTATTTTTTTTATCTGTATGCCCTGTATATTTGTATATTAAATCTATAATTTAATAAGTTGCGTCCTTGATACTCTAACAAATTCATTAGCCTGAGATTACTCGACCAAGTTATTATTATTATTATTATTATTAATTTTTATTTATAACTCGGAAGTTCAACATACAGCTAGATGAGAGGTGAGAGCCCCCAGCAGGGTAGAGAGAGGTGTAGAAGGGCAGGAGGACCTCACGGAAGAGACAAGGAGCTGGAGTGCAGAGTTAAGGTGGTTGAGAACAGGAGGAGAGGAGGCCCTGCTTGACAGAGCGTACAATCTAAGGGGAGGATAGGACGGACAGAGACGCAATTGTAGGAGGAGGAAAGGGGGAGAACAGAGGCAGGGGCAAAGAGGGGGGGGAGGAGAATGATAAGGAGGGAGGTAGGAGGGGGACAGGAAGGAGGGCAGGAGTGGGAGGGGGGTAGGGGGGAGACTGGGAGGAGGTCAATTAGGTGCGGGCCTGGAAGGCTTTAAGGAAGAGGTGAGTTTTTAAGGCCCGTTTGAAGCTGGACAAGTTAGGAGATGTTCTAATAGAGCTGGGGAGCTGGTTCCAGTGGAGGGTGGCAACGCGGGAGAAGTCTTGGATGCGAGCATGGGAGGAGGTAGTTAACCCTTGTAATGCCATTGTGTGATTTATTGATACATTTGATTAACAAGCTGTGTGTGCTTGCATTTACATTTGTGTAACAGTCTAGAAGTGTGGAAAGGTAACCCTTTGTGTGCTGGTGGGGGTCTTGCTAGTCTGCGATTAGCTAGAAGCCTTTGTGACAGTGTGTGACTGTCACGGGCACTAGGAGTCTTTATCCAGGTATCAACAGATGATGGACTTACCAGAGCAGTATAGTTGGTAATATGGTACTCTGGTAGCGGGGTGACCGCGGAACAGGAGACAGGAGATGGTAAGAGAATGCTCGAGGAAAGTCTATGACTAGCAGCACTGGTAATAGGTAGATAACTGTACACGAGGAACTGGATGGACAAGGAAACGTGAGGGTAGTCAGTGGTCTGCGTATAGCAAGTTGTACCACTGCTATAGTGAGGAGGAATGTCCAGGAGTAACGAGGAGGTGATGAGAGTCAGCGGTCTGCGTATAGCAAGTTGTACCGCTGTCTGGGTGAATGAATGGAATCCAGGTGAAGGTATCAGGGGAGTCAGTGGTCTGGGTTAGCAAGTTGTACCACTGCTATGTGAGAGGATACTGGAAACTGGTGACACAGGAAACAGGAGACAGTGGTCTGCCTCTAGCAAGTTGTACCAATGAAATATATATGTGAGGAGGAGCACGAGGAGATGAATGCAATGCAGAGTATACACGGGCACCCTGAACTTGATCCCACGATGATATGCACAATATAATGATAACTGAGCAGCACTGCACAAATATACAAAGTCACAAGAACTATCCAGGCTAAAAGGAAACACAGTCAAATGATAGCAATAGTCTCAGTGGATAGGGAACTCCGGAGGAGAACAACTCAGTCCAGCTAGATATGCAATACACCAGCACAGTCAATGAGAAGTATGCATACCGTGGTTCAGGAGAGCAGGCTGTCAGAGAGACGTGCAGGGATACCTGAACGGCTGGAGGCCGGCAGGATGAGAAGTCACAGGAGGGTGGAAGCGGTAACCAAGTAGGTGCAGCGCACGGTTGGTAGACCAGCAAGGATTAAACAATACTCAGGAAGCAGTAGTATATAGAACTGGACACCTGGAGAACACGGGAGAGTTGAGGCGGTCTGATAACCAATAGCTGAGATGAAAGCAGCGGAGCGTTGACCCGATGCAGACAGGCGAGTTGACATAAGCAGGAACACTGTAGAAGCACGGAGACAACGGATCGGCTGGCTGCAGACATGATGAACACTGGAGAGTTGCGATGAGCAGGACTCTGAAGAAACACGGAGGCAGCGTATAGGAATCAGCTGGTGCAGTCACGATGAACACGGGAGAGTTGAAGTGAGCAGGATACTGTAGAAGCACGGAGGCAGCGGATAGGAATCAGCTGGTGCAGTCACGATGAACACGGGAGAGTTGAAGTGAGCAGGATACTGTAGAAGCACGGAGGCAGCGGATAGGAATCAGCTGGTGCAGTCACGATGAACACGGGAGAGTTGAGGTGAGCAGGATACTGTAGAAGCACGGAGGCAGCGGATAGGAATCAGCTGGTGCAGTCACGATGAACACGGGAGAGTTGAAGTGGTTTGGAAACCACAAACGAACAACAGGAATCAGCAGGAGCTGAATACACGAAGAAACACAGGAACACCTTCAGAGGCTCATGGGGAATGAGACTTCAAGATCAGGCAACGAGGTATTGACCACAGGTGCTTTAAATAGGGAGTGTTGCCTGATCAGCCAATTAACTAAAAGGAACAGGTACTGAAGTTTTGAAAGGGCTGCACATGCGCAGACCCTCAGGATGATGGACGGCCACGGTTCCTAAACACACGAGAAGTAGCACTCACAGTCTGGTGAGTGACAGTGACAGTGTATTGGGGTCCTATTGCCTGTATTCAATAGGTGGTGGCAAACCTGAAATGTCTGGGGGTGTGAGAGCGCTGTGTTTGGGGGTGATTCCGTAGGTCTATAACCTGTGTAGAGAGAGACTGCGGGCTGTAATCGTGTGTGACCTCATACAGCGAACACCCCAAAGTCACGGCAGCTGGGAGAGTGTTCATGATAATAAGTTTCTAAAACTTTTATATTCTGCAGCAGGAGTGCCTAGTTGAATGCACTTACCCTGTATAAGACATTTATGTGCATCCCAAATGGTGACCTTGGAAATACCAAGAGTATTAGTTCTGTTTTCATCACTGGCCACCTCTAGTTGGGATTTAAATCACCTAGTGGTTGATTTTACATTAACTTTTACCTGAATGCATTTATTAATAGTTATCTTACCTAATGAGTAAAGATACTTGACAGTTGTTTGATGAAGAAAGGTCACAAAATGTTATTGAAAATTAAAGTAGTGGCAAAAGCTTGACCAATCAGCTACCAGCCCTTCCAACACCAAAATACTGGCAACCAAAAAATGTACTCATCATCATCATCAACATTTATTTATATAGCGCCAGCAAATTCCGTAGCGCTTTACAATTGGGAACAAACATTAATAAGACAATACTGGGTAATACATACATACAGAGAGGTAAGAGAACCCTGCTCGAAAGCTTACAATCTATAGGACAATGGGAGTTAGAAACACAAGGGCATGTGCTACATCATATTGCACAATGGACCAGCCAGACTGCAAAGGTAAAAGTACTGAGTGGGCTGTGTGTGTTGCAATGTTGGTCAGAAGTTTGTTGTCTTGCGTTAGCTGTGCAGAGGATGGCAATAGGGTAATCTAGAGAAATTAAGATGATGGTTGAGAAATATCATAACCTTGTCTGAAGAGGTGGGTTTTCAGTGAACACTTGAAGGTTTGAGGACTAGAGGAAAGTCTTACTGTGCGAGGGAGGGAATTCCACAACGTGGGTGTAGCCCGTAAAAAATCCTGTAACCGAGAATGGGAGGATGTGATGGGAGTGGAGGAGAGACGTAGATCTTGTGCAGAACGGAGGTGTCGAGTAGGGAGATATTTCGAGACAAGTGAGGAGATGTATGTCGGTGCAATTTTGTTGATGGCCTTGTATGTTAGTAGAAGAATTTTATATTGGATTCGTTGAAATACAGGCAGCCAATGTAGAGACTGACAGAGGGGCTCAGCAGAGGAATAACGGTTAGTAAGTAAAATCAGTCTAGCCACTGTGTGCAAAATAGATTGTAGGGGTTCAAGTCTGACTTTGGGAAGACCAGTAAGGAGGGAATTGCAATAGTCGATGCGGGAGATGATGAGTGCATGAATTAATGTTTTTGCTGTGTCTTGTGTCAGATATGTGTGTATTCTGGAAATGTTCTTTAGGTGTATGTAACATGATTTAGATATAGAGTTGATGTGGGGAATAAACGACAGTTGTGAGTCAAGGATTACACCTAGGCAACGAGCTTGCGGGGTGGGATTTATGGTCATGTTATCGACAGAAATAGAAATGTCAGGCAGGAAGCTTCTGACACTTCTGGGCAGCATGGCCCCACTCTCCTATGTTTGGCTCATTAGTTGGGACCCGCCCAGAAAGGTGCTGACGCATAACTCCCCAAGGGAGTGTTTTTAGCGATGAACCTCCCTTTTAATGGAGAATGCTCCACCTCCGCACGAATGAGTAGTTTACAGCTGCTGATTGACAAGTTTTTCCACCAAAGCTATGTTCCGAAACAAGGAACCGAAGCCCACCAACACCGTGACTACTTAAAGCCAAACAAGACCCCTGAACAAACTGCTCCACAAAACAAACTAAAACCTTCCTCCTATTTGAAGGGTGTACTCCATCCAACGCGTACAAGTGAGCACATTTAAATGTTTGACTAAGTTTGCTGTAGAACAAACCGTGTGGCTTTAGCTAGCGGAGGAGAGATATCATTGTCAGCCAGAAGAGGGAGAGGACAGCCTGGTTGTTGGAATTGAAGACTATGATATCGGAAGCCAGAGTGTAGATATATGTAGGGTCTCCATGTGTTGTGCTAAACTGCCTGAAGCAGATTCACTATCTGAAAGGTGGCCACCTGAACTATCATGCTATTTAGAAAGAGGAATACTTTTACTGCTGCACCAAGAACTTTGGTCCCAGCTTCTGGGTAACTAATAATCAAGCAGCTGGGAAATATATTGTAGGATATTGTAGGATATAGATAATGACATAAAGATACACAGACTGACCGCTACTGGATGTGAATGTTGGTTTGATGGATCATCTCATCCCAGGATGTGGGTAATTAATCCTGAGGTTTTTCTATGTGAGACACTAATACAATATTATTTCTGAAGTACTGGTATTTTTGTTTATTGTTTTGTACTGTCTCACCCTGTATAGTCTACTGTTTGTATGGTGTACGGCGCTGCGGAAATCTTGTGGCGCCTAACAAATAAAGGATAATAATAATAATAATTATTATTCTGTAGAACGGTATCGGAATTCCTCCTCTTATCTGTAACATATGAGACTTAAGAGCAGCTATTGGTATTACAAGCAGGGATTATAAACAGCTGCTGCAGGACTTAGAAACTGCTGTCGACTAACTCATTTTACATCGATAAGATTATCATTTATTCAACTAAGATCGTTTTTTAAAGTTTCTATCTTTGTGCTGGAGGACGCTCCTGTTTTCTTTGACTATCTGATCACATTCATTATTATGAGATTTTTGTGTATTTGATGGAGTCGATTTTTAACTGTTCTTATTTTATAATTATGTTTCTTTGTTTAGTGTGTCCTGTAAAATGGTTATTTGAACCTCATTAAATTAATATTGGCATTTTTCTGCCCTCTTTACTGTTAGTTGATAATGAGCAAAATCTAGAGCCCTGTAGTCTGTTTTTAGTGGGTTTTTAGTGACTTCCTTGGTGAAGAAAGATCACAAAATTTTATAGACAATGGAGGTAGGGGCTTATAAAAAGCAATGACCAATCAGCCGTTCCAACACCAAAACTGTGGCAACCAAAAAATGTACTCTGACATGTTTGGGGAGCATGGCCCCACTCTCCCTTGTTTGGCCTAGTAGCTGAGACCCACCCAGAAAGGTGGTAACGCATAACTCCCCAAGGGAGTGTTACTAGCGATGGACCTCTCTTTTAATGGAGAATGTTCCACCTCCGCACGAATGTGTAAATTACGTTTGCTGATTGGCATGCTTTTCCAGAAAAAATATGTTCCAAACCAACAAACCAAAGCCCGCCACCACCGTGACCACTCAAAGCCAAACAAGACCCCTAAACAGCTACTCCACAAAACAAAATAAAACCTTCCTCCTATTTGAAGGGTGTACTCCATCCGACGCATACAAGTGAGCGCACTTAAATTTAATGTTGGGATGAGCCACCATGTACCCCCTATACCCAAAAAAATCACAGATGATCAGGTTTACTTTAGAATGGGCTATATCAAGGCAGCCAGCAATAATAGTGCTTTCCTCTTCCTCCTGGGTTAATATCCAACCATATTTAGCAGATCCCAGGCCAGCGAGTCAGGAACTTATCGAAATAAGACTGAACCCAAGCTATATGCTCTAATCTATTCCGTTAATTGAGATCATTGCCACCCAAATAAACAACTGGCACTTTGGGACTCCCCAGCTCGGCTTCATTCAAAAATATTTTTCTTATCAATGGAGTCTAATCACAGACACCTAAATCCTAACCATTGAAAGCCTTTGGAAAAATACCCATTCTTTGAGCTGAGCCAACCTAGCCCATTATACAAAAAATACCCCACAATTTACACTGAGAATAATTTCCATCGAAATCTGAAACTTGGAGGGATGAAACATTGAAATATAGCAGCCCATATATGATAACAGCTAACCAATGCCAGAAAAAGGAGATATAAACACAGCAGGCCTAGTCGGGGGAAAGGGAGAATGGGGTGTCCCCTATGGAGGTAAAACCGTAAAAAACCTTGAAGGAACAAGCCAATCGGGTCCTTCATTGTGAGGAAAAGTCAGCAAATCCCTCCATGCCCCCACATCAGTGGCGAACAACATAAATCATAGATCAGCCCCACAGGGAGACATTAAGAATCATAGCTCGCAATCTATCCACATGTATTTAAATAATAGGTGTTTATATAATAGGTGAGCTTCCACCTATCCAGATTTGCAATTGTTGCAGCATAACAAACCAACCCCAGCAGCTACCTGTACAGTGCCCATCCTGAACGAAAGTACCACCGATCCGACTGGTTAAGCCGCAACTACCATAAATGCCTGTTGTAGTGATCATAGAGGATTTACAGTTATAAAGATTAACCTATCACATAATTGTGGGGAATAAGGCCTAAATCATAAATGTAGTGTTTATTTGATATATCAACTGAATCCATTGATAAATTGAGTTACTATGGTGTAAAATGTGAAGTCAGAAGGACTGTTGTATGTTTATTTGGTGGCTCTGCACATCCCGGTGTTAGAAGATAGCAGTGTCAACTGTGGCAGCTTTCAAGGCCCCTGAGCTGAGCTATATCCTGACTCAAGCTAGTTTTCTGGAGCGTTTCACAGCTTGACGCCCTTGTAGACAAAAAGCAGCATTTGAAGGCTACCTATACAGGTATATATGAACTTCAAAGAAAATGCCTTCATATTTCATATTTTGGGAATTCTGTGTGCCACTACATATTGAGGAGCAGAAATCAAACCAGGGTTGTAAATGACAGGTACTAACGGTATCAGGGAACAGCTGTAATCACATGTCTTTGGAAAAGGTATGTCACATTGTTATAATTCCACCAGGCTTGATATTAAATGTGCATGAGAATATGACCAGTTTATTGAAGAGGGAGTTCTGTCTCTGGGATATATCTGGAAGAGTTTCCAAAGGTCAAAACTTTTGGAAAATTTGTGAGCAAACTATAGTGACACCCAGGGGGTATTCCTGTCCCCCCTATTAGCATCAACACTGCCCCTTTTCATTTTGCTTAAAAAACCTGTGTTGTGAAGGGACAAATTGTCAGTCTTTTGGGAAATCAATCATTATTGATAAGTTGTCCATCTTCACACCAATTTCCCGTGGGCAGAATATACCATTTATCTGTAAGTTATACTCTGAATTTTATCCCTTTATTTTAGTTTTGCTTCTTATTTATGTCATATCATCTTAGTTGTTTTTAATAACCTGTAATCATTGTACATTTTGTATATTGAATCTAAAAATGTAATAGTGATGTCCTTATTGCTCTAAATGAATTCATTGCCTGTGTAGAAGAGATAAGATTGCTGTACCATGCTAAACCTTTCATTGCTGAGGTGTGAATTGTGAATACATTTGTATACCAAGCCTAGTGTGTGCCTTCATGTACATTGGTGTCATAGAGCCTTGAGGGGTTAAGGGTTAACCCTTTAATTGCTGGTGTGTGCCTTGCTAACTGTATGTAACAAGGATTGCTCATTGCGTGCCAGGAGTGGGACATTATACTGGGGTCCTATTGCCCTTATTCAATAGGCAGGGGCAAGACCAAATTGCTTGTGGTTGTGTGAGCGCTGTTTAAGGGCGATTTAGCAAATCTGTAGCCTGTGCGATAGGTGAGAAGAAGATTGAGTGCTGGGATCATGTGTAGCCCCATACTGTAAGCACTTCCAAGTCACAAGTGTGCAAAGTGCGATTTGTGACTGATTAAGGTAGTTAGAATAGGTTTTCCTGACCATGTAGAGGTAATATATTGTCTGACTGTGTGAATATATGATAAGATATTAAATCAGGGAGTGGCTAACGGGGCTTATCCCTGACACCTGTCAAAACTGTATCCCGAACTCATCGCGGATAAAACAAAGATCCCCATACCTATGCATTACCCAGAAAAGACCATTATATAAACATCATGGCTAAAGAATTTCAAGCCCAAAATACCAAACACACTTCACTGTTCCCTATCCAAGTAGGATTAAACAATCAGCCTACCAAGTTGATCTACGTATTCTCACCGTGCATACCGTGCCTGAAGAAAGTCATAGCAAAACCGTGCAAGAACAAACAAGCTGCGTACTCAACGGCAGCCAATCTTCCACCCCCGCTATCGATGAAGCTACATATACATATCCAGGAAAACACCTAAGCTCCTCCACAGCACACTTATCCATGGCCCAACCTTCTTCAAAACTGTTTAGTGACATACCAATATGCCCTTCATAATATGGCTTATGACCTATGTCCATGGTATTCCATTCAGCAATGTCATACCAAGAAGTGCCGTGTAGTGCCTTCATAATTCCGAAAAATTGTATATTATATATTAATTTATATTATACTTATATTAAACAACAAAAACAGTGTGGTGCTCAACCCAGTGCAACCTTATACAAATTATATTAGTCCCAGAATGTCCAGCATTTCAGCATTTCCTTATTTACCAGGTGGCAGCCAACTCTCCAAGAACTAGATTGTAAATCCAGTACCAGTAAACCTAAGAAATAAATATGGAGAGAAGGGCGCCTGAGAGTGCAGTATTACTGGAGTCCTACACCAATAATAAAACATGGTAAGTATTCTGCGTACCCAAAAAGGGTGAAAGATGGGCACATCACTAGTGAACCACTCTTGTCACTTCATCAACAGCAATTTCAACTCTTGGAATCTCCCAATTATAAGTGTCGCTTCTGAAACCATATAAGATAAACAGAAATAACCAGAGATAGTGTAGTATATTGTGGTCAAAGTAATACAGTGATAAATACCAGAGACTCATGTGCGTACCAGATAGATAATGAATAGAAGCTTATCTATATAATTCTGCAAAATCCTGGTATTCCCAATGATTCTGGATGGCCTCAGCTATATTGCTCCAAATAGAAAATAAGGACTGTACAGTGTAGTATGTAAAAAACACTGTAATACAATAAATAGTTAAAAAATACACTCCAACAAAAATATGTTCAGAGCTTTTCTGTTACAATGTCCTTAGTCAGCAGTTCATAAATGCAGCTGTGCCAAAGATCAGGTCCTAATCATACAGCCAACCTTTACCGGATTCAGTGGTAGTCAGTGCAGATTGCCATATACGTGTACTTACTATGTTTTATTATTGGTGTAGGACCCCAGTAATACTGCACTATCAGGCGCCCTTCTCTCATTTTTCTTTCTTATATTTATATTATATTATATAAAATTTATAAATAAAACCTTTATTTGAGCATAATTATGTCTCAATGCTCGAGTAGAACAAGAAGAGAAAGCAGCATAACATATATGTAAAACCAGAGAAAAAAACAAGCCCAAGCTCGGTATATCCCATATTGTATGTGGTACCAGCTTTGTGGCAATATAAATGCCCATATATGTATACAAAACAAAGAAGACAGTTGTCAGCGTTTATCCTTAACACTGCATATCTATGTGTATCTAGCACAATGAAAACATGAGATATTATTTCATATTGTGATCGAAACATTTAAGCCTGCATACCAAAGTCAAGGTCACCTCATTATATGCAGGTCCTACACTGACCTATATGCTTTAAACACTATTAAAATGCAGTTAAAATCAGATGCACTCACCTCCCAGGTATAGGGGTTTACATCTAGCAAGTGCTGGCTTGTGAGCCACACCCACATGTGCCTTATATAGGCTTGATGGACAGCTGCTAAGACAATAAGGCAATATTTTGATACAAAACCAGAGAAAAAACAAGCCCGCGCTCAGTATATCCCATATTATATATGGTACCAGCTGCTTGGCAATATAAAAGCCCATCTCGTCTTCAGGACTTTGCCTGGGCTGCTCCCCTGCTGTGGAACGATCGTCCACGTTCCATCAGGTTAGCTTCTACTCTCAAAGCCTTTGAGAGTAGATGCTAACCTTATGGAACGTGGAAGATCGTATCCTTAGGACTCATTTCTTTATTCAAGTCTATCAGTCCTGCTCATAACTCCCGTGTCCTGGCTCTCTCCCCCACTTAGTACCACCCTATTTATGTCTCCCCCTTCCCTTTAGGATGTAAGCTCTCATGAGCAGGGCCCTCTTTCCTTGTGTGCTCCTTCTACTTTTCCATCACCCTCTGTACCTCTTGGCCTGCTTCGCTAGCCCTGTTTTCTTAAGCTTCGGCCTTCTTCTCGCTGATTCCTTCCCTTTCACTATCTATCCCAGATATAATCTGATTTGCTTTACCCTGTCACCTGTGTTTGTATATTTTTTTGTATCATGTTGTGTCTTGGTTCTGTTTTCTGTATATGTAATGTACGGCGCTGCGGACCCTTTGTGGCGCCTTATAAGTCAAAGATAATAATAATAATAATAATAATAATATATGTAAACTGTTTTTTCTCTGGTTTTGTTTTATAATATTTGCCATTGGCAAGTGCCCCCAATACCTAGAGGGAGGTTGCTGCATGGTGGGGCTTAGATGTGACAGTTTTACTCCTCCAAACATGACCATGCCCAGTTGAGCCACAATCCTGCAAAGTAGGTGCAGAGAGATTTTGCACTGGCAGTACGTCTACCTATGAATGGGTGAGGTGGGCAAATAGGCACATATGAGATGCGTTGCAGAGCACGTATTTTAAAGTATAAATAACAGGCAATGTTTGGAATTTCATGTCTGTTATTGATTGTTTTCCAATGGTGACATAATTGACTCATAGTATATATACATCAATTCTTCTTTCATAAACCACAAACATATGACTTAGGCGATTTGTGGTTTGTTGAGAACCTATACTGCAGTCACTGTGAGATAAACATGGTACAGATGTATAAATGTAGCTCTATTTCCTGAGAACCAGTTCCTATATTAGTGTATTACTTCCGCCAGAGTCAGATCTCAGGAGAGCAGAGAGAAGGATAAACCATGGATGACATCGCCTATGCCGAAAAGAATTTCACCATGAAAGCTGAGAAACCAGACAATCCCAGCTGCGTAGCTCAAGCAGGTGAGAAGTATAATATCTATATATTTTATTGTATAACTGTACAATATTATTGTTTACTCAAAGACTCCTCTATATTCCTTTATGGAACACTATGAAAGGGAATGAAAGGACAGGTGGGGGCAAGAAGATCTGAGCAAATATTAAAAGTCAGTTGTCCCCACCTCCCCTTCTTTCCCCTACGTGGCATAGTCCCCCCAATAATTCCCACCATACATCTCATAACACACCTTCTGCACATCACTCTTAAACATGATTGCTAGATTCAGAATGATAACCTACACCATAGAGCCACCCTGCCCTAAATATGGACACAACACAGAAATTCTGGAAAGATAAATGGACACATATTTTATCCAAAGTCACAACAAATTGCATTGAGGTTAGGATAAGTGTAGACAAGTAACTTAGAAGGTTCACAGACACAATGAGCCTGATTCTTTAAGGAACATAAACGCAGATCTGCCGTATTTTCATGTAACATTGCTCTGTGTATGTCTAGAATACGCCAGTGACTGTAGCAATGTCCAATTTGTTTTCGAGCGCAAAGTATCCTTACTACAGCCTCCAATTTCATGGGCAGAACAGGCAGGGGAATGGGTGTATGTAGTCAGTGTATTATAAGGCATGCCAAGCACGCAGCAATGTACGGTTCAAGCTTTGGGCACCTCCAAGGTACGAGTTTTTCTGTCATTCTTCTGCCATATCACCTGCACCAGCTACAGATATGGTGTAAGTGCCGATTACTAGTGATGACGGCTGTATGTGTACATGTATTGAACGTATTGTGCACGGTATTGTCTGTTAGATTGTACCTAGACCCATATTCAACAGCAGATATATCTTTACATCCGTCCCTTGTTGAATGCTAGTAATATATACGTAATGGGGCACATGCTGGTAATGTATATGTGTGACAGGATGGACCGCCTATGCCACCCTGTCTGTTGTTGCTGGGAACCAGCTGTTTTTTCTTTGCCACCGTCCCCTTTCTTTATTCTGAATACACCCCTCCTGCCGCAGTAGGAGAAGCCTGCTGCCACCACTGTGCTCCTTTATGGCACCCGGAACCTCGTTCCTTCTGGGTAACTGTCACTACTAATGTACTTCCGTGTGTTATGATCTGCCTTGTTTCTTTGTGTGCATTTTTGTTATGATCTGCCCTGTTTCTTTGTGTGCATTTTACCCCGTGTTATGATTTGCCTTGTTACCCTGTGTGCACATTACCCTGCAGTATCTGTGATTTTCCAGAGGAGCTGCTGTCCGGCCATTCCTCTATCAGGGGTTAACTAGCACTGCTAATTAATTATCCTCACCTGTCTGTGGCCTATATATGCCTGCTTATTCCTGAATCCTTTGCTGGTCATTGATGTTCCTAGCCTGCTCATGTGTCTCTATGTTCCTGGATTACCTGCACGTTTCTGGCTGCTACTACAAACTGGTTTCATTTGAGTCATCTGCTGCATTTCTTTATTATTTACTGCTTGTTTGCCAAGATCTGGAAATCCGTTGTTCCATTCAGCCTGAACTGTTACTGTTTATTTTTACCTTACCTGGATTATACTTTTCTGCAATAAACAGTTTAAAACGTTTATATCACGTGTCTGGCTCCATGGCTGTAATTAAGGAAGTGGTTTTGAACAGAACCTAACAAAATGACCAGCCAAAAAGAAAGCCTTGGAGTCATGTGGAAAAACCCTGCTTCAGATTTCACCTGGAACTCTCATTGCAATTGATTTCATGTGTTTTCTCCCTGCAAACATGTCTGCTCTACAAATGGCTGAACAGCCTCTGCTTCAGTGTCTACAAACTGACATAATTCTGTTACGCTCTCAGCTGGCTCAATTTTCTGCTATACTTTTGGACCCACTCAGGAGACTATCAGAATCTGTTTCTCTGAAATCCAATACTGTTGATTTGCTTCAGCCAACTCTGTCTGCTGCTGAAACTGTGCTGCCAGCACCTCTTAATAGTACTATGACAAATTTGCATTTAACTAACAACTACAGTGTAACAAATGCCCGGTTCACAGGTGGTCCATGCCCCCACCTGACCGAAGCGGAGCGACGGCGCAGAATAACCAACAAACTGTGTCTCTACTGTGCAAGTAATATACACTTCTTACAAGCCTGTTCTCTCTGCAGACCACGACAGCCTACCAAACCATCTTCTGTTGTTACTTCTCCGCATTCTGGATTTGTTTACACTTCACCTATTCTGCTCCCTGGCATGAGACCCAATCTGCCAACCCAAGTTACCAGCTCTGAGGTGCCAGCCTCTGTCTCCTGTTCTGAGGTGCCAGCCTCTGTCTCCTGTTCCGAGGTGCCAGCCTCTGTCTCCTGTTCCGAGGTGCCAGCTATGTCTCCTGTTCCGAGGTGCCAGCTATGTCTCCTGTCCCGAGGTGCCAGCCTCTGTCTCCTGTCCCGAGGTGCCAGCCTCTGTCTCCTGTCCCAAGGTGCCAGCCTCTGCCTCCTGTCCCGAGGTCACATCATCTGCCTCCTGTCCCGAAGTCACATCATCTGCCTCCAGCTCTGAGGTCACATCATCTGCCTCCAGCTCTGAGGTCACATCATCTGCCTCCAGCTCTGAGGTCACATAATCTGCCTCCAGCTTGGAGCCTGCTGCCACTGTGTCCGGTCCCGAGTCTCCTGCTGCAGCCGTTGCACCCGAGTCTCCTGCCACTGTGCTGCCCGCTTCCGAGTCTTCAGCCGCTGCCTCCAGTTCTGAGTCACAAGCTGCTGTCATTGTTCCTGAGCTACAGTCTGCTCCAGAGGGGGCGCTGCCCTTCCAGTCTGCTCCAGAGGGGGCGCTGCCCTTCCAGTCTGCTTCAGAGGGGGCGCTGCCCTTCCAGTCTGCTCCAGAGGGGGCGCTGCCCTTCCAGTCTGCTCCAGAGGGGGCGCTGCCATTCCAGTCTGCTCCAGAGGGGGCGCTGCCCTTCCAGTCTGCTCCAGAGGAGGCGCTGCCCTTCCAGTCTGCTCCAGAGGGGGCGCTGCCCTTCCAGTCTGCTCCAGAGGGGGCGCTGCCCTTCCAGTCTGCTCCAGAGAGGGCCCTGTCCCTCCAGTCTGCTCCAGAGAGGGCCCTGTCCCTCCAGTCTGCTCAAGAGAAGGCCCGTTCCCTCCAGTCTGCTCCAGAGAGGGCCCTGTTCCTCCAGTCTGCTCCAGAGAGGGCCCTGTCCCTCCAGTCTGCTCCAGAGAGGGCCCTGTCCCTCCAGTCTGCTCCAGAGAGGGCCCTGTCCCATGCGGTTCAGCCTGAGTTGCCAGTCCATGCGGTTCAGCCCGAGTTGCCAGTCCATGCGGTTCAGCCCGAGTTGCCAGTCCATGCGGTTCAGCCCGAGTTGCCAGTCCATGCGGTTCAGCCCGAGTTGCCAGTCCATGCGGTTCAGCACGAGTTGCCAGTCCATGCGGTTCAGCCCGAGTTGCCACTTTATGCGGTTCAGCCCGAGTTGCCACTCTATTCGGTTCAGCCTGAGTTGCCACTTGGTGCTGTCTGCTCTGCGGCTCCTCACAGTGCTGTCTGCTCTGCGTCTCCTCACAGTGCTGTCTTCTCTGTGGCTCCTCACAGTGCTGTCTGCTCTGCAGCTCCTCACAGTGCTGTCTGCACTGCGGCTCCTCACAGTGCTGTCTGCTCTGCGGCTCCTCACAGTGCTGTCTGCTCTGAGGCATCTCACAGTGTTATCCGCTCTGAGGCATCTCACAGTGTTATCCAGTCGGAGTGCTGTGCCCAGTCCGGGCTTCCCGTTAGGTGTGCCCAACTTGCAGTCCCAGCCAGGGACTCCTGCTCTGCCGTCCCAGCCGAGGACTCTCCAGAGATTGCTGCACAAGATGGGTACTCTCCAGAGTCTGCTATTGAGTCTGAACGCCCAAAAGCCTCTTCCGAGTCATCAGATCCTCCTGCAGTCCTCTTTGATGGAGACATCAAACAGTTTGTTACGGTACTCGAACTTTCCATTAAACAGTTTCAAGAATGTCCGGATTATTTTGTTGATCAATTTAACCAAGTGAGTTCAATTATTATGTGTTTTAGAGGGGAGCCACAAACTTGGGCCTTCTCATTACTAAATTCCGATGACCCCATTATTCATAGTACCATGGACTTTGTTAATGCTGTTTGCAAGAAGTACTCTCCATCAACAGTTGATTTTTCTGGACATAGTCCTTCCATTTCCATTCCGATCTGTGTTTCAGCTCCTCTACTTATTCACAAGTCATCGATGTCCGTTGCTTCCATTGGTCAGCCTATATCTTCAAAAAATAAAAAGAACAATCACAAACAACAAACCTTGGTTACCAGCTTTATCGGCATTTCACAATCTTCTCATAAAATTAACAGTCCTGTTATAACTCTAGACTGGGACTCAGACTCTGAAAGCGAATTTTTGGAGGATACTAGAGTGTTAGTGGACGAACTTACCAATTCTTCTGCTTCTGAAGAATTGGGTCTTCTCTGTACTCCATTGGAGAAGAGCCCAATTGTGTCTCCAGGGAGATCTTCTAAAAAGAAAAAGAAGAGGAAAAAAACCTGAAAGGAGCATGTATGGAGCGTCTGGAATCCGCTCCTTAAAGGGAGGGCTATGTTATGATCTGCCTTGTTTCTTTGTGTGCATTTTTGTTATGATCTGCCCTGTTTCTTTGTGTGCATTTTACCCTGTGTTATGATTTGCCTTGTTACCCTGTGTGCACATTACCCTGCAGTATCTGTGATTTTCCAGAGGAGCTGCTGTCCGGCCATTCCTCTATCAGGGGTTAACTAGCACTGCTAATTAATTATCCTCACCTGTCTGTGGCCTATATATGCCTGCTTATTCCTGAATCCTTTGCTGGTCATTGATGTTCCTAGCCTGCTCATGTGTCTCTATGTTCCTGGATTACCTGCACGTTTCTGGCTGCTACTACAAACTGGTTTCAGTTAAGTCATCTGCTGCATTTCTTTTTTATTTACTGCTTGTTTGCCAAGATCTGGAAATCCATTGTTTCATTCAGCCTGAACTATTTTGCCTTACCTGGATTATACTTTTCTGCAATAAACAGTTTAAAACATTTATATCACGTGTCTGGCTCCATGGCTGTAATTAAGGAAGTGGTTTTGAACAGAACCTAACATCGTGTTTGTACACTTGGGCTGGTATCCCTGACAGCTTACTATGGATCAGGAAGCTGTAGATGGATTACACTAGCTGCTGGGTTGCGGCAGAGTGGTTTTACTAGGAGAGCTGCGTCCAACCTCAGAAACCTCAGAAACAGCCAGAGAACGGATTAGATTTAGAGTCTAATCTGCAGGTCACAGGATTCCAGCAATATTGAAGAAGTTGTCAAGCAGGGTCTTCGCTCAGGTGTCCTGACAAAGACAGATCCACTGATTAAAAGTATCAGTGGTCAGGTCAGATGGAATATCAGAATGATACATTTCAGAGTACAAGACAGTGCTTTTTATATAGATTTGGGCAGAGGCTATTTTTAGAATCAGGATACAGTGAGCTTACCTAAACATAGATTTACATGCAATGCAAAGTTAACAATATTTACACTTATCTGTGAAATACGAAGAATTCTGTGATGTCCTGCATCTTGTTTTTAGACACAAAAAAATCTAGTAGCAAGAACTTAATTAAACCTTTCTGTCTTCAAGTGGAACCTCACACATCAAAATGCCTGATTAACATGAGATTAGCATGAGTCCTTTCTTACAATAGTTGTAGAATACACATTCCCAAAGAAAGCTACAAACCCCAAAAAAATCATTTCCAAACTTCGCGATACACAAAAGACTTTCTAAACAAAGGTTCATTGTATCAGATATATACATCAGAAATAAGGCATTTCCTTTAGCAAGGTTAAAACAGAAAAAAACGCATTTTCTACCCTGGTCTCAGAAATGGCAATTTCCTATATCAAAATATACACAATAGCATAAATAAGTGCATTGGCAATTATATAAATAAGCGCACTGAGCTCTTTCCTTTAAATAAATTTATACCAGAAGTTGGTAATATATATGTAATGGGCACATACTGGTAATATATTTCTAATGGGCACATGCTGGTAATATATATGTAATGGGCACATACTGGTAATATATATGTAATGGGACAAATACTGGTAATATATATGTAATGGGGCACATACTGGTAATATATATGTAATGGGCACATACTGGTAATATATATGTAATGGGCACATGCTGGTAATATATATGTAATGGGGCACATGCTGGTAATATATATGTAATGGGGCACATGCTGGTAATATATATGTAATGGGACAAATACTGGTAATATATATGTAATGGGACAAATACTGGTAATATATATGTATTTGGGCACATGCTGGTAATATATATGTAATGGGGCACATGCTGGTAATATATATGTAATGGGGCACATGCTGGTAATATATATGTAATGGGGCACATGCTGGTAATATATATGTAATGGGCACATGCTGGTAATATATATGTAATGGGGCACATGCTGGTAATATATATGTAATGGGCACATACTGGTAATATATATGTAATGGGGCACATACTGGTAATATATATGTAATGGGGCACATACTGGTAATATATATGTAATGGGGCACATGCTGGTAATATATATGTAATGGGCACATACTGGTAATATATATGTAATGGGGCACATGCTGGTAATATATATGTAATGGGGCACATGCTGGTAATATATATGTAATGGGCACATACTGGTAGTATATATGTAATGGGGCACATGCTGGTAATATATATGTAATGGGGCACATGCTGGTAATATATATGTAATGGGCACATGCTGGTAATATATATGTAATGGGGCACATGCTGGTAATATATATGTAATGGGCACATGCTGGTAATATATATGTAATGGGGCACATGCTGGTAATATATATGTAATGAGCACATACTGGTAATATATATGTAATGGGGCACATACTGGTAATATATATGTAATGGGGCACATGCTGGTAATATATATGTAATGGGGCACATGCTGGTAATATATATGTAATGGGGCACATGCTGGTAATATATATGTAATGGGGCACATACTGGTAATATATATGTAATGGGGCACATACTGGTAATATATATGTAATGGGGCACATACTGGTAATATATATGTAATGGGGCACATGCTGGTAATATATATGTAATGGGGCACATGCTGGTAATATATATGTAATGGGGCACATGCTGGTAATATATATGTAATGGGGCACATGCTGGTAATATATATGTAATGGGGCACATGCTGGTAATATATATGTAATGGGGCACATGCTGGTAATATATATGTAATGAGCACATACTGGTAATATATATGTAATGGGGCACATACTGGTAATATATATGTAATGGGGCACATGCTGGTAATATATATGTAATGGGGCACATGCTGGTAATATATATGTAATGGGGCACATGCTGGTAATATATATGTAATGGGGCACATGCTGGTAATATATATGTAATGGGGCACATACTGGTAATATATATGTAATGGGGCACATACTGGTAATATATATGTAATGGGGCACATACTGGTAATATATATGTAATGGGGCACATGCTGGTAATATATATGTAATGGGGCACATGCTGGTAATATATATGTAATGGGCACATGCTGGTAATATATATGTAATGGGCACATGCTGGTAATATATATGTAATGGGCACATACTGGTAATATATATGTAATGGGGCACATGCTGGTAATATATATGTAATGGGGCACATGCTGGTAATATATATGTAATGGGGCACATGCTGGTAATATATATATGTAATGGGCACATGCTGGTAATATATATGTAATGGGACACATGCTGGTAATATATATGTAATGGGCACATGCTGGTAATATATATGTAATGGGGCACATGCTGGTAATATATATGTAATGGGCACATACTGGTAATATATATGTAATGGGGCACATGCTGGTAATATATATGTAATGGGGCACATGCTGGTAATATATATGTAATGGGCACATACTGGTAATATATATGTAATGGGGCACATACTGGTAATATATATGTAATGGGCACATACTGGTAATATATATGTAATGAGGCACATGCTGGTAATATATATGTAATGGGGCACATGCTGGTAATATATATGTAATGAGCACATACTGGTAATATATATGTAATGGGGCACATACTGGTAATATATATGTAATGGGGCACATGCTGGTAATATATATGTAATGGGGCACATGCTGGTAATATATATGTAATGGGGCACATGCTGGTAATATATATGTAATGGGGCACATGCTGGTAATATATATGTAATGGGGCACATACTGGTAATATATATGTAATGGGCACATACTGGTAATATATATTTAATGGGGCACATGCTGGTAATATATATGTAATGGGCACATACTGGTAATATATATGTAATGGGGCACATACTGGTAATATATATGTAATGGGGCACATACTGGTAATATATATGTAATGGGGCACATGCTGGTAATATATATGTAATGGGCACATGCTGGTAATATATATGTAATGGGCACATGCTGGTAATATATATGTAATGGGCACATACTGGTAATATATATGTAATGGGGCACATACTGGTAATATATATGTAATGGGCACATGCTGGTAATATATATGTAATGGGCACATACTGGTAATATATATGTAAGGGGCACATGCTGGTAATATATATGTAATGGGGCACATACTGGTAATATATATGTAATGAGGCACATGCTGGTAATATATATGTAATGGGCACATGCTGGTAATATATATGTAATGGGCACATGCTGGTAATATATATGTAATGGGGCACATGCTGGTAATATATATGTAATGAGGCACATGCTGGTAATATATATGTAATGGGGCACATACTGGTAATATATATGTAATGGGCACATACTGGTAATATATATGTAATGGGCACATGCTGGTAATATATATGTAATGGGGCACATGCTGGTAATATATATGTAATGGGCACATACTGGTAATATATATGTAATGGGCACATACTGGTAATATATATGTAATGGGGCACATACTGGTAATATATATACGTAATGGGCACATGCTGGTAATATATATGTAATGGGCACATGCTGGTAATATATTTGTAATGGGGCACATGCTGGTAATATATATGTAATGGGGCACATGCTGGTAATATATATGTAATGAGGCACATGCTGGTAATATATATGTAATGGGGCACATACTGGTAATATATATGTAATGGGCACATGCTGGTAATATATATGTAATGGGGCACATACTGGTAATATATATGTAATGGGGCACATGCTGGTAATATATATGTAATGGGCACATACTGGTAATATATATGTAATGGGCACATACTGGTAATATATATGTAATGGGGCACATACTGGTAATATATATGTAATGGGCACATGCTGGTAATATATATGTAATGGGCACATGCTGGTAATATATATGTAATGGGGCACATGCTGGTAATATATATGTAATGGGGCACATACTGGTAATATATATGTAATGGGGCACATACTGGTAATATATATGTAATGGGGCACATACTGGTAATATATATGTAATGGGGCACATGCTGGTAATATATATGTAATGGGCACATGCTGGTAATATATATGTAATGGGCACATGCTGGTAATATATATGTAATGGAGCACATGCTGGTAATATATATGTAATGGGCACATACTGGTAATATATATGTAATGGGCACATGCTGGTAATATATATGTAATGGGGCACATACTGGTAATATATATGTAATGGGGCACATACTGGTAATATATATGTAATGGGGCACATACTGGTAATATATATGTAATGGGGCACATACTGGTAATATATATGTAATGGGGCACATACTGGTAATATATATGTAATGGGCACATGCTGGTAATATATATGTAATGGGCACATGCTGGTAATATATATGTAATGGGGCACATACTGGTAATATATATGTAATGGGGCACATACTGATAATATATATGTAATGGGCACATACTGGTAATATATATGTAATGGGGCACATACTGGTAATATATATGTAATGGGGCACATGGTGGTAATATATATGTAATGGGCACATACTGTTAATATATATGTAATGGGGCACATACTGGTAGTATATATGTAAGGGGCACATACTGGTAATATATATGTAATGGGCACATACTGGTAATATATATGTAATGGGGCACATGGTGGTAATATATATGTAATGGGGCACATGCTGGTAATATATATGTAATGGGCACATGCTGGTAATATATATGTAATGGGGCACATGCTGGTAATATATATCTAAGGTGGCACATGCTGTAATATATATGTAATGGGGCACATGCTGGTAATATATATGTAATGGGGCACATGCTGGTAATATATATGTAATGGGGCACATGCTGGTAATATATATCTAAGGTGGCACATGCTGTAATATATATGTAATGGGGCACATGCTGGTAATATATATGTAATGGGGCACATGCCGGTCATTGGTTCAGGGATAGGATTTATAGTCATTTTGTGAACAGAAATAGATATGTTGGGGATGCAGCTTATTTTGGATAATGGGAATATTAATTGCTTAGATTTTAAAAGTTTGAATTGAGTGTGGTGAGAAGACATTGAAGATGAGATGGCAGAATGACCGTCAGTAATGCAGCGGACACAGATGGTGAGATCTGGATAGGAGAGAGAAATTTGGGCATGGAGATGATACTGAAATCCAAAGGAGCTTATTAGTCTTCCATGAATAGTGATATAGATAGAGAGGAGAAGAAGGCCTCAGACTGAGCCTTTTGGTACTTTAACTGGTAGATGAAGCAAATCTGTGGTGGGTCCAGAGCAACAAACAGACTCTCTCTTTGAAAGAGAGACCAGTAGACAGCCTAGAACTCAGCCTTGTGGTACTTTACCTGGTAATATTCTGTGAATAATGCATTTTATTATATGAATCAAAGTTTTTAAATATCTGCTGTGACCTCTTATTAAATCATTTTGCTTTTTTTTTTACTTGGAATAGAGACAAACCAGCAAAGCTGTAATTTAAACCTTACTGCTCTAACCAGTATTACTGGGACAGCTGAAGATTCTAAAAAAACCACAAAAACATAAAGTCAAAATTATTTTCTTCAAAATCAACATATAAAGAAAGTCTTTGTTCCACATTTTATGTTTATTGTGTTCAGTGTCTGTGTTTCTGTTTTTATGAACTTTCTGTGTTCTAGAGAAGATTCACATTCTCTGTTGTACATGACAATAACTGGACTTTATATCGCTCCAGGTAGGAGGTCGTATCTGGCAATGGTCCCCACCCTTATCGTAGCCTGTCTGACTCTGCTCATATCCACCATCTACCTGAGAGTGACCTGTGAGTACTTGAGAGTGACCTGTGAGTACTCAGCACTTCATGATGTATGGACACATAGGGGCTAAGAAATGTTCTAAATTGTGGTTTAAATTATGATTTTTGTATCAATAAATTCAATAAATAAAATGTATTTAATTTCAACAAAATCAAATCATATTTAAATAAATACCAATGGGTGTGATTAAGCACTACAAAAATTATAATTACATTTATGTAAAATGAGTAGCAACAATATAACACTTTAATAGATAAGCCTCCGTGTACACGTGTGGGATCTTTTATACAGAATGCCGGGACTTACAATGTTCCCGATAAGGGTTCCTTCATAATTTGTGGCAACCTGACTACAATATAACAAATTACATTTAAAAAACATTTCCCTGACACCTCATTACTTTGTGTAACACATCCCCATTTATTGAGGCACACTTGATGCTACGATGGTCTGACCAGCGCACATCATCACCAGTTTCGCTAAATAAAACTTTTCAGCTTTTCTCCAAAAATACAACTCAGTTTAGCTTCATAAATCATGAGAGTGAGGGGACATCAGGACGGTCCTACATGGGGCACTTTGTGTGTAAGAATCTCCTCTGCCACAGTACATTTAGAAGGTGCAAGACGATTCCCTTTATAATTACAGGATATGATCTGATCTCCACCAGCTCAGACTGGTACAAAACTCTTGTTGTTTTTAAAGTGGAAATGGTCGTACAGCAAAGAACGCCCCTAAATTGTGCCCCCTCCTCCCTTTCAGCTTATTTCTGCAATAATCCAAAAGGTCATTGGAGCTCCTGTCCCGTACTTAGTGATGAAAGCTCTTCCTCCGTCCAACTCATCCCATTGGCTGCATTCTGTTACTTCTTCGTAGAAGCCAACATGTTGCAGTGTAAACCTGTGCACTTTAGCAGAAATACAAATGCACTTGCGCTAATCTATGTGGACTGCACCTCTATGTAGTATTATGTTCTGTACCTCAGTCAGTTTGGTAAATGAGCCCAGAGACTACAGGAGGATCCCCCAGTGATCATGTCTATATGTGTGACATTCCCTCCTCAATACCTAGCTGAGCCAAAAATAAGCAAAATATAGTTCTGGTTTAGTTTATATCACTTGATAAGAATTGTACAAAATGTAGAAATATAAAGTGATAATAAAATCACATATATGATGAATGATGGCCTAGTGGTTAGCACTTCTGCCTCACAGCACTGGGGTCATGAGTTCGATTCCTGACCATGGCCTTATCTGTGTGGAGTTTGTATGTTCTCCCCGTGTTTGCGTGGGTTTCCTCCGGGCGCTCCGGTTTCCTCCCACACCCCAAAAACATACTAGTAGGTTAATTGGCTGCTATCAAAATTTTTTACCTTAGTCTCTCCCTCTCCTTGTGTCTGTCTGTGTGTATGTATATTAGGGAATTTAGACTGTAAGCTCCAATTGGGCAGGGACTGATGTGAGTGAGTTCTCTGTACAGCGCTGCGGAATTTGTGGCGCTATATAAATAAATGATGATGATGATGATGATGTGTTGTTAACATAGATGATCAATAAGCTGAGTACATAGATCATTTAGAGTTAGGAGAACATCCAGCTAAGGGACACAATTAGTTATGTATGCAGGGAACATACTGTCTGCTTCTACATGCAGCTCTTAGATACTGCACAGCTTTATTATTACACTGTGATTTAGAGTTCAGCTACACGTCCCCTCCCAACTCTGTCACCACACTTTATATATACCTCCTTATATATTCCTCCTTATATATACCTCCTTATATATACCTCCCTATATATACCTCCCTATATATACCTCCTTATATATACCTCCCTATATATACCTCCTTATATATTCCTCCTTATATATACCTCCTTATATATACCTCCCTATATATACCTCCCTATATATACCTCCTTATATATACCTCCCTATATATACCTCCTTATATATTCCTCCTTATATATACCTCCTTATATATACCTCCCTATATATACCTCCCTATATATACCTCCTTATATATACCTCCTTATATATACCTCCCTATATATACCTCCTTATATATACCTCCTTATATATACCTCCTTATATATACCTCCTTATATATACCTCCCTATATATACCTCCTTATATATACCTCCCTATATATACCTCCTTATATATACCTCCTTATATATACCTCCCTATATATACCTCCCTATATATACCTCCTTATATATACCTCCTTATATATACCTCCTTATATATACCTCCCTATATATACCTCCCTATATATACCTCCTTATATATACCTCCCTATATATACCTCCTTATATATACCTCCTTATATATACCTCCCTATATATACCTCCTTATATATACCTCCTTATATATACCTCCTTATATATACCTCCTTATATATACCTCCCTATATATACCTCCCTATATATACCTCCTTATATATACCTCCTTATATATACCTCCTTATATATACCTCCCTATATATACCTCCTTATATATACCTCCCTTGTGGCTTTGTTGGATTTACTGCCGACTCTAAATGAGGCCATTTCTATTAGCAGTTATACACCAGCGACAGCGCTTCAGTTGTGCTGCTTCACTCTCACCCAAAATACTTGAAGGGGCCCAGTAGTCGGGTTTATGGCTGTAGCCCATATGCCCATTCATGGCCCCATCTGAGCCAGATTCTGAGCATGATGACTGGGTGGACCAATTACTTCCTCTCGTGCCCTGTGGTCACAACTCCTGGGCTGTGTGTTTTTGGGAAGGCTGCGTGAGCAGGTTAGGGGCTAGTCCACATAGACCCCCCTCCCTAGAATACACATCCAGCCTGGTGGTGGGGGCAGCTGCAGCACCGTCCACTTGTACAGATCTATAACCACCACCGATCACTAGTGCATGAGAACTATATTTAAGTGAACTAAATAAGTGGGATTAAGTTTCTATACTGACCCTGTTTTCATGTCCAGGCACAATGGAGCAGAATACAAGCAGTAAGGGCAATATAAGCAGAAATCGATCAGAAACATCCTGTTCCCCAGGTAAGGTGTTTGTGCGTCAGTCTTGTCACATATAAATTAAGAGCTGTGTGCTGAGGTGTCCCACTTTCCCTGTGTAGTGCATGCTCCGGAACACAATTATCTCCCTGTATTTATGGTTACATAAACTGTTTTAAGAAGAGTCAGCGCTCCATAGAGATCTATAATAACAAACAAGAGTCACACATTCAGATTATGTTCAGGCTATAAGAGTAGAGGAGGGACAGGAGGAATGGGGAAAACAGGGGAGAATGTTTAGGTAATTAAGAGGGGGAGCAGAGAGATGAAAGAGAAACTGAGCTACAAATTAGAGGGTGGAGGAAGATTTGGGAAAAGGTGAGCGGGACACAGACAGAAAGCTGGTGAGGGTCTTTGTATGGGGGCAGGAGTCATGTTAGGTGACCTACAGACAGGGACAGAGGCGGATTGGAGATAGACCTTACAGGGACTTTCCCCGGTAGACTGATGGCTTCCTGTGGCCCCCTGGAGGCAGTGAGACAGTGTCAGTCTGTGTGCACATTCTGAGCTGCAGCAGACCCTGCTTGGCAAACCTACAGGTCTTGTAATCAATTGCAGAGACTGCAGCCTTTATTTATTGGTTATTGGTTATGTGTCTGAGGCTGGCGGGCGGCTTGATCTGTTTCTCTGGGTTTGACTAGCTATGCATGGCCCACCCCTGCTGAGTGAGACAGACTGAGAGATGAGAGGGACACAGGTGAGTGAGACAGGGGCTGAGAGCTTAGGCAGAGACAGGCTGAGAGAGAGAGAGAGAGGGAGGCTGAATGGCAGCTATGAGAAAGACAGGCTGTGAGGTATAAGAGAGTCAGGCTCAGAGAGAGACAAGCTGAGAGAAAGAGGTAAAAGAGAAACTGGCTGAGAGAGACAGGTTGAAAGCTTAGAAAGAGACAGCTGTGAGAGACAGCCTGAGATAAAGGGGCAGCTATTGGAGAGACAAGGCTGAAAGGTGAAAAAGACAGCTGAAAGAGGGAGCTATGAGAAAGACTGGCTGAGAGAGACAGGCTGAGAGGTAAAAGAAGGAGATAGATAGGTTGATAGAGAGATAAAATGAGAGAAGCAGTTATGAGAGAGACAGCCTGAGAGGTCAAAGAGACAGAAAATCTGAGAGAGAGAGAGATGTGCTCAGAGCTGTTAGAGAGAGAGGCAGTCGTGAGATGCAGTATGAGTGTTGAGAGACAGGCTGAGAACTGAGAGAGAGACCCCAGCTTGGCTCTGCTGAAGATCCCCCAAGGAGCTCTGCATAGAAACATCTCTCCAGCCCTAACCCTTCCTACACCAGCTAAAAGCTGCAGACTCCCCTCTTCCTCCTCCTCCTGTCTGGCAACCAAGAGGGGAAACTCTCCAGAGGAGAACTAACTCACTACAACAGTTTGCTTAATTAAAGCCTGACCCTTTATTAACGGGGCCTCTGCCATCGCTATTGTGCAACTAGGCCTCAAGAAGAAGAGGCCAGGATAGGCCAAGATCATACATGCCCACTTTTAAGACTCCTACCTCCCCGGGAAATTCCTGGGAGAAGTAAAGTGACACGGGGTAGGAGAAGGGCGTGGTGACTATAAAAAAGCCGAAATTTTAGGCCCCACCCCTTCTATTCACTGCCTTGAATTTCGCCAAATTTCTGGAGTTTTGCCTATTCTTCCGGGAGTGTGGGGACTCCCTGAAATTCGGGAGCCTCCCGGGAATTCCGGGAGAGTAGACAGGTATGGCCAAGATGGACGACAGCATCTGCATGGCCTCAAGTAAGTATTTGAGTGGAGGGTGATGTCTTCCTACCACACCCTGATCACTATGTTTACTGAGCTCTGAGTGACTGACGCTAATAGACATTGTATATATGAATATACCGACATCTTAGTCACTGACACTTTACCTGGTGTATATATAAAGTGTATTGTATGGAGGTCACTTGGATGCTCTCTGTATGGTATATCAGTAACTGGGATGCTCTTTGCATTATATGGCAGTCACTTTGATTTATTAACATTTATTTTATGCTCTCTATATTGTACTCCAGTTTCCAGGATGCTATCTGTATTGGATGGTGGTCACTGTATATCGGTCTGTGGGATGATCCCTGTATTGTATATGGGTAATTGGGATGCACTCTGAATTGTATATATCACTCAATGAAATGCTTCCTGTATTGTATAGGTTCCTAAAATGCCTGTCATTGTTGTGACTCTGCCTACCATTGTGTGTTGCATTGGCCTTGTCTACCACTGATTTGGCTATGGATAATGGTTTCCTAATTTTGTATTGGCACCGCCTACCATTTATTTGGTCCCGCCTACATGAGGCCACTTTCAGAATTTTCTCCAGGGCCACTTTAAATTCCCAATCCGCCCCTGGACAGGAAGGATGATAAATGACAGGTGACAATGTAATCAGGCATCACTGCTTGTTAGAGAGAGTATGGGGCAATACATACAGATGAGAGGGGCGTACCGGAATAAGAATCAGAATAGCATTATTGTTGGAAGTGGCATTATTAAGCAATCTAAATTTTGAAAGCCTTATTACATAGTAAAGCAGTGCCCATATAGACGGGAGGCAGTGTATAGTACTGCCTGAGTGTTGTACAAACTGCAGGGCATTACATAGTACTCTCTACTGCCTGTGGGATGTGCATAGATGGGAGACAGCACATAGTGCTGCCTGTGGGATGTGTATAGATGGGGAGACAGTACATAGTGCTGCCTGTGGGATGTGTATAGATGGGGAGACAGTACATAGTGCTGTCTGTGGGATGTGTATAGATGGGAGACAGTACATAGTGCTGTCTGTGGGATGTGTATAGATGAGGAGACAGTACATAGTGCTGCCTGTGGGATGTGTATAGATGGGAGACAGTACATAGTACTCTCTACTGCCTGTGGGATGTGCATAGATGGGGAGACAGTACATAGTGCTGCCTGTGGGATGTGTATAGATGGGGAGACAGTACATAGTGCTGTCTGTGGGATGTGTATAGATGGGGAGACAGTACAAAGTGATGTCTGTGGGATGTGTATAGATGGGGAGACAGTACATAGTGCTGCCAGTGGGATGTGTATAGATGGGGAGACAGTACATAGTGCTGTCTGTGGGATGTGTATAGATGGGGAGACAGTACATAGTGCTGCCTGTGGGATGTGTATAGATGGGGAGACAGTACATAGTGCTGTCTGTGGGATGTGTATAGATGGGGAGACAGTACATAGTGCTGTCTGTGGGATGTGTATAGATGGGGAGACAGTACATAGTGCTGCCTGTGGGATGTGTATAGATGGGGAGACAGTACATAGTGCTGCCTGTGGGATGTGTATAGATGGGAGACAGTACATAGTGCTGCCTGTGGGATGTGTATAGATGGGAGACAGTACATAGTGCTGTCTGTGGGATGTGTATAGATAGGAGACAGTACATAGTGCTGCCTGTGGGATGTGTATAGATGGGAGACAGTACATAGTGCTGCCTGTGGGATGTGTATAGATGGGGAGACAGTACATAGTGCTGCCTGTGGGATGTGTATAGATGGGGAGACAGTACATAGTGCTGCCTGTGGGATGTGTATAGATGGGAGACAGTACATAGTGCTGCCTGTGGGATGTGTATAGATGGGGAGACAGTACATAGTGCTGCCTGTGGGATGTGTATAGATGGGGAGACAGTACATAGTGCTGCCTGTGGGATGTGTATAGATGGGGAGACAGTACATAGTGCTGCCTGTGGGATATGTATAGATGGGAGACAGTACATAGTGCTGCCTGTGGGATGTGTATAGATGGGGAGACAGTACATAGTGCTGCCTGTGGGATGTGTATAGATGAGGAGACAGTACATAGTGCTGCCTGTGGGATGTGTATAGATGAGGAGACAGTACATAGTGCTGTCTGTGGGATGTGTATAGATGGGGAGACAGTACATAGTGCTGCCTGTGGGATGTGTATAGATGGGAGACAGTACATAGTGCTGCCTGTGGGATGTGTATAGATGGGAGACAGTACATAGTGCTGGCTGTGGGATGTGTATAGATGGGGAGACAGTACATAGTGCTGCCTGTGGGATGTGTATAGATAGGATACAGTACATAGTGCTGTCTGTGGGATGTGTATAGATGGGGAGACAGTACATGGTGCTGCCTGTGGGATGTGTATAGATGGGGAGACAGTACATAGTGCTGCCTGTGGGATGTGTATAGATGGGGAGACAGTACATAGTGCTACCTGTGGGATGTGTATAGATGGGGAGACAGTACATAGTGCTGCCTGTGGGATGTGTATAGATAGGATACAGTACATAGTGCGGCCTGTGGGATGTGTATAGATGGGAGACAGTACATAGTGCTGCCTGTGGGATGTGTATAGATGGGGAGACAGTACATAGTGCTGCCAGTGGAATGTGTATAGATGGGGAGACAGTACATAGTGCTGCCTGTGGGATGTGTATAGATGGGGAGACAGTACATAGTGCTGCCTGTGGGATGTGTATAGATAGGATACAGTACATAGTGCTGTCTGTGGGATGTGTATAGATGGGGAGACAGTACATAGTGCTGCCTGTGGGATGTGTATAGATGGGGAGACAGTACATAGTGCTGCCTGTGGGATGTGTATAGATGGGGAGACAGTACATAGTGCTGCCTGTGGGATGTGTATAGATGGGGAGACAGTACATAGTGCTGCCTGTGGGATGTGTATAGATGGGGAGACAGTACATAGTGCTGCCTGTGGAATGTGTATAGATAGGATACAGTACATAGTGCTGCCTGTGGGATGTGTATAGATGGGAGACAGTACATAGTGCTGCCTGTGGGATGTTTATAGATGGGAGACAGTACATAGTGCTGCCTGTGGGATGTGTATAGATGGGGAGACAGTACATAGTGCTGCCTGTGGGATGTGTATAGAGGGGAGACAGTACATAGTGCTGCCTGTGGGATGTGTATAGAGGGGAGACAGTACATAGTGCTGCCTGTGGGATGTGTATAGATGAGGAGACAGTACATCTTGCTGCCTGTGGGATGTGTATAGATGAGGAGACAGTACATAGTGCTGCCTGTGGGATGTGTATAGATGGGAGACAGTACATAGTGCTGTATGTGGGTTGTGTATAGATGGGAGACAGTACATAGTGCTGCCTGTGGGATGTGTATAGATGGAGAGACAGTACATAGTGCTGTCTGTGGGATGTGTATAGATGGGGAGACAGTACATAGTGCAGCCTGTGGGATGTGTATAGATGGGGAGACAGTACATAGTGCTGTCTGTGGGATGTGTATAGATGGGGAGACAGTACATAGTGCTGTCTGTGGGATGTGTATAGATGAGGAGACAGTACATAGTGCTACCTGTGGGATGTGTATAGATGGTGAGACAGTACATAGTGCTGCCTGTGGGATGTGTATAGATGGGAGACAGTACATAGTGCTGTCTGTGGGATGTGTATAGATGGGGAGACAGTACATAGTGCTGTCTGTGGGATGTGTATAGATGGGGAGACAGTACATAGTGCTACCTGTGGGATGTGTATAGATGGTGAGACAGTACATAGTGCTGCCTGTGCGATGTGTATAGATGGGAGACAGTACAAAGTGCTGCCAGTGGGATGTGTATAGATGGGGAGACAGGACATAGTGCTGCCTGTGGGATGTGTATAGATGGGAGACAGTACATAGTGCTGCCTGAGGGATGTGTATAGATGGGAGACAGTACATAGTGCTGTCTGTGGGATGTGTATAGATGGGGAGACAGTACATAGTGCTGTCTGTGGGATGTGTATAGATGAGGAGACAGTACATAGTGCTGCCTGTGGGATGTGTATAGATGGGGAGACAGTACATAGTGCTGTCTGTGGGATGTGTATAGATGGGGAGACAGTACATAGTGCTGCCTGTGGGATGTGTATAGATGGGAGACAGTACATAGTGCTGCCTGAGGGATGTGTATAGATGGGAGACAGTACTTAGTGCTGTATGTGGGATGTATATAGATGGGAGACAGTACATAGTGCTGTCTGTGGGATGTGTATAGATGGGAGACAGTACATAGTGCTGCCTGTGGGATGTGTATAGATGGGAGACAGTACATAGTGCTGCCTGAGGGATGTGTATAGATGGGAGACAGTACTTAGTGCTGTATGTGGGATGTATATAGATGAGGAGACAGTACATAATGCTGCCTGTGGGTTGTGTATAGATGGGAGACAGTACATAGTGCTGCCTGTGGGATGTGTATAGATGGGAGACAGTACATAGTGCTGTCTGTGGGATGTGTATAGATGGGGAGACAGTACATAGTGCTGCCTGTGGGATGTGTATAGATGGGAGACAGTACATAGTGCTGCCTGTGGGATGTGTATAGATGGGGAGACAGTACATAGTGCTGTCTGTGGGATGTGTATAGATGGGAGACAGTACATAGTGCTGCCTGTGGGATGTGTATAGATGGGGAGACAGTACATAGTGCTGCCAGTGGGATGTGTATAAATGGGAGACAGTACTTAGTGCTGTCTGTGGGATGTGTATAGATGGGGAGACAGTACATAGTGCTGCCTGTGGGATATGTATAGATGGGAGACAGTACATAGTGGTGCCTGTGGGATGTGTATAGATGGGGAGACAGTACATAGTGCTGCCTGTGGGATGTGTATAGATGAGTAGACAGTACATAGTGCTGCCTGTGGGATGTGTATAGATGGGAGACAGTAAATAGTGCTGCCTGTGGGATGTGTATAGATGGGAGACAGTACATAGTGCTGCCTGTGGGATGTGTATAGATGGGAGACAGTACATAGTGCTGCCTGTGGGATGTGTATAAATGGGGAGACAGTACATAGTGCTGCCTGTGGGATGTGTATAGATGGGAGACAGTACATAGTGCTGCCTGTGGGATGTGTATAGATGGGGAGACAGTACATAGTGCTGCCAGTGGGATGTGTATAAATGGGAGACAGTACTTAGTGCTGTCTGTGGGATGTGTATAGATGGGGAGACAGTACATAGTGCTGTCTGTGGGATGTGTATAGATGGGGAGACAGTACATAGTGCTGCCTGTGGGATGTGTATAGATGGGAGACAGTACATAGTGCTGCCTGTGGGATGTGTATAGATGGGGAGACAGTACATAGTGCTGCCAGTGGGATGTGTATAAATGGGAGACAGTACTTAGTGCTGTCTGTGGGATGTGTATAGATGGGAGACAGTACATAGTGCTGCCTGTGGGATATGTATAGATGGGAGACAGTACATAGTGCTGCCTGTGGGATGTGTATAGATGGGGAGACAGTACATAGTGCTGCCTGTGGGATGTGTATAGATGGGAGACAGTACATACTGCTACCTGTGGGATGTGTATAGATGGGGAGACAGTACATAGTGCTGCCTGTGGGATGTGTATAGATGGGGAGACAGTACATAGTGCTGCCTGTGGGATGTGTATAGATGGGAGACAGTACATACTGCTACCTGTGGGATGTGTATAGATGGGGAGACAGTACATAGTGCTGCCTGTGGGATGTGTATAGATGGGGAGACAGTACATAGTGCTGCCTGTGGGATGTGTATAGATGGGGAGACAGTACATAGTGCTGCCTGTGGGATGTGTATAGATGGGGAGACAGTACATAGTGCTGTCTGTGGGATGTGTATAGATGGGGAGACAGTACATAGTGCTGCCTGTGGGATGTGTATAGATGGGAGAGAGTACATAGTGCTGCCTGTGGGATGTGTATAGATGGGGAGACAGTACATAGTGCTGCCTGTGGGATGTGTATAGATGGGGAGACAGTACATAGTGCTGCCTGTGGGATGTGTATAGATGGGAGACAGTACATAGTACTGCCTGTGTGATGTGTATAGATGGGGAGACAGTACATAGTGCTGCCTGTGGGATGTGTATAGATGGGAGACAGTACATAGTGCTGCCTGTGGAATGTGTATAGATGGGAGACAGTACATAGTGCTGCCTGTGGGATGTGTATAGATGGGGAGACAGTACATAGTGCTGCCTGTGGGATGTGTATAGATGGGGAGACAGTACATAGTGCTGCCTGTGGGATGTGTATAGATGGGGAGACAGTACACAGTGCTGTCTGTGGGATGTGTATAGATGGGGAGACAGTACATAGTGCTGTCTGTGGGATGTGTATAGATGGGTAGACAGTACACAGTGCTGTCTGTGGGATGTGTATAGATGGGGAGACAGTACATAGTGCTGTCTGTGGGATGTGTATAGATAGGAGACAGTACATAGTGCTGTCTGTGGGATGTGTATAGATGGGAGACAGTACATAGTGCTGTCTGTGGGATGTGTATAGATGGGGAGACAGTACACAGTGCTGTCTGTGGGATGTGTATAGATGGGGAGACAGTACATAGTGCTGTCTGTGGGATGTGTATAGATAGGAGACAGTACATAGTGCTGCCTGTGGGATGTGTATAGATGGGAGACAGTACATAGTGCTGTCTGTGGGATGTGTATAGATGGGGAGACAGTACATAGTGCTGTCTGTGGGATGTGTATAGATAGGAGACAGTACATAGTGCTGTCTGTGGGATGTGTATAGATGGGAGACAGTACATAGTGCTGTCTGTGGGATGTGTATAGATGGGGAGACAGTACATAGTGCTGTCTGTGGGATGTGTATAGATGGGAGACAGTACATAGTGCTGCCTGTGGGATGTGTGTAGATGGGGAGACAGTACATAGTGCTGCCTGTGGGATGTGTATAGATGGGGAGACAGTACATAGTGCTGCCTGTGGGATGTGTATAGATGGGGAGACAGTACATAGTGCTGCCTGTGGGATGTGTATAGATGGGTAGACAGTACATAGTGCTGCCTGTGGGATGTGTATAGATGGGGAGACAGTACATAGTGCTGCCTGTGGGATGTGTATAGATGGGGAGACAGTACATAGTGCTGTCTGTGGGATGTGTATAGATAGGAGACAGTACATAGTGCTGTCTGTGGGATGTGTATAGATGGGGAGACAGTACATAGTGCTGCCTGTGGGATGTGTATAGATGGGGAGACAGTACATAGTGCTGCCTGTGGGATGTGTATAGATGGGGAGACAGTACATAGTGCTGCCTGTGGGATGTGTATAGATGGGGAGACAGTACATAGTGCTGCCTGTGGGATGTGTATAGAAGGGAGACAGTACATAGTGCTGCCTGTGGGATGTGTATAGATGGGGAGACAGTACATAGTGCTGCCTGTGGGATGTGTATAGATGGGAGACAGTACATAGTGCTGCCTGTGGGATGTGTATAGATGGGGAGACAGTACATAGTGCTGCCTGTGGGATGTGTATAGATGGGGAGACAGTACATAGTGCTGCCTGTGGGATGTGTATAGATGGGGAGACAGTACATAGTGCTGCCTGTGGGATGTGTATAGATGGGGAGACAGTACATAGTGCTGCCTGTGGGATGTGTATAGATGGGGAGACAGTACATAGTGCTGCCTGTGGGATGTGTATAGATGGGGAGACAGTACATAGTGCTGCCTGTGGGATGTGTATAGATGGGAGACAGCACATAGTGCTGCCTGTGGGATGTGTATAGATGGGGAGACAGTACATAGTGCTGCCTGTGGGATGTGTATAGATGGGGAGACAGTACATAGTGCTGCCTGTGGGATGTGTATAGATGGGGAGACAGTACATAGTGCTGCCTGTGGGATGTGTATAGATGGGGAGACAGTACATAGTGCTGTCTGTGGGATGTGTATAGATGGGTAGACAGTACACAGTGCTGTCTGTGGGATGTGTATAGATGGGGAGACAGTACATAGTGCTGCCTGTGGGATGTGTATAGATGGGGAGACAGTGCATAGTGCTGCCTGTGGGATGTGTATAGATGGGGAGACAGTACATAGTGCTGCCTGTGGGATGTGTATAGATGGGGAGACAGTACATAGTGCTGCCTCTGGGATGTGTATAGATGGGGAGACAGTACATAGTGCTGCCTCTGGGATGTGTATAGATGGGGAGACAGTACATAGTGCTGCCTTTTGGATGTGTATAGATGGGGAGACAGTACATAGTGCTGCCTGTGGGATGTGTATAGATGGGGAGACAGTACATAGTGCTGTCTGTGGGATGTGTATAGATGGGGAGACAGTACATAGTGCTGCCTGTGGGATGTGTATAGATGGGAGACAGTACATAGTGCTGTGTGTGGGTTGTGTATAAATGGGGAGACAGTACATAGTGCTGCCTGTGGGATGTGTATAGATGGGGAGACAGTACATAGTGCTGCCTGTGGGATGTGTATAGAGGGGAGACAGTACATAGTGCTGTCTGTGGGATGTGTATAGATGGGGAGACAGTACATAGTGCTGCCTGTGGGATATGTATAGATGAGTAGACAGTACATAGTGCTGCCTGTGGGATGTGTATAGATGGGGAGACAGTACATAGTGCTGCCTGTGGGATGTGTATAGATGGGGAGACAGTACATAGTGCTGCCTGTGGGATGTGTATAGATGAGAGACAGTACATAGTGCTGCCTGTGGGATGTGTATAGATGGGGAGACAGTACATAGTGCTGCCTGTGGGATGTGTATAGATGGGGAGACAGTACATAGTGCTGCCTGTGGGATGAGTATAGATGGGAGACAGTACATAGTGCTGCCTGTGGGATGTGTATAGATGGGGAGACAGTACATAGTGCTTCCTGTGGGATGTGTATAGATGGGGAGACAGTACATAGTGCTGCCTGTGGGATGTGTATAGATGGGAGACAGTACATAGTGCTGCCTGTGGGATGTGTATAGATGGGGAGACAGTACATAGTGCTGCCTGTGGGATGTGTATAGATGGGGAGACAGTACATAGTGCTACCTGTGGGATGTGTATAGATGGGAGACAGTACATAGTGCTTCCTGTGGGATGTGTATAGATGGGGAGACAGTACATAGTGCTGCCTGTGGGATGTGTATAGATGGGAGACAGTACATAGTGCTGTCTGTGGGATGTGTATAGATGGGGAGACAGTACATAGTGCTGTCTGTGGGATGTGTATAGATGGGGAGACAGTACATAGTGCTGCCTGTGGGATGTGTATAGATGGGAGACAGTAAATAGTGCTGCCTGTGGGATGTGTATAGATGGGAGACAGTACATAGTGCTGCCTGTGGGATGTGTATAGATGGGAGACAGTACATAGTGCTGCCTGTGGGATGTGTATAAATGGGGAGACAGTACATAGTGCTGCCTGTGGGATGTGTATAGATGGGAGACAGTACATAGTGCTGCCTGTGGGATGTGTATAGATGGGGAGACAGTACATAGTGCTGCCTGTGGGATGTGTATAGATGGGGAGACAGTACATAGTGCTGCCTGTGGGATGTGTATAGATGGGAGACAGTAAATAGTGCTGTCTGTGCGATGTTTATAGATGGGGAGACAGTACATAGTGCTTCCTGTGGGATGTATATAGATGGGAGACAGTACATAGTGCTGCCTGTGGGATGTGTATAGATGGGGAGACAGTACATAGTGCTGCCTGTGGGATGTGTATAGATGAGGAGACAGTACATAGTGCTGCCTGTGGGATATGTATAGATGAGTAGACAGTACATAGTGCTGCCTGTGGGATGTGTATAGATGAGAGACAGTACATAGTGCTGCCTGTGGGATGTGTATAGATGGGGAGACAGTACATAGTGCAGCCTGTGGGATGTGTATAGATGGGAGACAGTACATAGTGCTGCCTGTGGGATGTGTATAGATGGGGAGACAGTACATAGTGCTGCCTGTGGGATGTGTATAGATGGGGAGACAGTACATAGTGCTGCCTGTGGGATGTGTATAGATGGGGAGACAGTACATAGTGCTGCCTGTGGGATGTGTATAGATGGGAGACAGTACATAGTGCTGTCTGTGGGATGTGTATAGATGGGGAGACAGTACATAGTGCTGTCTGTGGGATGTGTATAGATGGGGAGACAGTACATAGTGCTGCCTGTGGGATGTGTATAGATGGGAGACAGTACATAGTGCTGTATGTGGGTTGTGTATAGATGGGGAGACAGTACATAGTGCTGCCTGTGTGATGTGTATAGATGGGAGACAGTACATAGTGCTGCCTGTGGGATGTGTATAGATGGGAGACAGTACATAGTGCTGTCTGTGCGATGTTTATAGATAGGGAGACAGTACATACTGCTGCCTGTGGGATGTGTATAGAGGGGAGACAGTACATAGTGCTGCCTGTGGGATGTGTATAGATGGGGAGACAGTACATAGTGCTGCCTGTGGGAAGTGTATAGATGGAAGACAGTACATAGTGCTGCCTGTGGGATGTGTATAGATGGGAGACAGTACATAGTGCTGTCTGTGCGATGTGTATAGATGAGGAGACAGTACATAGTGCTGCCTGTGGGATGTGTATAGATGGGGAGACAGTACATAGTGCTGCCTGTGGGATGTGTATAGATGGGGAGACAGTACATAGTGCTGCCTGTGGGATGAGTATAGATGGGAGACAGTACATAGTGCTGCCTGTGGGATGTGTATAGATGGGGAGACAGTACATAGTGCTGCCTGTGGGATGTGTATAGATGGGAGACAGTACATAGTGCTGCCTGTGGGATGTGTATAGATGGGAGACAGTACATAGTGCTGCCTGTGGGATGTGTATAGATGGGAGACAGTACATAGTGGTGCCTGTGGGATGTGTATAGATGGGAGACAGTACATAGTGCTGCCTGTGGGATGTGTATAGATGGGAGACAGTACATAGTGCTGCCTGTGGGATGTGTATAGATGGGAGACAGTACATAGTGCTGCCTGAGGGATGTGTATAGATGGGAGATAGTACATAATGCTGCCTGTGGGATGTGTATAGATGGGGAGACAGTACATAGTGCTGCCTGTGGGATGTGTATAGATGGGAGATAGTACATAATGCTGCCTGTGGGATGTGTATAGATGGGGAGACAGTACATAGTGCTGCCTGTGGGATGTGTATAGATGAGAGACAGTACATAGTGCTGCCTGTGGGATGTGTATAGATGGGGAGACAGTACATAGTGCTGCCAGTGGGATGTGTATAGATGGGGAGACAGGACATAGTGCTGCCTGTGGGATGTGTATAGATGGGAGACAGTACATAGTGCTGCCTGAGGGATGTGTATAGATGGGGAGACAGTACATAGTGCTGCCTGAGGGATGTGTATAGATGGGGAGACAGTACATAGTGCTGCCTGTGTGATGTGTATAGATGGGAGACAGTACATAGTGCTGCCTGTGGGATGTGTATAGATGGGAGACAGTACATAGTGCTGTCTGTGCGATGTGTATAGATGGGGAGACAGTACATAGTGCTGCCTGTGGGATGTATATAGATGGGGAGACAGTACATAGTGCTGCCTGTGGGATGTGTATAGATGGGAGACAGTACATAGTGCTGCCTGTGGGATGTGTATAGATGGGGAGACAGTACATAGTGCTGTCTGTGGGATGTGTATAGATGGGGGGACAGTACATAGTGCTGCCTGTGGGATGTGTATAGATGGGGAGACAGTACATAGTGCTGTCTGTGGGATGTGTATAGATGGGAGACAGTACATAGTGCTGCCTGTGGGATGTGTATAGATGGGGAGACAGTACATAGTGCTGCCTGTGGGATGTGTATAGATGGGAGACAGTACATAGTGCTGCCTGTGGGATGTGTATAGAGGGGAGACAGTACATAGTGCTGCCTGTGGGATGTGTATAGATGGGGAGACAGTACATAGTGCTGCCTGTGGGATGTGTATAGATGGGAGACAGTACATAGTGCTGCCTGTGGGATGTGTATAGATGGGGAGACAGTACATAGTGCTGCCTGTGGGAAGTGTATAGATGGAAGACAGTACATAGTGCTGCCTGTGGGATGTGTATAGATGGGAGACAGTACATAGTGCTGCCTGTGGGATGTGTATAGATGGGAGACAGTACATAGTGCTGCCTGTGGGATGTGTATAGATGGGGAGACAGTACATAGTGCTGTCTGTGGGATGTGTATAGATGGGGAGACAGTACATAGTGCTGCCTGTGGGATGTGTATAGATGGGAGACAGTACATAGTGCTGCCTGTGGGATGTGTATAGATGGGGTGACAGTACATAGTGCTGTCTGTGGGATGTGTATAGAGGGGAGACAGTACATAGTGCTGCCTTTTGGATGTGTATAGATGGGGAGACAGTACATAGTGCTGCCTGTGGGATGTGTATAGATGGGGAGACAGTACATAGTGCTGTCTGTGGGATGTGTATAGATGGGAGACAGTACATAGTGCTGCCTGTGGGATGTGTATAGATGGGGAGACAGTACATAGTGCTGTCTGTGGGATGTGTATAGATGGGGAGACAGTACATAGTGCTGTCTGTGGGATGTGTATAGATGGGGAGACAGTACATAGTGCTGTCTGTGGGATGTGTATAGATGGGGAGACAGTACATAGTGCTGCCTGTGGGATGTGTATAGATGGGAGACAGTACATAGTGCTGTATGTGGGTTGTGTATAGATGGGGAGACAGTACATAGTGCTGCCTGTGGGATGTGTATAGATGGGAGACAGTACATAGTGCTGTGTGTGGGTTGTGTATAAATGGGGAGACAGTACATAGTGCTGCCTGTGGGATTTGTATAGATGGGAGACAGTACATACTGCTGCCTGTGGGATGTGTATAGATGGGAGACAGTACATAGTGCTGCCTGTGTGATGTGTATAGATGGGAGACAGTACATAGTGCTGCCTGTGTGATGTGTATAGATGGGAGACAGTACATAATGCTGCCTGTGGGATGTGTATAGATGGGAGACAGTACATAGTGCTGCCTGTGGGATTTGTATAGATGGGAGACAGTACATAGTGCTGCCTGTGGGATGTGTATAGATGGGGAGACAGTACATAGTGCTGCCTGTGGGATGTGTATAGATGGGGAGACAGTACATAATGCTGCCTGTGGGATGTGTATAGATGGGAGACAGTACATAGTGCTGTCTGTGGGATGTGTATAGAGGGGAGACAGTACATAGTGCTGCCTGTGGGATGTGTATAGATGGGAGACAGTACATAGTGCTGCCTGTGGGATGTGTATAGATGGGGAGACAGTACATAGTGCTGCCTGTGGGATGTGTATAGATGGGGAGACAGTACATAGTGCTGCCTGTGGGATGTGTATAGATAGGGAGACAGTACATAGTGCTCCCTGTGGGATGTGTATAGATGGGGAGACAGTACATAGTGCTGCCTGTGGGATGTGTATAGATGGGGAGACAGTACATAGTGCTGCCTGTGGGATGTGTATAGATGGGGAGACAGTACATAGTGCTGTCTGTGCGATGTTTATAGATGGGGAGACAGTACATACTGCTGCCTGTGGGATGTGTATAGAGGGGAGACAGTACATAGTGCTGCCTGTGGGATGTGTATAGATGGGGAGACAGTACATAGTGCTGCCTGTGGGAAGTGTATAGATGGAAGACAGTACATAGTGCTGCCTGTGGGATGTGTATAGATGGGGTGACAGTACATAGTGCTTCCTGTGGGATGTGTATAGAGGGGAGACAGTACATAGTGCTGTCTGTGGGATGTGTATAGAAGGGAGACAGTACATAGTGCTGCCTGTGGGATGTGTATAGATGGGGAGACAGTACATAGTGCTGCCTGTGGGATGTGTATAGATGGGGAGACAGTACATAGTGCTGCCTGTGGGATATGTATAGATGGGAGACAGTACATAGTGCTGCCTGTGGGATGTGTATAGATGGGGAGACAGTACATAGTGCTGCCTGTGGGATGTGTATAGATGGGGTGACAGTACATAGTGCTGCCTGTGGGATGTGTATAGATGGGGAGACAGTACATAGTGCTGCCTGTGGGATGTGTATAGATGGGAGACAGTAAATAGTGCTGCCTGTGGGATGTGTATAGATGGGGAGACAGTACATAGTGCTGCCTGTGGGATGTGTATAGATGGGAGACAGTAAATAGTGCTGCCTGTGGGATGTGTATAGATGGGGAGACAGTACATAGTGCAGCCTGTGGGATGTGTATAGATGGGAGACAGTACATAGTGCTGTCTGTGGGATGTGTATAGATGGGGAGACAGTACATAGTGCTGCCTGTGGGATGTGTATAGATGGGGAGAGAGTACATAGTGCTGTCTGTGGGATGTGTATAGATGGGGAGACAGTACATAGTGCTGCCTGTGGGATGTGTATAGATGGGAGACAGCACATAGTGCTGCCTGTGGGATGTGTATAGATGGGGAGACAGTACATAATGCTGTCTGTGGGATGTGTATAGATGGGGAGACAGTACATAGTGCTGTCTGCGGGATGTGTATAGAAGGGAGACAGTACATAGTGCTGCCTGTGGGATGTGTATAGATGGGGAGACAGTACATAGTGCTTCCTGTGGGATGTGTATAGATGGGAGACAGTACATAGTGCTGCCTGTGGGATGTGTATAGAAGGGAGACAGTACATAGTGCTGTCTGTGCGATGTTTATAGATGGGGAGACAGTACATACTGCTGCCTGTGGGATGTGTATAGAGGGAGACAGTACATAGTGCTGCCTGTGGGATGTGTATAGATGGGGAGACAGTACATAGTGCTGCCTGTGGGAAGTGTATAGATGGAAGACAGTACATAGTGCTGCCTGTGGGATGTGTATAGATGGGGAGACAGTACATAGTGCTGCCTGTGGGATGTGTATAGATGGGGAGACAGTACATAGTGCTGCCTGTGGGATGTGTATAGATGGGAGACAGTAAATAGTGCTGCCTGTGGGATGTGTATAGATGGGGAGACAGTACATAGTGCTGTCTGTGGGATGTGTATAGATGGGGAGACAGTACATAGTGCTGCCTGTGGGATGTGTATAGATGGGGAGAGAGTACATAGTGCTGTCTGTGGGATGTGTATAGATGGGGAGACAGTACATACTGCTGCCTGTGGGTTGTGTATAGATGGGAGACAGTACATAGTGCTGCATGTGGGATGTGTATAGAGGGGAGACAGTACATAGTGCTGCCTGTGGGATGTGTATAGATGAGGAGACAGTACATAGTGCTGCCTGTGGGATGTGTATAGATGGGAGACAGCACATAGTGCTGCCTGTGGGATGTGTATAGATGGGGAGACAGTACATAATGCTGTCTGTGGGATGTGTATAGATGGGGAGACAGTACATAGTGCTGCCTCTGGGATGTGTATAGATGGGGAGACAGTACATAGTGCTGCCTGTGGGATGTGTATAGATGGGGAGACAGTACATAGTGCTGCCTGTGGGATGTGTATAGATGGGGAGACAGTACATAGTGCTGCCTGTGGGATGTGTATAGATGGGAGACAGAACATAGTGCTGCATGTGGGTTGTGTATAGATGGGGAGACAGTACATAGTGCTGCCTGTGGGATGTGTATAGATGGGGAGACAGTACATAGTGCTGCCTCTGGGATGTGTATAGATGGGGAGACAGTACATAGTGCTGTGTGTGGGTTGTGTATAGATGGGGAGACAGTACATAGTGCTGCCTGTGGGATTTGTATAGATGGGAGACAGTACATAGTGCTGCCTGTGGGATGTGTATAGATGGGGAGACAGTACATAGTGCAGCCTGTGGGATGTGTATAGATGGGGAGACAGTACATAGTGCTGCCTGTGGGATGTGTATAGAGGGGAGACAGTACATAGTGCTGTCTGCGGGATGTGTATAGAAGGGAGACAGTACATAGTGCTGCCTGTGGGATGTGTATAGATGGGGAGACAGTACATAGTGCTTCCTGTGGGATGTGTATAGATGGGGAGACAGTACATAATGCTGTCTGTGGGATGTGTATAGATGGGGAGACAGTACATAGTGCTGTCTGTGGGATGTGTATAGATGGGGAGACAGTACATAGTGCTGTCTGTGGGATGTGTATAGATGGGGAGACAGTACATAGTGCTGCCTGTGGGATGTGTATAGATGGGAGACAGTACATAGTGCTGTATGTGGGTTGTGTATAGATGGGGAGACAGTACATAGTGCTGCCTGTGTGATGTGTATAGATGGGAGACAGTACATAGTGCTGCCTGTGGGATGTGTATAGATGGGAGACAGTACATAGTGCTGCCTGTGGGATGTGTATAGATGGGGAGACAGTACATAGTGCTGTCTGTGGGATGTGTATAGATGGGGAGACAGTACATAGTGCTGCCTGTGGGATGTGTATAGATGGGGAGACAGTACATAGTGCTGTCTGTGGGATGTGTATAGATGGGGAGACAGTACATAGTGCTGTCTGTGGGATGTGTATAGATGGGGAGACAGTACATAGTGCTGCCTGTGGGATGTGTATAGATGGGAGACAGTACATAGTGCTGTATGTGGGTTGTGTATAGATGGGGAGACAGTACATAGTGCTGCCTGTGTGATGTGTATAGATGGGAGACAGTACATAGTGCTGTCTGCGGGATGTGTATAGAAGGGAGACAGTACATAGTGCTGCCTGTGGGATGTGTATAGATGGGGAGACAGTACATAGTGCTTCCTGTGGGATGTGTATAGATGGGGAGACAGTACATAGTGCTGCCTGTGGGATGTGTATAGATGGGAGACAGTACATAGTGCTGTCTGTGGGATGTGTATAGATGGGGAGACAGTACATAGTGCTGTCTGTGGGATGTGTATAGATGGGGAGACAGTACATAGTGCTGTCTGTGGGATGTGTATAGATGGGGAGACAGTACATAGTGCTGCCTGTGGGATGTGTATAGATGGGAGACAGTACATAGTGCTGCCTGTGGGATGTGTATAGATGGGGAGACAGTACATAGTGCTGTCTGTGGGATGTGTATAGATGGGAGACAGTACATAGTGCTGCCTGTGGGATGTGTATAGATGGGAGACAGTACATAGTGCTGTCTGTGCGATGTTTATAGATGGGGAGACAGTACATACTGCTGCCTGTGGGATGTGTATAGAGGGGAGACAGTACATACTGCTGCCTGTGGGATGTGTATAGATGGGGAGACAGTACATAGTGCTGCCTGTGGGAAGTGTATAGATGGAAGACAGTACATAGTGCTGCCTGTGGGATGTGTATAGATGGGGAGACAGGACATAGTGCTGCCTGTGGGATGTGTATAGATGGGGTGACAGTACATAGTGCTTCCTGTGGGATGTGTATAGAGGGGAGACAGTACATAGTGCTGTCTGTGGGATGTGTATAGAAGGGAGACAGTACATAGTGCTGCCTGTGGGATGTGTATAGATGGGGAGACAGTACATAGTGCTGCCTGTGGGATGTGTATAGATGGGGAGACAGTACATAGTGCTGCCTGTGGGATGTGTATAGATGGTGTGACAGTACATAGTGCTGCCTGTGGGATGTGTATAGATGGGGAGACAGTACATAGTGCTGCCTGTGGGATGTGTATAGATGGGGAGACAGTACATAGTGCAGCCTGTGGGATGTGTATAGATGGTGTGACAGTACATAGTGCTGCCTGTGGGATGTGTATAGATGGGGAGACAGTACATAGTGCAGCCTGTGGGATGTGTATAGATGGGAGACAGTAAATAGTGCTGCCTGTGGGATGTGTATAGATGGGGAGACAGTACATAGTGCAGCCTGTGGGATGTGTATAGATGGGAGACAGTAAATAGTGCTGCCTGTGGGATGTGTATAGATGGGGAGACAGTACATAGTGCTGTCTGTGGGATGTGTATAGATGGGGAGACAGTACATAGTGCTGCCTGTGGGATGTGTATAGATGGGGAGACAGTACATAGTGCTGCCTGTGGGATGTGTATAGATGGGAGACAGTACATAGTGCTGCATGTTGGTTGTGTATAGATGGGAGACAGTACATAGTGCTGCCTGTGGGATGTGTATAAATGGGGAGACAGTACATAGTGCTGCCTGTGGGATGTGTATAGATGGGGAGACAGTACATAGTGCTGCCTGTGGGATGTGTATAGATGGGGAGACAGTACATAATGCTGTCTGTGGGATGTGTATAGATGGGGAGACAGTACATAGTGCTGCCTGTGGGATGTGTATAGATGGGGAGACAGTACATAATGCTGTCTGTGGGATGTGTATAGATGGGGAGACAGTACATAGTGCTGCCTGTGGGATGTGTATAGATGGGGAGACAGTACATAGTGCAGCCTGTGGGATGTGTATAGATGGGGAGACAGTACATAGTGCTGCCTGTGGGATGTGTATAGATGGGGAGACAGTACATAGTGCAGCCTGTGAGATGTGAATAGATGGGGAGACAGTACATAGTGCTGTCTGTGGGATGTGTATAGATGGGAGACAGTACATAATGCTGTCTGTGGGATGTGTATAGATGGGGAGACAGTACATAGTGCTGCCTGTGGGATGTGTATAGATGGGGAGACAGTACATAGTGCTGCCTGTGGGATGTGTATAGATGGGAGACAGTACATAGTGCTGTATGTTGGTTGTGTATAGATGGGAGACAGTACATAGTGCTGCCTGTGGGATGTGTATAAATGGGGAGACAGTACATAGTGCTGCCTGTGGGATGTGTATAGATGGGGAGACAGTACATAATGCTGTCTGTGGGATGTGTATAGATGGGGAGACAGTACATAGTGCTGCCTGTGGGATGTGTATAGATGGGGAGACAGTACATAGTGCTGCCTGTGGGATGTGTATAGATGGGAGACAGTACATAGTGCTGCCTGTGGGATGTGTATAGATGGGGAGACAGTACATAGTGCTGCCTGTGGGATGTGTATAGATGGGGAGACAGTACATAGTGCTGTCTGTGGGATGTGTATAGATGGGGAGACAGTACATAGTGCTGTCTGTGGGATGTGTATAGATGGGAGACAGTACATAGTGCTGCCTGTGGGATGTGTATAGATGAGGAGACAGTACATAATGCTGCCTGTGGGATGTGTATAGATGGGAGACAGCACATAGTGCTGCCTGTGGGATGTGTATAGATGGGGAGACAGTACATAATGCTGTCTGTGGGATGTGTATAGATGGGGAGACAGTACATAGTGCTGCCTCTGGGATGTGTATAGATGGGGAGACAGTACATAGTGCTGCCTGTGGGATGTGTATAGATGGGGAGACAGTACATAGTGCAGCCTGTGGGATGTGTATAGATGGGGAGACAGTACATAGTGCAGCCTGTGGTATGTGTATAGATGGGGAGACAGTACATAGTGCTGCCTGTGGGATGTGTATAGATGGGGAGACAGTACATAGTGCAGCCTGTGAGATGTGAATAGATGGGGAGACAGTACATAATGCTGTCTGTGGGATGTGTATAGATGGGGAGACAGTACATAGTGCTGCCTGTGGGATGTGTATAGATGGGGAGACAGTACATAGTGCTGCCTGTGGGATGTGTATAGATGGGAGACAGTACATAGTGCTGCATGTTGGTTGTGTATAGATGGGAGACAGTACATAGTGCTGCCTGTGGGATGTGTATAAATGGGGAGACAGTACATAGTGCTGCCTGTGGGATGTGTATAGATGGGGAGACAGTACATAATGCTGTCTGTGGGATGTGTATAGATGGGGAGACAGTACATAGTGCTGCCTGTGGGATGTGTATAGATGGGGAGACAGTACATAGTGCAGCCTGTGGGATGTGTATAGATGGGGAGACAGTACATAGTGCTGCCTGTGGGATGTGTATAGATGGGGAGACAGTACATAGTGCAGCCTGTGAGATGTGAATAGATGGGGAGACAGTACATAATGCTGTCTGTGGGATGTGTATAGATGGGGAGACAGTACATAGTGCTGCCTGTGGGATGTGTATAGATGGGGAGACAGTACATAGTGCTGCCTGTGGGATGTGTATAGATGGGAGACAGTACATAGTGCTGTATGTTGGTTGTGTATAGATGGGAGACAGTACATAGTGCTGCCTGTGGGATGTGTATAAATGGGGAGACAGTACATAGTGCTGCCTGTGGGATGTGTATAGATGGGGAGACAGTACATAATGCTGTCTGTGGGATGTGTATAGATGGGGAGACAGTACATAGTGCTGCCTGTGGGATGTGTATAGATGGGGAGACAGTACATAGTGCTGCCTGTGGGATGTGTATAGATGGGAGACAGTACATAGTGCTGCCTGTGGGATGTGTATAGATGGGGAGACAGTACATAGTGCTGCCTGTGGGATGTGTATAGATGGGGAGACAGTACATAGTGCTGTCTGTGGGATGTGTATAGATGGGGAGACAGTACATAGTGCTGCCTGTGGGATGTGTATAGATGGGAGACAGTACATAGTGCTGCCTGTGCGATGTGTATAGATGGGGAGACAGTACATAGTGCTGCCTGTGGGATGTGTATAGATGGGGAGACAGTACATAGTGCTGCCTGTGGGATGTGTATAGATGAGGAGACAGTACATAGTGCTGTCTGTGGGATGTGTATAGATGGGGAGACAGTACATAGTGCTGCCTGTGGGATGTGTATAGATGGGAGACAGTACATAGTGCTGCCTGTGGGATGTGTATAGATGGGGAGACAGTACATAGTGCTGCCTGTGGGATGTGTATAGATGGGGAGACAGTACATAATGCTGCCTGTGGGATGTGTATAGATGGGGAGACAGTACATAGTGCTGCCTGTGGGATGTGTATAGATGGGGAGACAGTACATAGTGCTGCCTGTGGGATGTGTATAGGTGGGGAGACAGTACATAGTGCTGCCTGTGGGATGTGTATAGATGGGGAGACAGTACATAGTGCTGCCTGTGGGATATGTATAGATGAGTAGACAGTACATAGTGCTGCCTGTGGGATGTGTATAGATGGGAGACAGTACATAGTGCTGCCTGTGGGATGTGTATAGATGAGGAGACAGTACATAGTGCTGCCTGTGGGTTGTGTATAGATGGGGAGACAGTACATAGTGCTGCCTCTGGGATGTGTATAGATGGGGAGACAGTACATAGTGCTGTGTGTGGGTTGTGTATAGATGGGGAGACAGTACATAGTGCTGCCTGTGGGATTTGTATAGATGGGAGACAGTACATAGTGCTGCCTGTGGGATGTGTATAGATGGGGAGACAGTACATAGTGCAGCCTGTGGGATGTGTATAGATGGGGAGACAGTACATAGTGCTGCCTGTGGGATGTGTATAGAGGGGAGACAGTACATAGTGCTGTCTGCGGGATGTGTATAGAAGGGAGACAGTACATAGTGCTGCCTGTGGGATGTGTATACATGGGGAGACAGTACATAGTGCTTCCTGTGGGATGTGTATAGATGGGGAGACAGTACATAGTGCTGCCTGTGGGATGTGTATAGATGGGAGACAGTACATAGTGCTGTCTGTGGGATGTGTATAGATGGGGAGACAGTACATAGTGCTGTCTGTGGGATGTGTATAGATGGGGAGACAGTACATAGTGCTGCCTGTGGGATGTGTATAGATGGGAGACAGTACATAGTGCTGTATGTGGGATGTGTATAGATGGAAGACAGTATATAGTGCTGCCTGTGGGATGTGTATAGATGGGAGACAGTACATAGTGCTGTCTGTGGGATGTGTATAGATGGGGAGACAGTACATAGTGCTGTATGTGGGATGTGTATAGATGGGGAGACAGTACATAGTGCTGCCTGTGGGATGTGTATAGATGGGGAGACAGTACATAGTGCTGTCTGTGGGATGTGTATAGATGGGGAGACAGTACATAGTGCTGCCTGTGTGATGTGTATAGATGGGAGACAGTACATAGTGCTGCCTGTGGGATGTGTATAGATGGGAGACAGTACATAGTGCTGTCTGCGGGATGTGTATAGAAGGGAGACAGTACATAGTGCTGCCTGTGGGATGTGTATAGATGGGGAGACAGTACATAGTGCTTCCTGTGGGATGTGTATAGATGGGGAGACAGTACATAGTGCTGTCTGTGGGATGTGTATAGATGGGGAGACAGTACATAGTGCTGTCTGTGGGATGTGTATAGATGGGGAGACAGTACATAGTGCTGCCTGTGTGATGTGTATAGATGGGAGACAGTACATAGTGCTGCCTGTGGGATGTGTATAGATGGGAGACAGTACATAGTGCTGTCTGTGCGATGTTTATAGATGGGGAGACAGTACATACTGCTGCCTGTGGGATGTGTATAGAGGGGAGACAGTACATACTGCTGCCTGTGGGATGTGTATAGATGGGGAGACAGTACATAGTGCTGCCTGTGGGAAGTGTATAGATGGAAGACAGTACATAGTGCTGCCTGTGGGATGTGTATAGATGGGGAGACAGGACATAGTGCTGCCTGTGGGATGTGTATAGATGGGGTGACAGTACATAGTGCTTCCTGTGGGATGTGTATAGAGGGGAGACAGTACATAGTGCTGTCTGTGGGATGTGTATAGAAGGGAGACAGTACATAGTGCTGCCTGTGGGATGTGTATAGATGGGAGACAGTACATAGTGCTGCCTGTGGGATGTGTATAGATGGGGAGACAGTACATAGTGCTGTCTGTGGGATGTGTATAGATGGGGAGACAGTACATAGTGCTGCCTGTGGGATGTGTATAGATGGGGAGAGAGTACATAGTGCTGTCTGTGGGATGTGTATAGATGGGGAGAGAGTACATAGTGCTGCCTGTGGGATGTGTATAGATGGGGAGACAGTACATAGTGCTGCCTGTGGGATGTGTATAGATGGGGAGACAGTACATAGTGCTGTCTGTGGGATGTGTATAGATGGGGAGACAGTACATAGTGCTGTCTGTGGGATGTGTATAGATGGGAGACAGTACATAGTGCTGTCTGTGGGATGTGTATAGATGGGAGACAGTACATAGTGCTGCCTGTGGGATGTGTATAGATGAGGAGACAGTACATAATGCTGCCTGTGGGATGTGTATAGATGGGAGACAGCACATAGTGCTGCCTGTGGGATGTGTATAGATGGGGAGACAGTACATAGTGCTGTCTGTGGGATGTGTATAGATGAGGAGACAGTACATAGTGCTGTCTGTGGGATGTGTATAGATGGGAGACAGTACATAGTGCTGCCTGTGGGATGTGTATAGATGAGGAGACAGTACATAATGCTGCCTGTGGGATGTGTATAGATGGGAGACAGCACATAGTGCTGCCTGTGGGATGTGTATAGATGGGGAGACAGTACATAATGCTGTCTGTGGGATGTGTATAGATGGGGAGACAGTACATAGTGCTGCCTCTGGGATGTGTATAGATGGGGAGACAGTACATAGTGCTGCCTGTGGGATGTGTATAGATGGGGAGACAGTACATAGTGCAGCCTGTGGGATGTGTATAGATGGGGAGACAGTACATAGTGCAGCCTGTGGGATGTGTATAGATGGGGAGACAGTACATAGTGCTGCCTGTGGGATGTGTATAGATGGGGAGACAGTACATAGTGCAGCCTGTGAGATGTGAATAGATGGGGAGACAGTACATAATGCTGTCTGTGGGATGTGTATAGATGGGGAGACAGTACATAGTGCTGCCTGTGGGATGTGTATAGATGGGGAGACAGTACATAGTGCTGCCTGTGGGATGTGTATAGATGGGAGACAGTACATAGTGCTGCATGTTGGTTGTGTATAGATGGGAGACAGTACATAGTGCTGCCTGTGGGATGTGTATAAATGGGGAGACAGTACATAGTGCTGCCTGTGGGATGTGTATAGATGGGGAGACAGTACATAATGCTGTCTGTGGGATGTGTATAGATGGGGAGACAGTACATAGTGCTGCCTGTGGGATGTGTATAGATGGGGAGACAGTACATAGTGCTACCTGTGGGATGTGTATAGATGGGGAGACAGTACATAGTGCAGCCTGTGGGATGTGTATAGATGGGGAGACAGTACATAGTGCTGCCTGTGGGATGTGTATAGATGGGGAGACAGTACATAGTGCAGCCTGTGAGATGTGAATAGATGGGGAGACAGTACATAATGCTGTCTGTGGGATGTGTATAGATGGGGAGACAGTACATAGTGCTGCCTGTGGGATGTGTATAGATGGGGAGACAGTACATAGTGCTGCCTGTGGGATGTGTATAGATGGGAGACAGTACATAGTGCTGTATGTTGGTTGTGTATAGATGGGAGACAGTACATAGTGCTGCCTGTGGGATGTGTATAAATGGGGAGACAGTACATAGTGCTGCCTGTGGGATGTGTATAGATGGGGAGACAGTACATAATGCTGTCTGTGGGATGTGTATAGATGGGGAGACAGTACATAGTGCTGCCTGTGGGATGTGTATAGATGGGGAGACAGTACATAGTGCTGCCTGTGGGATGTGTATAGATGGGAGACAGTACATAGTGCTGCCTGTGGGATGTGTATAGATGGGGAGACAGTACATAGTGCTGCCTGTGGGATGTGTATAGATGGGGAGACAGTACATAGTGCTGTCTGTGGGATGTGCATAGATGGGGAGACAGTACATAGTGCTGCCTGTGGGATGTGTATAGATGGGAGACAGTACATAGTGCTGCCTGTGGGATGTGTATAGATGGGGAGACAGTACATAGTGCTGCCTGTGGGATGTGTATAGATGGGGAGACAGTACATAATGCTGCCTGTGGGATGTGTATAGATGGGGAGACAGTACATAGTGCTGCCTGTGGGATGTGTATAGATGGGGAGACAGTACATAGTGCTGCCTGTGGGATGTGTATAGGTGGGGAGACAGTACATAGTGCTGCCTGTGGGATGTGTATAGATGGGGAGACATTACATAGTGCTGCCTGTGGGATGTGTATAGATGGGGAGACAGTACATAATGCTGCCTGTGGGATGTGTATAGATGGGAGACAGTACATAGTGCTGTCTGTGGGTTGTGTATAGATGGGGAGACAGTACATAGTGCTGTCTGTGGGATGTGTATAGATGGGGAGACAGTACATAGTGCTGCCTGTAGGATGTGTATAGATGGGGAGACAGTACATAGTGCTGCCAGTGGGATGTGTATAGATGGGAGACAGTACATAGTGCTGTCTGTGGGATGTGTATAGATGGGGAGACAGTACATAGTGCTGTCTGTGGGATGTGTATAGATGGGGAGACAGTACATAGTGCTGCCTGTAGGATGTGTATAGATGGGGAGACAGTACATAGTGCTGCCTGTGGGATGTGTATAGATGGGGAGACAGTACATAGTGCTGCCTGTGGGATGTGTATAGATGGGGAGACAGTACATAGTGCTGTCTGTGGGATGTGTATAGATGGGGAGACAGTACATAGTGCTGCCTGTGGGATGTGTATAGATGGGAGACAGTACATAGTGCTGCCTGTGGGATGTGTATAGATGGGGAGACAGTACATAGTGCTGCCTGTGGGATGTGTATAGATGGGGAGACAGTACATAATGCTGCCTGTGGGATGTGTATAGATGGGGAGACAGTACATAGTGCTGCCTGTGGGATGTGTATAGATGGGGAGACAGTACATAGTGCTGCCTGTGGGATGTGTATAGATGGGGAGACAGTACATAGTGCTGTCTGTGGGATGTGTATAGATGGGGAGACAGTACATAGTGCTGCCTGTGGGATGTGTATAGATGGGAGACAGTACATAGTGCTGCCTGTGGGATGTGTATAGATGGGGAGACAGTACATAGTGCTGCCTGTGGGATGTGTATAGATGGGGAGACAGTACATAGTGCTGCCTGTGGGATGTGTATAGATGGGGTGACAGTACATAGTGCTGCCTGTGGGATGTGTATAGATGGGGAGACAGTACATAGTGCTGCCTGTGGGATGTGTATAGATGGGGAGACAGTACATAGTGCTGGCTGTGGGATGTGTATAGATGGGGAGACAGTACATAGTGCTGCCTGTGGGATGTGTATAGGTGGGGAGACAGTACATAGTGCTGCCTGTGGGATGTGTATAGATGGGGAGACATTACATAGTGCTGCCTGTGGGATGTGTATAGATGGGGAGACAGTACATAATGCTGTCTGCGGGATGTGTATAGATGGGAGACAGTACATAGTGCTGCCTGTGGGATGTGTATAGATAGGAGACAGTACATAGTGCTGTCTGCGGGATGTGTATAGATGGGAGACAGTACATAGTGCTGCCTGTGGGATGTGTATAGATGGGGAGACAGTACATAGTGCTTCCTGTGGGATGTGTATAGATGGGGAGACAGTACATAGTGCTTCCTGTGGGATGTGTATAGATGAGGAGACAGTACATAGTGCTTCCTGTGGGATGTGTATAGATGGGGAGACAGTACATAGTGCTGTCTGTGGGATGTGTATAGATGGGGAGACAGTACATAGTGCTGTCTGTGGGATGTGTATAGATGGGGAGACAGTACATAGTGCTGTCTGTGGGATGTGTATAGATGGGGAGACAGTACATAGTGCTGCCTGTGGGATGTGTATAGATGGGAGACAGTACATAGTGCTACCTGTGGGATGTGTATAGATGGGGAGACAGTACATAGTGATGCCTGTGGGATGTGTATAGATGGGGAGACAGTACATAGTGCTGCCTGTGGGATGTGTATAGATGAGGAGACAGTACATAGTGCTGCCTGTGGGATGTGTATAGATGGGGAGACAGTACATAGTGCTGCCTGTGGGATGTGTATAGATGGGGAGACAGTACATAGTGCTGCCTGTGGGATATGTATAGATGAGTAGACAGTACATAGTGCTGCCTGTGGGATGTGTATAGATGGGAGACAGTACATAGTGCTGCCTGTGGGATGTGTATAGATGAGGAGACAGTACATAGTGCTGCCTGTGGGTTGTGTATAGATGGGGATACAGTACATAGTGCTGCCTGTGGGATGTGTATAGATGGGGAGACAGTACATAGTGCTGCCTGTGGGATGTTTATAGATGGGGAGACAGTACATAATGCTGCCTGTGGGATGTGTATAGATGGGAGACAGTACATAGTGCTGCCTGTGGGATGTGTATAGATGGGAGACAGTACATAGTGCTGTCTGTGGGTTGTGTATAGAGGGGAGACAGTACATAGTGCTGCCTGTAGGATGTGTATAGATGGGAGACAGTACATAGTGCTGTCTGTGGGATGTGTATAGATGGGAGACAGTACATAGTGCTGCCTGTGGGATGTATATAGATGGGGAGACAGTACATAGTGCTGCCTGTGGGATGTGTATAGATGGGAGACAGTACATAGTGCTGTCTGTGGGTTGTGTATAGAGGGGAGACAGTACATAGTGCTGCCTGTAGGATGTGTATAGATGGGAGACAGTACATAGTGCTGTCTGTGGGATGTGTATAGATGGGAGACAGTACATAGTGCTGTCTGTGGGTTGTGTATAGATGGGGAGACAGTACATAGTGCTGCCTGTAGGATGTGTATAGATGGGGAGACAGTACATAGTGCTGCCAGTGGGATGTGTATAGATGGGAGACAGTACATAGTGCTGTCTGTGGGATGTGTATAGATGGGGAGACAGTACATAGTGCTGTCTGTGGGATGTGTATAGATGGGGAGACAGTACATAGTGCTGCCTGTGGGATGTGTATAGATGGGGAGACAGTACATAGTGCTGTCTGTGGGATGTGTATAGATGGGGAGACAGTACATAGTGCTGTCTGTGGGATGTGTGTAGATGGGGAGACAGTACATAGTGCTGTCTGTGGGATGTGTATAGATGGGGAGACAGTACATAGTGCTGCCTGTGGGATGTGTGTAGATGGGGAGACAGTACATAGTGCTGTCTGTGGGATGTGTGTAGATGGGGAGACAGTACATAGTGCTGCCTGTGGGATGTGTATAGATGGGGAGACAGTACATAGTGCTGCCTGTGGGATGTGTATAGATGGGGAGACAGTACATAGTGCTGCCTGTGGGATGTGTATAGATGGGGAGACAGTACATAGTGCTGCCTGTGGGATGTGTATAGATGGGAGACAGTACATAGTGCTGTCTGTGGGATGTGTATAGATGGGGAGACAGTACATAGTGCTGCCTGTGGGATGTGTATAGATGGGGAGACAGTACATAGTGCTGCCTGTGGGATGTGTATAGATGGGGAGACAGTACATAGTGCTGTCTGTGGGATGTGTGTAGATGGGGAGACAGTACATAGTGCTGTCTGTGGGATGTGTGTAGATGGGGAGACAGTACATAGTGCTGCCTGTGGGATGTGTATAGATGGGAGACAGTACATAATGCTGCCTGTGGGATGTGTATAGATGGGAGACAGTACATAGTGGTGCCTGTAGGATGTGTATAGATGGGAGACAGTACATAGTGCTGCCTGTGGGATGTGTGTAGATGGGGAGACAGTACATAGTGCTGCCTGTGGGATGTGTATAGATGGGAGACAGTACATAGTGCTGCCTGTGGGATGTGTATAGATGGGGAGACAGTACATAGTGCTGTCTGTGGGATGTGTGTAGATGGGGAGACAGTACATAGTGCTGCCTGTGGGATGTGTATAGATGGTAGACAGTACATAGTGCTGCCTGTGGGATGTGTATAGATGGGAGACAGTACATAGTGGTGCCTGTAGGATGTGTATAGATGGGGAGACAGTACATAGTGCTGCCTGTGGGATGTGTATAGATGGGGAGACAGTACATAGTGCTGCCTATGGGATGTGTATAGATAGGAGACAGTACATAGTGCTGCCTATGGGATGTGTATAGATAGGAGACAGTACATAGTGCTGCCTGTGGGATGTGTATAGATGGGGAGACAGTACATAGTGCTGCCTGTGGGATGTGTATAGATGGGGAGACAGTACATAGTGCTGCCTGTGGGTTGTGTGGATTCAAAAAAATAAAAATCATTTTTATCAAAATTAAAAGTCAAGAAGAATGTTAGGACCAAAACATCTTATCATTTGTAAAGTCACAATTGTAGAATACAAAATTAGTTTTATGTAAATCTGGTTTTAGTAGATATAACTTTGAGAGAATTGTAAAATATGCATAAATATAAAGTGATAATAAAATTATTTCCTTGAATGAATGATGTGTTATTAATGTAGATAAGTAACAGACTGAGCACATTGTCTGTATGATACATCTCTGAATCCATCATACTTATGGTAATAATCTATATTAGTGGGAATACGTTCCTATAATGACCCTGTCTCTATGTCCAGGCAGAAGCGAGGTGAATACACGCAGTAATGGAAACATAAGCAGTCATGGATCAGAAACCTCCTGTTCCCCAGGTAACGTGTTTGTGTGTGTGCAGCCGTGTAACATGTACATGATAAGAGCTGTGTGCTGAACTGACCCATGTTCCTTCTGGATTTCAAGCTCCTGACAGTAATTTTCTCCCTGTATTTCTAGATGATAAATAAACTGTATTATACAGAGCTGGGGAAGAGTCAGCTCCATAGACATCATTAATAATCTTCATCAGTATGAGACACATTCACACAGTGGCCTCATGTAGAGAGTTGGGAGAAATTTATTGAAAAATGCAATTGCAAAATGTGCCCCAAAATAAACAGCATTTTACCCAGCATGCTGAGCGGTATTTGTCTTATGAATCGTTCGATGCCACAGAGAGGCGCCAGTCATTACGATCAACATGATGATGATGACTGGCGTTGTCCCACCCCCACCCAGTGCTCATAGCCTGGACTGATAGGGGCAATTCATGGTGTCACCTTAATAAGCAGCTTCCGGCACTGGGCTATAACAGGCTGGGCCAGTGACACTATAGGAGCACCCACACCTTGTCTCCCACTCATAATATTAACCAGCCCTGTCCAGGTCAGCATGGGGCTGACTCTCCTATTGGAATCGAGCCCTGGGTCTTCACCCTAAGACAAACAAGACCCATGCTGAAGGATCTATGGCTCTTCCCACACCCTAGATGTGGTGGGAGTCACGTTATAAAGAGTTTTCTGAAGAAGTTAATTTGCCAGAGCAATAAGAATATTATCAAGTGCTGGGCAGGGAATTGAGCTGTTTCATTTTTAGAGACATTCATCTATATTTAACAATACCAGTTATACCGCTCTGAGACTAAGATTAGGCCCCTAATACTCATACTGTAGAATAATATTATCAAACATCAGAACAGATGGAGTTATCCGCAGTACACATTTACCAGAAGTCCTTTTGCCAGGTTGTCTCTTTTTCAGTCTTTAATATTATTATTTTCTAAGTAAATAAGTTGGCGAACTTATATTGAAAAGATGGCATCATATAGTTTATTTATATAGCACTGCCAGGCACACAGCAATTTACAGGGTTACAATTTATGAACAAGTGAAAAAGTGGATAATATAAACATATTCATAGAACAGTACAGTGATGAAAGCTTCGTTCCCTTATGAGCTTACAATCTAATTGGTATCTAGTAAAACAGGTCCAGGTCTTCCATGATAAGTTGCTTCCGCAGTGTCTTTAGCTCATTTCATAGAAGACATTCTAAAGTTTATTTACCGATTTCAAGATCTAAATAAAGAAACTTTAAGCAGAGAGCTACAAATCCTCTGTCAAGTCCAAGAAATATTCTTTAACTTATGTGATTTGACCATAGGAAAGATCTTCTGAGAACGGGGAAACGTACTAAGTGGCAGTTTTGTTTACAATGTGCAAAACGCAACACATCGGATGCAGTTTTTGGATCCAAGTATCCTGCAGATTGGAGAATGAAAATTCAAACTGCATCTGATATGTGACCATTTGCAAACCTATAAATCACATTTGATTTAGACCAATCTGTGTGTAACATCCAATTTTACTTTTCCTCAGCGTAGTACCTGGCGAGGTTCACTGTGCCCAGCTTAACAGGCCAAAGTGGGTGCTGCAACTCCAGGCTCATTTGTAGAGTTACATTAAAATAAAGTTTGCATCTCACCTGTCAATTCTTTCTTTTTTTATTCTAATATTGCGCATGAGTTTTAAGGCCTTATATACTATCTTACAGGCCTGTATCATGCGTGTCCGGCTCACTGGATCCTTATTGATAACAAATGTTATTTCTTGTCTGAAAACAAAAAGTCCTACGATGAGAGTGAGAGAAACTGCACAAAGAGCGGCTCCCGGCTGGCAACGGTGAAGGAGGGAGTAATACAGGTCAGTATCGGGGTTCTAGTCAGACATCAGGGGGCACAGATCTCCTATGTAATGGGGCAGATGGTTGACACCCCAGAAGTATTGTAAGGAAGGATTCTACAAGCCCGGTGGTATGTAGAAAGGTGAAGGTAACCCCTCTAGTGTTGGAATAAAACAAGGAACACAGGGATAAAACTGCGTAAACACGTGCAATGCTTCTCTTTGCTTGTGGCGTAAGGCTTTACACAGCAGCAGATTAATAGAGGTAGTGTAGGGAAGTAATACCACGATGCCATCAACATGTAATGTTATTCAACATGTCACAAAATAAATATAATTTTAGGAATCTTGGCTCAACAATATGCAAACATAAATCAACACAACACATAGGTCACTGAATAAATATATCCCACGTTAAATTATGCACTGTGCTTCAGAGAAATGGATTTCACTGGATAGATACTTTAGGAGACAATCGGTTGCTATAAGTTAATGAGAACATTACACTAAATGCTGCTGCAGCAGATAATATATGCCAATCAATCACAATACTTTTAGTGCAATTATACAGATTATAATTATCACACAAAAATCAGTAGAGATTCAACAAGGTTCAGGTTAGATGCTTTAGAAGAAATGACTGTAGACTAGGCTCACTTTACAATATAAAAAAATGCAAGGGGGTTAATTGTAATCCACAGGTTTAAGCAAAGTTTCAACTGACACATGAAGCTTATTTAGTTGTACAAGGTAAAATCAGTAATTAACTTGATGCATGCATAACTCCTGAGCTCCGTAAACAACAGCAATTCTGCACACTAAACGATTTCCGGTGTTAAGGACTCAGTGTCCACTTAGCAGTCCGTCTAATGGAATAAGCAGCTCTCTCCCAGCAACTGCAGGGTTAAACAAATTGCAATTCTCTCATCAGCAACCATTTTAGCTAGTTTCACAATAGAATCAAACTTCTGATGCAATTAAGACAAACTCTTGTGGTAAATTATTTCTCTCTATGTCCCAGTTAGCTTGCAGATAACTTTAAATACAGCAGATTTGGCTGGAAAAAGCTCTTCCTTTAGACAGTGCTATAACACCTCTCAATAGCAATATTACAGTCCCGGTCAGAGGTTTTAATAACAGTTTGATGTCTCACTTTAATAACTTGAAGATAGAAAAGCACAATAAACTTTTCTGTCTTCATACGACTCCTGCTGACATCTCATGGGCAATAGCAAGTTAGGTCTTCTTGCACTGCATATGAGCTTCTTTTTGGTCTGGCTGCAAAAATTCGTCAGGACAACAATTCTGCTATAGCATTCAGTGGCTCTTTGAGGGAAGATCCTTCATTAGCTCATCCACTAGTCACACACATCACTTATCATACTCTCTGGTCCATTTTTTGCTCCTCCGCTTTTCCCCAAAAATCTCCTGGAACCTTTTAGTTAATTTATTGCAGTTTGCCCATCCCAAAATGTTCGACGCAATTTGCATTTATCTTCTCAGAGGCACTCTGTGGGACTGTAGTTTTCTGCATAAGTACATACAGTAATATACCTGTGATTTGCAGGGTATTACACCTATGTGTCTGTCTACACATCGCACTTTCTGATACTGGAAATCTGTTGGGTTTATTTTTTTAAGAATAAGGTAGCAAATCATAGCAGGCCTGATTCCTCAAGGTACATATCTGCTGATTTTGAGCGTATCGTACTCAAAATGACTCTGCGCATGCCCCGAACCGGGAGATAGAGGGTTTGTCTTGAAAAAGCGAGTGAAGCGAGACACGGATTGACGTTTGCCTCACTACTGATAATCAAACTGCCCAAATAATTCTGACTATAATGATTATTTCATGTTAGAGTCAGATCGAAACTACATGTTATTAAGTATGATTGCATGAATGTGAAATGCCTAGAATGAATGAGGGGAAATAAGGATTATCACGATCAAATGGGATGTAATACCAAAATGAATCACAGAGCAGCTATATTATAGCGAACGTTATCAACCCACTCAAATGGATTGGGTATATATCAACTCTATGTATGAGTAACCAGATGATGTGCTTATTAGAAAAAGAGTGATCCTAGCATAAAAGGTCATAATCAAATCATATCATTACCCAGTTTTTTTTGTATCACAATGTGCACCGTCCAATACAAATATTATTGAATAAATAAAGACTCTTCCGATTATAACTAAGGGGTATCGATGTAGTGGTTACCCGGTGCGATGGAAATTTTTTGGCAGTAGTGATGACAGTCTCATATACCTGACATTTCTATCTCTGTTGATAACATGACCATAAATCCCACCCCACAAGCTCGCTGCCTAGGTGTAATCCTTGACTCCCACCTATCCTTTGTTCCCCACATTGACTCTATATCTAAATCCTGCTACATACATCTAAAGAACATTTCCAGAATTCGCACATATCTCACGCAAGACACTGCAAAAACCTTAATTCATGCACTTATCATCTCCCGCATTGACTATTTCAATTCCCTCCTTACTGGTCTTCCCAAAAACAGACTCAAACCTCTACAATCTATTTTGCACGCTGCGGCAAGATTGATTTTCCTTGCAAATCATTCTTCCTCTGTTGAATCACTCTGTATGTCTCTACACTGGCTGCCTGTTTTCTACCGAATCCAATATAAAATACTTTTACTAACCTACAAGGCCATCAACAAAGCTGCACCAACATACATCTCCTCTCTTGTCTCAAAATATCTCCCAACTCGGCAACTCCGTTCTACACAAGATCTGCGTCTCTCATCCATACTCATTACATCCTCCCATTCCCGGTTACAGGACTTTTTTCGGGCTGCACCCACTCTATGGAACTCTCTCCCTTGCACAGTAAGACTCTCCTCTGGTCTACAAACTTTCAAGCGTTTTCTGAAAACCTACCTCTTCAGACAAGCTTACAATATTCCTCAGCCACCCCTCTTAACCTCGCTACCTTTGGCCTGTTACACAGTTTCACGCGGGACGGCTGCCCCCTGACCAACATTGTTGTGTGACGGGTTCATTTAGCTTATGAGTCACTTTTACCTTTGCAGTCTGGCTGGGCCAAAATGCAAAATGTAGACTTAACCTCATGTGTCAATCTCCCATTGTCCCATAGATTGTAAGGTTGCGAGCAGGGCCTTCTCACCTCTTTGTCTGTTTTACCCAGTTTGTTTATTAGTTTATTATGTTTGTCCCCAATTGTAAAGCGCTACGGAATATGTTGGCGCTATATGAATGATGATGATATGTATGCTATAACATGTGTTTGCAATCACGAGCAACTGTATACATGTATTTTATGCTGAGGAGACATGTCCAGTTTATGGTGGCTACCATAGAGCTGACATGGAAAGTGAATATCAATATTTGCAGACAAATGTATACAACAGTGTGAAACAGTGGTTAGTATTGCTGCTTCACAGTCATAGGTGCATGGATTTTATTTCAACCATAGCCCTATCTGTGTGGAGTTTGTATATTCTTCCTGTGTTTACTTGGGGTTTCTCTGGGTGCTCCAGTGTTCTCCAAAACTCAAAAACCATACTGATAGGTTAATTGGCTTATGACAAAATAGGATCTAGAGTGGTTATGGTAGGGAATTTAAAATGAAAGCTTTAATGGTGAAGAGGCTAATGTGAATGATTACCTCTCCTCTGTACAGCGCCGCTTTATATAATTTGAAATATATAAACAAGCAAATTACTATTATAATAATAGTTTTTGGATGATCTTTTATAGTAGACCTCCAATCTCTGGTGGCTAGTGTGTAGTTGATCTTTTGGCTTCTAGATCATAATAGATCTCCAATTTCTAGTGACTACTGTATAGTAGTTTTCCAATTTCCGGTGTCTGATGTAAAAAAAATATCCAATTACTAGGAGGCTAGTGTACAACAGATCTCAATATCCGGTGGCTAGTGTACAGTGGACCTGTAATAGATTGATTGCTAGAGCGAAGTAGTTCCCCAGTCTTTGGTGGCCAGTGTATAATTGATCTCTAGTCATTAATAAATAGTTTGCAGCAGATCTCCAAATTTTTGTGGATAATGTATAACAGATATGCAATTTCTCTTGGATACCGCTGCTCTCTATGGCCTGCCCTGATCAGGCGTCCTCTGTCTACAACAAATCCCTCACTACTGCCTTAGACGCTGTCGCCCCGGTCTCTTCTATCCACCGCCGACGCCTTATTCCCCAACCCTGGCAAACCCTCCAAACTTACCCGCTTCCTTCAAAAATGCTCTCGCACAGCTGAACGCCTCTGGAGGAAATCTCGTTCCCTGACTGACTTCCTCCACTTTAAATTTATGCTCTCCTCTTTCTGCTCTGCCCTGTCCCTTGCTAAATAATCCTTCTTTAAGTCCCTCATTTCTTCTCAGTCCTCCAATCCCCATCGCATCTTTGCCACCGTCAACTCCATCCTCTCTCCCCCCCTCCCCCTCTCCCACCTTCCCTCTCCGCCTCTGACTTCTCCACCTTTTTCTCTTCCAAAATTGAGGTCATCAGACTGAACATTTCCTCCTCCAATCCCTCTTCCGCCACCACCATCGCTTCACCGCCCGCTATTAATCGGCTCTGGTGCTCCTTCACCCCTACATCTGGTGATGAATTTCGCTCCCTTATTCTTTCCTCTCCACCCTCTACCTGTCCTCTTGATCGCATCCCCTCTCACCTCCTTCGCTCTCTCTCTCTCCTACTGCCTGCTCTCACCTGGCTCACCTTTTCAACTTATCACTCTCCTTTGGCATAGTCCCCTCTTCATTCAAACACGCTCTCATCTCTCCTATCCTCAAGAAAGCCAATCTTGACCCCACCTCCCTTGCAAATTATCACCCTATCTCTCTTCTCCCCTATGCCTCCAAATTACTCGAGCCGATTGTCTGCAGCCGCCTCACCAGACACCTCTCGGTCAACTCCCTTCTTGACCCACTCCAATCTGGCTATCGCCCCCTCCACTCCACTGAAACTGCCTTGGTGAAAGTTACTAATGATCTACTATCAGCCAAAGCGAAGGGTCACTTCTCCCTACTCATCCTCCTCGACCTCTCCGCGGCCTTCGACACTGTAGATCACCCTCTTTCTCTGTATCCACGTCTGGTTCTTCCTCCACCCCCTCCCCTCTCCCTGATGGAGTCCCTCAGGGCTCTGTTCTTGGCCCTTTACTCTTTTTGCTCTACACTTCCTCCCTTGGCACTCTCACCTCCTCTTTCGGTCTTCAGTATCACCTTTATGCTGACGACATTCAACTCTACATATCTTCTCCTGATCTTTCCCCCTCCCTCCTCTCTCGTGTATCTGACTGCCTCTTAGCCATCTCCTCCTGGATGTTCTCGCGCTTTCTTAAAATTAACATCTCTAAAACCGAACTCATTGTCTTTCCCCCGCCTAGACTCCCTTCCCACCATGACCTCTCTATCGTTGTTAACAACTCCACCATCTCCTCTGTCACCCAACTCCGCTGCCTTGGGGTCACTCTTGACTCCTCTCTCTCTTTTTCCCCCCACATTCAATCCCTCGCCCACGCCTGTCGCTTCCAACTCTGCAACATTGCCCGCATCCGTCCCTTCCTCTCTCAGGATGCTACCAAAACTATTACACACGCACTCATCATCTCCCGCCTTGATTACTTCAACCTCCTCCTTACTGGCCTCCCCCACTCCCACCTCACACCCCTCCGCTCTATACTCAATGCGGCTGCTAGACTCAACTTCCTTTCACGCCGCTCCTCCTCTGCCTCCCCTCTCTGCCTTGCATTACACTGGCTCCCTTTCCCCTACAGAATCCTTTTTAAACTCCTTACCACCACGTACAAGGCTCTCTCTCAGTCTACGGCCCCTTATATCTCTAACCTCCTCTCCATTCACACTCCTGCCCGCTCCCTACGCTCAGCTAATGACCGCCGCCTCTCCTCCACTCTTATCACCACTTCCCACTCCAGAATCCAAGACTTCTCCCGTGCTGCCCTCCTTCACTGGAACGACCTCCCTCGCTCCATCTGTCTCTCTCCTAATCTGTGCTCCTTCAAACGAGCACTCAAAACTCATCTGTTCCTCAAAGCGTACCAACCTTCTACCTAACCCCGCATCTCCTCCTAACGTTCTATCCTCTCTCCTCCCGGTCCTTCTCCCCACACTTCAACTTCCTTCAACTGTGTCTGTTCCGTTTCACCCACCCTTAGGATGTAAGCTCGAATGAGCAGGGCCTTCTTCCCTCCTGTCTCCACACCTGTTCTTCTACTCCGCCTCTACTGCATTAACCTCCCTGGAGTTTTTGAAGCATTGGTATTTTTGTTTATTGTTCTGTACTGTCTCACCCTGTATAGTCTACTATTTGCTTTGTGTACGGCGCTGCGGAAATCTTGTGGCGCCTAACAGATAAATGATAATAATAATAATAGTAGTGTATAATAGATATCTAATGTATGAAAGCAATATAACAGATCTCCAATCTCTGTTGGGTAATATTGCATATATATGATCTCCAATTTCTGGTCTCTTGTATATTACAAATCTTCAAATATGTTGTCTAAAGTATAGAAGATCACCTGTCACTGGTGGTTAGTCTATAACTGATATCAACTCTGTGGTGTCTAGTGTAAAATAAATCTCCAATCACTGGTGCCAAATGTACAGCAGATCTCCTATCACTGATCACTGCATCATCTCCAATCACAGGTAGTTAATGTATTGCAAATCCCCATTATCTTGTGGCTAGTGTAAAGCATACATCTAATCCTTGGTGGCTATTTTGTAGTAGATCTAATCACTGCCTGGATCCCTTCTGCATGTTGTATGCACAGCTATTTGAATGTAGGAGTCATCATTAACATCCAGCAGACAGCTCCCTGCTCTGATATCTACATAGTGTCATCCAGGAATCTATTTTAGAATTTTCTTTCTGACACGATTAGTAAACCTGTGAACTGTATATAAACAGGGCCACTAATTATACCAGTCACACATAATCATCTATATTGTGTTTAACTACAGAAACTAGTGACTATGACAGCACAGGAATTCTGGGTTGGATTAGCTGCTCTAGGAACCCATTACCAGGGGAAAGCGTGGACAGGACGATGGGCTGATGGAAGCACTGAGTAAGTAGCACTATTTCTTTAATCACTAGATGTGAGACCACACAAAATTAAATCGCCACAAATGCAGCGTTCACAGACCCTGGATACAGCCTCAATCAAGGCTGTCTTTCCCATTGGGCACAATGGGCAGGTGCCCGGGGCCCCTGCAGCCCAGGGGGGGCCGTCGGAGGCAGCAAAAAAACCAAAAACCTAGAAAAAAAAGAAAGAAAATACTTACCTTGCGGTCAGCTGGCAATCCAGCTCCCTCCATGGTCTCCTCCTCTGTACGGCGCTCGCAGTGCATGTCGGGCATGAAGCCCGACATCCATTGCCGAGCGCGACGGAGGAGGAGACCATGGAGGGAGCCGGATCGCCAGCTGACCGCAAGGTAAGTATTTTCAGGTTTTTTTTTTTCAGGTTTTTTTTTGCTGCCTCCGACGGGCCCCCCTGGGCTGCAGGGCCCATATATATAATATATATATATTTTTTTGTATATATAGGGGCCCCGGTGCACTGCTGTGCCCGGGGGCCCAAGATGTTCTTAAGAGGGCCCTGGCCTAAATAAATGCAGGAAAACTGAAGAGCAGAGCATGAACCCTGATTATATCTGATAGGTACCTGACCAGTATATCCTGTTATTTTCATGGAGGGAATAAAATTAATGGAGACTTTCTCTCATCTAATTATTGTTTCTTTCTTAGAACTGTCAGTGAAGGGACTGGAACTTGCGCCAAGATAGGACATAGCCTGACCCTGGAGAACTGTTACACAGCCCTGCGCTGGATCTGTGAGAGAGACATATTAAAGCTGTGCTGACATATGTCGTATAAGATAATAGACTCTGTGTGATAGTTGTGAAATGTTTTGTGGCTTGTTAACTGTTTTTCAAGTTGTCACCACATATTAAAGTGAATGTCATCAATCAGTTTTCAGATCATCTCTACTGTCCACCAGCTGTACAGCCTACTGTGCCGGCCTACTGTACACCAGCTGTACAGAATACTGTGCCGGCCTACTGTACACCAGCTGTACAGCCTACTGTGCCGGCCTACTGTCCACCAGCTGTACAGCCTACTGTGCCGGCCTACTGTCCACCAGCTGTACAGCCTACTGTGCCGGCCTACTGTCCACCAGCTGTACAGCCTACTGTGCCGGCCTACTGTCCACCAGCTGTACAGCCTACTGTGCCGGCCTACTGTCCACCAGCTGTACAGCCTACTGTGCCGGCCTACTGTCCACCAGCTGTACAGCCTACTGTGCCGGCCTACTGTCCACCAGCTGTACAGCCTACTGTGCCGGCCTACTGTACACCAGCTGTACAGCCTACTGTGCCGGCCTACTGTCCACCAGCTGTACAGCCTACTGTGCCGGCCTACTGTCCACCAGCTGTACAGCCTACTGTGCCGGCCTACTGTACACCAGCTGTACAGCCTACTGTGCCGGCCTACTGTACACCAGCTGTACAGCCTACTGTGCCGGCCTACTGAAAAATACTAGTTTCTGGTAGAGATGTAGAAAACTCCAGAAGTTCTTTTTTTACCAATTCACCCAAGTGTGGATGAAAACTCTCCTCAAGAATTATTGTGGAGTGTAAACAGCTGAGTGTCCTTCTGCAAAACAAGAAATGCCCCCAAATATGCACTTTCAAGCCCAAAGATGGACCAACTTGACATGTGACACCAAGTTGCAATTTAGGACGTCTATTAATTTATAATAAAATATAAATAGAAGATGCAAAAATAAGCCCTAAGAGGAACTGAGCAGCTATGCCCTATACGCACAAGTAAGAGATTGCAGATTTCAGTGAATGAGTCTGGTGGTGGAAATGTCTATTCTCTTACAACTAATGTGCAGTTGGCACTCGCAATCAGTGAGTGCAACACCAGTCAGAGTGTTTAGTAATGGTGGCTTATTGATGTTAAGAAGGAACTCCAGAAAATGTGTTGATAAGTGTTGATAAAATACAGGGTGGCAGAGTATACACATCCTGTCACAAAGCCTTTAATTACCTGTGAAATCACAAACTCCCCAGTAACATCTTGCCAATCTAGGAAATGAAACAAGAAAGTTAAAGTTGGCAAACTATGTTCTACCAATATAGATCCTGACGCACTTCACTCAAACTAAAATGAATTCTAAAACAATTGAAAAAAAATATTATATGGTTTTGAAACCTGTCCTCCAACACACTCAGAATCTAGTGTTGTTCCTCCATATGCAGTTTGTTTTTTTGTTTTTTTACTATTTAAGAGCAGTTTGCCAACCCTTTTAGGACATCCGCTTAAGGATTGTATTTTAATTACATGTAAATTTAACTGGCAAATAGCACATGATCAATTTGATACCAGATTGTGACCTCAAGTGACTAGGACTTTCATTAGCCAATGTGACAATTCATTGTTATGCATATTCATAACTGTACCCTTATATGAAGGATTGCAGTGTGTCTTATGTCTGCTAATTATGTGTAATACCATTGTTAGTTAATTAGAAAAAGTCAATGTTCAGAAATAAAAACCCATATTTTATTTGACCTTTTTAAGGCAGGTCTTATAATTTTAATACAGTTCACTCAATATGTCTTAATCTAATCACCATTAATTGCAAGTAGATTATGTCTAAATTGCTGTTTTTTTGTTGCCTCTATCCAATGTTTACACTGTACAGCATTTACATGTATCTCAACAATCTGTAGTGTGCGTACGCCTATCTTCACAACATAACAACTGATTGACATTGGAGCTGTAGAAACCTGTAGAACAATTTAAATTTATTAAAATTAACGCAGTACATACTCTACACTAATATCCTTTCACTACAGCAAGATGGATACAATCATCACATTCCTGTAGCTACACCATTTTGCCCAATTACAATCCACAAGACTTAAAATAGGTAATTGACTATATTTTACACATTTCTTTAAAGAGGTGATTATTTTATCAAAAATATTTAATCACTGATTTTTAGGCTTTGTCACCTTTAAAAAGCAGATTAATTAATACCCAGACTAATTCAATCTGGTCAATATCAGCAGCTTTGCTGGATGATGGTAACATGAAGGATTATGTCCAATCAGCGCCTCCAATGTAGCATGGTGATGAACCACTACTGAACAAAACAGATGAGCAAGGACCTAGATGTGATTAACTAATTGGGCACCTCAGCATTGACCTATGAACCAGCACCCCAGCTCCGACAGTAGTGTGGAATGTATTGATGCCCCAGTAATTTTATTGATCTAACCTCTAACAGACCACCTTGATATTGTGTAACAAAGTGTAATATAGCATTTGATATCCTGGACTCAAAAAGGCTTAATTTTTTTCCCCACACAGTGCCTATAATGGACAGCATCAGTTGTATACTGAATGTGATGTATAATAAAAATTGTATTTTCTGACTTCAGTTTTCACAAATTTTTGCTTTAAAAGGGTTTCCCAGAGTGTCCACTACTGAATAAATAATGGAAAACTGGTCAGCGTGTTCTCCACTCAAATTCCTCAACCAGCTTTAGGCTATATATCAGGGGATGGGTCCCCTTAGAGGGCATATGAGCACCTCAAGGTTTATCACACTGTAACATAGAAATATCTCTCTTTCTCTCTTTGGAAGATCTGAATGATCTACAGACATGTTTGAGGCTGTTAAAACTGCTTGAATAGGTCATGCATATCTGCTTGATTTAATCTTAAATTGGAGTTTAATATATTAGTGATTAGCAGTCCTGTGTATGAATTTAGGAGTGTAAGTGTGTAAACATTAAAAATGGGAAAGAGGTTCATATAAATCCCATCGATCCCACTATTAGTCCCTATCTCCTTTACTCCACTTTTGGATACTAAGATTCGCCCACCAATTGGCATTTGATCATTTGAGCAAAACAAAATGGCACCTGACTTCTAGGTACTTTTATGTGTGTCTTGTACTTAAATTAAGGTATGTTTTCGCACAATTTATTTTATTTTGATTTCTTTTGTATTGTTTTACATTGTTTTGTTAGGTTTGAATTTAAATAACATTTTGTTAGCAAATAATTGAATTTTGCTAAGGTCTAGCAGACAAGCTTATTACGTGTGTCAAGAATGTTTATATATCATGTTTTCAAAAATATTGTTAAGAAGAATATTGACTTGTTCTGTATTGAAAAATTACAAAAAATGTTAAAAAAGGAATAGAAGTTCTACATTAAAAAAATTGTTGCAGTCATGATCATTAAGGGGAATCAGGTACAAAGACTCTATATAATGAAATATAATCAATGCTAATACCATACAGTATGTATACAGTATATTAAATATATCAAAGGAGTGTTCTAAAGTCTATGATAACAAATGGTAACACACACACTAGGGGCCATTTTGTCAGAAGCCAAGTAACTTACCAGAATGCTTTAGTGCTGTGTGATGATACCAGAGCACCTAGCTAAAGTAATGGAGAACATACACACTGCATACAGATAGGGTCTTGGTGGAAATCAAGCCCATGACCCCAGCACAGCATTGCTAAATACTGTGGCACCATTCTGTAGTTCCAAAATAGTGGGAGCTATGTAAATAGATCAGAAATATAAGAACTGTACCCAATTCCTGTAAATTGGGAACCCCTGTATATTCCAGGGTCAATCACCACTGTCTGATTCATGTAAGAGAGTTACTGGATTAGTCAGGTTACACAGTTGTTCAATGTGAAATATACCTGTAACAGGATGGACCGCCTATGCCACCCTGTCTGTTGTTGCTGGGAACCAGCTGGGCTTACTTTTCCACCGATCCCTTTCTTTATCCCAATTGCGCCCTCTAACCGCAGTAGGATGGGCTTAAGCTGCTGCTAACACTGGACTACTTAACAGCATCCAGAACCGTGTTCCTTCTGGGTAACTGTCGCTGCTAGTGTATCCCCTAACTGGTGCACCAGAGGTCCTGGTACCCAGGACCTCTTTATATAGATCAGGGATACTGTGGAAGGATCCCCCCTGGCCTATCACACTGGCCACTTTGCTGGCCCCAAGAAGTCTGAGTTATTTTTAGTATCAGGATGCAATATGTTTTTCCAAACATGGATTTAAATGCAATTTACACTTATCTTTATATTCTACATCACGTGCTGTTTACAACATTCAGACAGATTCTAACACTCCTATGGTGAATTTAGACTAAAAAGGAGATGTTGGTTACTCACATGAATAGACTAAATTAGCCTTAATGAGGACTTCCTCTGGAAGCTATGCAACAGACTCCTCAAACAAATGCTTATTGCATCAGACACATACCTCAGAAATTAATGTATTTCCTATACAAAGTGCCACACGATACAACAAAACCAGTACATCTGCAATTATATAAATAAGCGCCCTGCGCTATTTCCTTTAAATAAATTCATACAATAAGTTATCTGTAAGTCATCCAGCCACAATACTCCTGGACAGTTCATCATTCCTTAGTTACAGCTGCAGGACCAGGTCAGAATTGAGGAGTGATATCTATTCTTCATGTCAGGAGATATCACTCAGAACTCCCTTCCCCATGTTCAGTTGGTCCCTAACGACCTCTAACAGGGACATTTATTGACATTTATATATACTGTTACATCAGATTCCTTGTTTGCTCCATTCGCCTGTGTCTCTATAGTCCCAAAATTATTTATCTTTATTGTGTTTAGTGAAGTCCTGTAATGTAATGTTTAACCTTTAGTAAAAGACAGCCTTTCTGCTAGTGACATCATGCACAGATTCCCCCACAATTACAACTGGTTTCATGGAGTCACATAGTGATTGGGGCACTCAATATAATGCTTGTAAGTAATTAAGGGGATTGTTGTAATGTGATAGTAGACACAGCTTGGAAGTGTAAAGCTCAGGTAGATGATAAATAAGAGTTCTGAGATTCAAGCAGAGAAAACAGAATTTGAGTTGTGACATCATTTTCTGGCTAAATAAAGATGTTCCCCATTGTGACAGTTACAGTCATCTGGAGAGATAGAGCATTTTATGTTTCTTTCTTGATATGTCACATGCGCTATTACTTTGTTTACATCAACAACTATAATGTCATGAGATGATTACCACTTTATACCAGGCCTGCCAGCATGGAGTCAAGGTGTACCAACAAGTGCATGGTCATTGTCAAAGTTTACTTAATTTATAAAATGACTGTCTCTTCCACTAAAAATAATCAAATTTAATTATTTACATTCCCATTATCCTTAGTCTGTCAGGGGAATCCTATCTTCCTCTCACTCATCCGTGCTGCTTACATTGCTTCTTAGTTGAAAGCAACTCAACCAATTTCCCTGTGTCTTTGACACTGCACAGGTTTACATTCGACTCACATCTCAATGGGGAAATTCCCACAACCCAAGGGGGCTCTTTTAGAGGTGGATGCATTTAAGCTATGTTGGCAAAGTGTCACGTAACAACTGTGTACTTATGTGCATATCATCATCATCATCATCATCATTTATTTATATAGCGCCAACATATTCCGTAGCGCTTTACAATTGGGGACAAACGTAATAAACTAATAAACAAACTGGGTAAAACAGACAAAGAGGTGAGAGGACCCTGCTAGCAAGCTTACAATCTATGGGACAATGGGAGATTGACACATGAGGTTAAGTATACATTTTGCATCTTGGCCCAGCCAGACTGCAAAGGTAAGGTGACTCATAAGCTAAATGATCCTGTCACACAACAATGTTGGTCCGGGGGTAGTTGTCTTGTGTGAAATTGTGTAACAGGCTAAAGGTAGTGAGGTTAAGATGGTGGTTAAGGAATATTATAAGCTTGTCTGAATAGGTAGGTTTTCAGAGAACGCTTGAAAGTTTGTAGAACAGAGGAGAGTCTTATTGTGCGAGGGAGAGAGTTCCATAGAGTGGGTGCAGCCCGAAAAAAGTCCTGTAACCGGGAATGGGAGGATGTAATGAGGGTGGATGAGAGACGCAGATCTTTTGCAGAACGGAGTTGCCGAGTTGGGAGATATTTTGAGACAAGAGAGGAGATGTATGTTGGTGCAGCTTTGTTGATGGCCTTGTAGGTTAGTAAAAGTATTTTATATTGGATTCGGTAGAAGACAGGCAGCCAGTGTAGAGACATACAGAGTGATTCAACAGAGGAATAGCTATTTGCAAGGAAAATCAGTCTTGCCGAAGCATGCAAAATAGATTTTAGGGGTTTGAGTCTGTTTTTGGGAAGACCAGTAAGGAGGGAATTGCAATAGTCAATGCGGGAGATGATTAGTGCATGAATTAAGGTTTTAGCAGTGTCTTGTGTGAGATATGTGCGGATTCTGGAAATGTTCTTTAGATGTATGTAACATGATTTAGATATAGAGTCAATGTGGGGAACAAAGGATAGGCGTGAATCAAGGATTACACCTAGGCAGCGAGCTTGTGGGGTGGGATTTATGGTCATGTTATCAACAGAGATAGAAATGTCAGGTATGCTCTTGTTGGCGGGTGGGAATATTATTAACTCTGTTTTAGAAAGATTAAGTTTGAGTTGACGAGAGGACATCCAAGATGAAATGGCAGAAAGACAGTCAGTTACACGGGACAACACAGATGTCGAGATATCAGGAGAGGATAGATAGATTTGGGTATCATCCGCATAGAGATGATACTGAAAGCCAAAGGAACTTATTAGATTTCCAAGAGAAGCGGTATAGATAGAGAACAGCAGAGGACCTAGCACCGAGCCTTGTGGTACTCCAACTGATAGGGGAAGCGGAGCAGATGTGGCTCCAGAGAAATTAACAGTGAAAGAGCGATTAGAGAGGTAAGATGAGAACCAGGATAGAACTGTGTCTTGAAGACCTAGGGATTGCAGCGTTTGTATGAGAAGAGAGTGGTCAACGGTGTCAAATGCAGCCGAGAGATCAAGGAGAATTAGGAGAGAGTAATGGCGTTCAGTCTTAGCAGTGATCAGATCATTAACAACCTTGGTCAGCGCAGTCTCTGTGGAGTGTTGAGAACGAAAGCCAGACTGAAGAGGATCCAACAGGTTGTTTGCGGAAAGAAAGCGTGTGAGGCGAGTGTAGGCAAGTCTCTCTAGAAGCTTGGAGGGGCAAGGGAGCTGAGAGATGGGACGGTAATTTGAGAGAGAGTTTGGGTCGGAGTTTTGTTTTTTTAGAATAGGAGTAATCACTGCATGCTTGTATAGTGATGGAAAGATGCCAGTAGAGAGTGAGAGATTACAGATTTGAGTTAGAGGTGAAATGAGCACAGAAGACAGGGATCTACCAATTTGCGAGGGAATAGGATCAAGAGGACAGGAGGTAGAGTAGGAAGATAAGAAGAGCGTAGAAATTTCCTCTTAATTTGTGGGGTCAAATGAAGAAAGGGTGTCAGAGGGTAGTGGGAAGGAAATGAGCTGATGGCTTGTTGAGGAGGAGGATACCATTTCTAGTCTGATCTTATCAATCTTGTCCTTGAAGTAGGTAGCAAGATCCTGAGCACTGATAGTAGATGGAGGGTTCGGGGTGGGAGGATTGAGAAGATGATTAAATGTATTGAAAAGGCGTTTGGGGTTAGAAGCCTGAGCATAGATAAGAGATTGAAAGTATGTTTGTTTTGCAGTGTCCAGAGCATTTCGATAGGAGTGGTAGACAGAAGTATATGTGAAGAAGTCATTAGAGCTTCGAGATTTACGCCAGTGACGTTCTGCTTTACGGGACAGTTTTTGAAGATTTCGTGTTGCTTTGGTGTGCCACGGTTGACATCGAAGTCGACGTGTAGTATGAAGTGTCGCTGGAGCCACTTGATCAAGGGCCGTTGCTAAGGTTAGGTGAAAATGAGGTACTGCCATCTCAGGGGATGAGAATGTAGAGATAGGGGAGAGAAGGTGTTGGAGAGAGGTGGAAAATTGTTGAAGATTAATAGAATTAAGATTTCTACGAGTATGAGGAGGCTTGGTAGAGTTAGACAGTAGAGAGGTTAAAGCAGTGGGGGTGAGAGTGTAGCTGATAAGGTGATGATCCGAGAGGGGGAAGGGTGTATTAATAAAATTAGAAACTGAGCATAGTCTAGAGAAAACAAGATCAAGGCAGTGGCCATCCTTATGAGTAGATGATTCAATCCACTGGGAAAGGTCAAGTGAGGATGTTAGAGAGAGTAGTTTGGAAGCAGCTTTGGAAGGTGGGTTATCAATGGGGATGTTGAAGTCACCCATGATGATGGTGGGGATGTCTGAAGATAAGAAGTGAGGGAGCCATGCAGAGAAATCCTCAATAAATTGTTGGTGTGCTCCAGGGGGACGATAGATCACCGCAACACGTAGGGAGAATGGATTAAAAATGCGAATAGCATGTACTTCAAAAGATGTGAACGTGAGTGATGGGACATTTGGTAGAACTGTGTATGTGCACTGTGGGGAGAGAAGTAGTCCAACCCCACCTCCTTGTCTGCCTTCAGGTCTGGAGGTGTGGGTGAGATGGAGGCCACCATGTGAAAGTGCTGCAGGTGAGGCAGTGTCTGATTGCATGAGCCATGTTTCTGTTATTGCCAGAAGGTTGAGGTTTTTTGAGAGGAAGAGATCATGAACGGAGGTAAGTTTGTTACAAACAGATCGTGCATTCCAAAGGGCACATTTAAAGGACTTGGGAAGAGAGGGTAGACAGGTGATGTGTTTGAGGTTTGCTATAGAACGGTAGTGTTCTGATGTATGTGTGTGTGAGGAGTGTGGGGGACCTGGATTAGGTGATATATCACCAGCTAATAGAAGCAGAGTGAGCGAAAGATAGGCAAGGGGATTGTAAGATGTGTGGCCTTTTATTTTCTGGTGACAGGTGGAGGCTGTACTTGTTAGAGATAATAAATAGGACAACAGTTCATGGGTGTTAAATAGAGGTGAGTGGAGTAATGCAGGTGCAATATGAACAAATTTGTGTGTTGGTGGAGGGGTGAAAGATGACACAGTCCTAAAGATCATGCCATGAAATGAGACTAAGAAAAGCAATTTGTGAAACATTGTGATAAAAGGGGTAAAAGCAAAAAGCAAGGGTATTTAAAGAATTACCTCTTAGCAGTATTCCATATAAATAGACAAGTAGTGCAGAAATAGGCTGTGGCAGATGTTGCTTATTGCTGGGAGTAAAAGCAAGTCAAATGTAGTCCAATGTTTGTCCAACTGTGTTGTCTAACTGTGCATTTTCGTCCACTTTGTGAGAAAATCCCACTTAGTGCAGAAATCACACACGTCTAACCCCACATACGTCTCCCCATAGAATGTTAAATTGACCACATATTAAGATATGCCCAGCTCACAAACAGTAACATTTGTGCCAGACGTACGTCTGATAGTGTAGAGATGTGACTTGACAGTTGTGACAAGATGGGTCCGATTCAAAGTTGATAATAAAGGCTAAAGTTGTATTCCCCTACTTGCAAACATAATTATGCAATAAATGGTCATATACAAAAGAAGAATATTGTCTGGACAGTTATTAATAAATTCCAAAGTCACATTTTCAAAATAAAATTATTTACATTCAAACATCTCCACATTTGTTACTTTCTCATTTGAAAAGCAAAGGAGAATGAAGTAGTTCAAATTGAAATGTCAATTATGTAATGCAAATAGATAGCCTCAAGTCTTAACCTTTACTTGAAAATGCCTGTGCCCTCCTCTCCTTCAACCTGGGGATCTGAGATAACAAAAGGGATAAAAACTATCCTGGTGAGAAATGAGGATCGTCTGTGTTTTGTCACGTTCTTCCCCCACTTTTTGGCCTTTGGTCATCAGCAGCTTTGGAGGGCCTCAAGCAATTCTTCCTAACAATGTCCAAAGTCTGGGACACATGCTGATATCCCAGCCCACTGGTTTCTTACCTGGATCTGGTGAGATAGCAGTCAGCAATCAAAAGTTTATTATTGTCTGGAGTCTGGAACAGAAGAGGTCAAAGTCAGGTCATCAGTAGAGCTGGCGCACCACCCCGAGCACACCAGAAGGCGTCAATAGCCGCGATAAGAGAGATAAGCACCTGACAGTGCCCTCTCCCTTGTTCCTTGCAAAGGCTTTATTTAAGGAGACTCTTCTTTTGAATTGGGCCAGGAGGCGTGGTGGATGAATTTCTTCAGTATTATCCCAGAACCTCTAATCTGGGCCATAGCCTTTCCAATCGACAAGATACTGCTGAAAGTTCAGAGGTCCAGAAGCTGTTTGATTTCATATTCTTCTCCAGAATCAGACTTATTCAGTGGTGGTGCTGATGGTTCTTTAAAAAATGTATTTCGGATCATGGGTTTAAATAGAGAGATATAGAAGACATTATAAATTTTGAGTGAGGGGGGGTAGAAGGAGTTTGAAAGTCACTGGGTTTATTACTTGCGTGATGCGAAAAAGCCAGATAAAGTGAGGAATAACCTTTATATTGGGGACAGTCTCAGATTATGTGTCAAAAACTACACTCACTAAACCAAAGAAAGGGTACCAGATTACTTTTGCGGTCAGCATTTTTCTAATAGCGTATAGCGGACTCTAGCAATTTAGCCTTGGTCGGAGCCTAAATATGAGAAAAATCTTGTTCCATGAACCCTACTGCTGGAAGAGAAGAATTAGAGATCGTGGAGAATTTGAGCAATATGGGATAAGAACCATAGATGATAAAAAAACAAGAAAAGCCGGTGGGCTTGTAAAAATGATTATTGTGAGCAAATTCTGCCTAAGCAAGAAGGAGTTCTAAATCACGGCTTACTCTTTCCGTTTGGCCATTGGTATGAGGATGATAACCTGAGGAGAAGTGAAAGCCGAATACCAATTCCTTACAAATCACCCACCAGAACTAATTTGGACACCATGAAGAAAATCTTTTTGATAAAAAGGGTTGTCAAGTGCAGAGGGAAGCTCTTTAAGAGGAATGAAGTGTGATAATCGGTCTACTACTACCCAGATGGTATTAAAGCCATGACTATCAGGCAATTCAGTCATAAAATCCATAGAGATGCTAGATCATGGTTTATCAGGAGGGAGCAAAGGACCAGAAGGAAGCTGCCGGGGAACTTTATGCCGACCACAAACATTCCAGGCCTGGATATATTGTTGCACATCTGAATGAATAGTTGGCCACCAATAACATCTTGAGAGAAGGGAAAGGGGCTTCTTCATTCCAGCATTGCCGGCAAACTTGTAATTGTGGCTTTGTACGCAGGTTAGGGCTCAGTTAGGTACAACCAGCAGGTGAGGTCTATGATATTGGTAGAATCCAAAATGGTCCTACAGTCTGGAGTAGTTTGGAGATCTGAATTGTCTAATGATCGGGACAAGGCATCAGCACTCAAGTTCTTGGAACCTGCCACGAAGATCATAACAAGATTAAACCGTGCAAAGAATGAAGACCAGCGAGCTTGCAGAGGATTAAGGCAATGAACTGATTGTGGATAAATGAGATTTTTATGATCTGTATATACTGGGACAGGGTGTATGGCCCCCTCCAGAAGGTGGCTCCATAGTTCTAGCACTGTCTTGATTGGCAGTAACTCTTCATCTCCAATTACTTAATTATTTTCGGTAGGAGAGAATTTTTGGAAAAAGAATCTGAAGGGGTGCAATATTCCTAAGTTGTCCTATTGGGACAGGGCAGCACTGATCCTTACAGTAGAAGCATCCTCCTTGAAGCAGAATTGCTGCGAGAGAACGGGTTGAGCTTATACAGTGGCCGAAGAAAAAGCTTTTTATATTTACTGAAATTCTTGAATGGCTTCAGAAGACCAAGACCTAGAGCACAAATGTGAGTAAAAGTGGCAATAGGTGCCATACCCAATGAGAAATCCTTAATAAACTGCTGGTAATAGTTGGCAAAATGGACAAAGCATTGGATGACTTTTAGGCCTAAAGGTTGGGGTCCCTTGAGGATTACATCCACCTTCTCTGGATATATCTGCAACCCTGATCCAGATAAAATATACCCGAGAAAAGGAACCCTAGGTAGTTCGAAGAGACATTTCTCTAACTTGCAGTACAAATGATGGTTACGAAGGTGACAGAAAACCTCTTTCACATGAGTTGGATGAGAAGACAAGTCTTTGGAGTAAATCAGAATATCATCAAGACAGATGACTATTAAGCAGTATAGCAGGTCATGGAAGATCTCATACACAAACCCCTGGAAGACCAAAGGAACATTGCAGAGCCCGGAAGGCATTACTAGGTATTCATAATGCCAGTCTCGGGTATTGAAGGCCGTCTTCCATCCTTCCCCTTGGCGCATTCTAATGAGATTATAGGCACCTCTCAGATCCAGCTTGGTGAAAAGCTTGACTCATTGGATGCAGTGAAAGAGCTCAGACATAAAGGGTAATGGGTAGCGATTTTTGATCATGATGGCATTTAGCTGACGATAGTCAATGCAAAGCCTTAGAGATCCATCCTTCTTCTTAACAACAAGAAACCAGTCCTCCTCTCCTTCACTGGAGAGGAGGACTTGTGTATGAACCCGTGCTCGAGATTGTCTGCAATGTATTCGGTCATGACCTTAGTTTTGGGAAACGAGAGTGAGTAAGGCGGGAACAAACTACTTGCATAGATTCTACCACACCACCAAAGGGTTCTGATCCTCGGTGCCAATCAAGAGTAGGATGACAGGAATGCTCTCTCTCCTGAGTCCGCTCCCTGAAGTGAATATCAACCTTGAATATCAAGCTTGACACTAAGGAATGTAAGCTTGTCGAAGTCAGATGGTAATTATCTGGAAGCCAACTTGTCGACCAGACCCTGCCAGAAGGCTGCTTCTAAAGTGTTATTGTTCCATCTTACATCGAAAGCAAGGGTTCAAAATTGCACAGCACGTTTCAGTGCTCAAAGAGCTATGGGAATGGGGAATGATGCATCCTGAAGAGACTGCGATCATTAAAGTTCCTGCCCACCAGAAAGGGAATGATCCCCTCATCATGGGTAATAACTCTGCATATGAAGCAGCCAAACTGGCTGCGTTATCTGGGATTTTCTGAGACCCAGATTACAAAGAAGTATCACCTTTTAAAGTGATGATACGAAACAAGACTCTGGAAGAAGGCCCAGTGTCATTTGAAGAGGAAAAAGCAAAGGATCCTCTTCTTATACCCCACATTACCACACCACAAGATCCCTGGTTGTCAGGTTAGCTCAAGAATAATTGAGTGAGATCCTGCTGTCTCAATGAGTATTGACTAAACTTCCCTGGAGGCACCGAGTCTTGGCAGATGTTCACCAAGGATTCCTGCAAGAGAATATGGGCTTCTGCGGTTCCCATCTTTCAAGTCGCGGCTCTCCAGGAAAGCTCCCAATGTGATAGCTAGAGAACAAGTTACATAGCGGAGGAATGAGTAAATTCGGACATCAAATGGTGGTAACAAAGATTACCATTTTATTATAAAACATTAATACAAGAGTTCAATGAAGACTTGAGTAATTTGCAAATGATGATCACGAAGACATACAAGAATAGTAACTGTCAGTAACATTCATTAATACAGGCTGCATATGCAATAATCAGAGTCTCCATTAGTAGTAAACTTGAGGCACAGGAATCAACAAAGTCCAAACATACTCAGCCATGATAGACAGAGCTTGTCACGGATAGTGGAGCTGATAACAGTAGTCAGCAATGCAGGCCAAGTATATAACAAATGTGGATCATAACATTTACCGGAAGCAGTGGAACAGCTATGCGGAGATTGAGACAGTCCAACATCCAGCAGTGATGGACACACAGCAGCGATGAATAGCAGCTTACCACGGATTATGGACAGGTGACAGTAGTCAGCAATACAGGCCGAGTAGATAACAGTGTAGATCATAGTGATTACCACAAGCAGTGGAACAGGTATGCAGAAATCGAGAAAGTCCAACATACAGCAGCGATGAACACATAGCAGTGATGAATAGCAGCTTATCATGGATTGTGGAACAGGTAACAATAGTCAGTAATGCAGGTCGAGTAGATAACAGGTGTAGATCATAAATGAGAGATATACACAAAAATAAACATAAAATCATCAAAGGCTAAAAAAGCCGTAGTATCAAACCTTCCAAAATTCAGTATAACTTCATAAAACTATGACAAGACTGCAGGACAAAATCATGTCTAATACATCCAAGGGACAGGATATCTACCCAAAAAAAATTATATAGAATAAAGTAGACCCTTATATAACAATAAACTAATAAAAGTGGAAATGTTCAGGATAAGACAGTCCGCTGAGCACAGACTGCTTTCAATAAAATATAGTTCCAATCGAAATACCTTTCTCCGCTAGATCTTCCGTTGGTCTGTTAATTTCATATGAGATATGATGTGGCGGATTATCATATAATCAATGGAACTTCAAGCTCACATCTTTATATTCCTGATGTAACGAGCATTCTCATATTCCTCCACATCGGCAATGATGTATAAAATAAAGAAAAAACGGAGAAACATAGCGTGATACTGCTAATTTCAAGGGACAATCCAAAAGTGGTATATAAACTTACATTTATTCAAACTCTTTAAAATAGCGTATAAAAACTTAAAACACACTTTATGTAGGTATTACTCGTACCAGATTGAAATAGGTAAAAGGCTTCCAAACGTCCGGCTGCACAAACCCGGGTTGTTACAGTCTTAGTCGGCTCCTTTACGAGAGAATACCTCACAGGTTCACCTGCTACCAACGCGTTTCAACTTTGAAAAAGTCTTTTCAAGGCAAAGCAGGTGTGTCATGATGAAGTCTTTATACCCTCCCCAATAAAAAGGTAAACGTGAAACCAATATGTTGCATAGAAATAATCACATTTCAAAAGATAAACTTATGTTTTCAATAGTTATACATATAATCAAATAAAACAAGAAGCATCTTTACAGATATCTTAACATAGCAATTAGAAAAAAAGAACTTAGCGTATTGAACTACCCAGGTGTAGTAATCACAGGTGCAGACCGTGACTAATAGTCTGCACTAGAAACAGAAATTAAAGTGACAGTCAGTGTTTAGATGCTCGGGTAGAGGTACCCAGGGAGCGTAGTGGGGAAGCACGGTGGCTAAGTGGTTAGCACTTCTGCCTCACAGCACTGGGGTCATGAGTTCAATTCCTGACCATGGCCTTATCTGTGTGGAGTTTGTATGTTCTCCCCGTGTTTGCATGGGTTTTCTCCGGTTTCCTCCCAAACTCCAAAAACATACTAGTAGGTTAATTGGCTGCTATCAAAATTGACCCTCGTCTCTTTCTGTGTGTGTGTGTGTTAGGGAATTTAGACTGTAAGCTCCAATGGGGCAGGGACTGATGTGAGTGAATTCTCTGTACAGCGCTGAGGAATCAGTGGCACTATATAAATAAATGGTGATGATGATGATGATAGTGTGACACTGGTCAATTAAACAGGGCATTCTGTGTCACACGAACATTGAGAGTTCAGAACCCCTGCCAGTTGTTCCTGCACATCATCAGGTAGAGCTGACAAGACTCAACCATGAGCTCCTCAGGCAACCTGGCCGAGATAAACTCATGTCCCTCTTAAAGGACAATTTATACTAGTAAGGGATGTCAAAGACAGTGGAAATTGTCACACAACAGTGTCTTGTGTGTGCACAAGTGAACCCGAGAGCTCCAGCTCTAAGCCAATACTACACCATGTGCCCCTTGCAGAAGGACCATGGGCTGCCCTACAGATAGATTTTATAGGACCACTACCAGCTGGCAGTCACAATTGTCGGTACGCCTTAGTAGTTGTGGTTGTATTTTCAAAATGAGTTGATGCCATCCCAACTGTAAATGACTTTGTTGCTACCACAGCAAGGGCCTTATGGGACCAGATTCTGTCACGTTGGGGAGTTCCCAGGATCATTGAATCTGATTGAGGAACACACTTTACTGGCAAGGTCATGAAAGCGCTTTGTGAACTACTGGACATAATACAGCAATTTTATGCACCTTATCATCCCCAGTCAGCCGGAATAGTAGAATGAATGAATCGAACAATTAAATCTCGTTTGACCAAGACACTGTTAGAGAAGGGCTCCTCTTGGGTGATGGCTCTACCTGCGATACTCATGGGTATTCGGGCAACTGAGCAACTACAACAGGAATCACTCCATTTGAGCTCATGACTGGTCGCAAAATGCGATTGCGAGAGATGTGTTCTTACAACAGGTGCAAAATAACCTGAAAAAACTGTTGCCATACGCAACCATCAGACTTTGGGAAGGAAAAAGATATACTACAGAAACTCAAGGACTCTAGCAATCAAGCTACAATCAAGCTGGAACATGATGCCACCAAAAATAATTAAAGTTTTGCATGATTTATAAGAAGATGCCAAAGTATCCTATTCTCATTCATCCCCAAATAGTTCTCATTATATTGGTATTAGTCATGCACTTTGTTTTAATACTTTTCTATAGAAAAATTAAAAGACAGCCTAAACAACAGGGTGAACTGACATACTGAAGAACAAGATATGAAGACTAAAAGACAACAAATGATGAACTATTAAAAGAAGGGAGTATGGGCTTTATGGACTTTGCGGGCTTTATGGACTTTGCAGGCTTTACGGTCTTTGCGGGAAGAGGAATTGCTTTACATGAATGTCATTGGTTTTTTTTAATTCCTTTGTGTCTTTTCTCTTTTTCTTCTCCATTCTTGTCTCTCTTCTCTCCTTTTCTCTTTCTTCTCTCCTGCTCTTTACACCCTCGGGGAAAGGGTGTTTTTTCCTCTATGGTTCCTTTTTTCCTGTTGTGCGCCAATAACACAAGAGGGTTTTTTTTATCTCCTCCATAGTTGGTAGGGAGAGGAAGAGAGAGTTTAAAATTATCGGGGTCTTTATCTCTCCCTCTCTCTTTATTTTTTTTGGTTCACCACCAAATATAGCGACAGATAGGTAAATTTTAATTGCAGTGTCATGTTTGCAACAACAGGGGGACTGTGAAGAGGGCACGGTGTGCGCGCGCATGATAAGTGCATGCACACACGTACATGGACTAACTGCACATGTGCGCGCTGCGCATACACAGTGCCTACAGTGTACGCGCCGATTGCATGGACACACCCTATCTGCACATGTGCCATTCACAGCAAGGAACCCAAGTCGGTACATACACAGGGGGGGAGACGCCAGGGGTGATGACATCTTCACTCCTTGCCCACACACACACACACACACAGTGTCCACGTGTGTGGTGAATCACCACACACACCTGGCCGCTGGGGAGGCAGGGAGTTTCCGGGTCTGGACTATAAAAGCCAGACCCGGGACTCCCCCTCTCTCTCTGCTACCTGCCTCTCTCTGGACAACGAGCATACACTACACTACAGAAAATATATACTACGCTACAGTAAAGGATTCTATACTACAGGATACAATGATTTAACAGTTATCATGATTGATAATATTATATCTATTAAGCTATATGTGTTTGTAATGTTGATTAACTATTTATATACATATAACTGCGTAGCTATTGTTTGATATCTGTGATAGTTGAATAGTGCAAGGATAGGGTCAGGAATAAAGGTAGAGAACCTATGGTTAATTTTATAATTGATATACTATGTTATGTTGAACAATGTTATGATATATGTGTGAACTGTGAATGCAGGGTTTTCTGTGTTAACAGTAAAATACTTTGATTTGAATACATATATATGTTGTAAGTATTGGTTATTTATAATGAATATATATTGTGAAGTACTGCTCAGATACAGTTATTATTGGATAAATAATTCTATTAAGCTTAAGTGTTATTTAGTGTGGTTAAAAGGATGAGTAAGGCAACATTGTTTAAGGAAAAATGCATAAAAGTGCGAGTTTTATAACGAGTGTATCTGACAACAGAATAAGAGGATAGCGTGTGCAACGAAGGCATAAATACGGGGTCCTTTTACACCAAGCTTGGTTCCAAAACTGTATTTAGAGAGCTCTGTGTTACACTGAAATGAATCATTATTGTTCCATCTGACCTTCTGATCCCTGGTACCAAAAACCAGTGTGAACTGTTCTTATTAGAACACTTAAACAAATAAACATCATCTGCTTCAGGATCCTGCTTGGCCGACTACTTACCTGCTGTAATTCCTGTGACCTGTAGATTACACCGGAATCTAATCCATTTTCTGGCTGTTCTGAGGTTGGAACCCAGCGTCTCGTACCAAGACTCTGCCCGCTACCTGCAGCTCCTGCCAGTGTGATAGGCCAGGGGAAACCCCACAGCACCCCTGATCTACAGGAAGAGGTCAGGAGTATCAGCCCAGGTGCCTAGTGAGGGGGTACTCTAGCAGCGACAGTTACCCAGAAGGATGCGGTTCTGGATGCCACTAAGGAGTCCAGTGCATGTAGTAAACTCTGTGAAAATAGTAGCTGTCTATGATAATCAAACCAGTACATTTAAGACTTGATTGTGGAATGCCGAGAAATGAAGGAGGGCTACACTGCTATAGTGTAAAATATACGCAACTTCAGGTAGATCTATGAGACAAGATGGAAAGTTCTAATCTCATTAGCTGCCTTAAAAACTCTGAGGGGAAAAAAATGCAACATGAATCATCTCTTACCTTTCACTGTAGATGTAAAAAAGATGCACTTCTATCTGGATTATAAATAGTAGGCATACCACAGCAATTATAGGCCGAGCCTTCCCTTAAAAACTGGGCATTGCTTGCCCTGGCACATATGATCTTATTGTATCGAAGAAGGGTCATCCCAACTAGCTGCTAACTAACTTTTTTACAAAGATTCTTTGGATCTCTGAAGATGTTGCCTTAGCGCTTTTTGAGCTTGAGAAGAAACTCTGCCGGCAATTCACACAGACTGAAATCTGAGGAAAATGAGGTAGAAAAGTTTCAATCCTGCTAAAACCAGCAATGGGAGGTGCAGAAGTATACATGTGTCAATGCTTTATTCAGAAACCACAAATATGTGACAGAGAAGACTTGTGGTTTGTTTAGAACCTATACTGCAGTCACTGTGAGATAAACAAAGTATACATGAATAATGTAGCTGTATTACCTGAGTAACAGTTCCTATATTTGAGTCTCACTTCCGCCAGTGTCAGTTCTCAGGAGAGCAGGTTGAACCATGGCCGAAAGTGCATATGCCGAAATTAATTTCACTAAGAAAATGGAGAAACCAGACAATCCCAACTGCAAAGATCAATCAGGTGAGACATTTAATATATAAATATTATATTATATAACTGTGTCAAATTATTGTTTAATCACCGACTCCTCTATCATCATTTATGGAACACTTTGAGAATGAATCAAAGGACAGAGGGAGGCAGAAAGAGCTGAGCAAACTTAAAACAAATAGTGTTTCCCAGTAGTCCCTTACTCAGCACAGTCCACGCTATAATAGCCTGTATACATATCACAGGATACATCTTCTGCACATCACACGTAGAGAGAACATGGGTTCTAGATTGAGAATGGTCCCCTCACTCCCACCAGAAAAGATAATCCACAATACAGAGCTATAATGCCCAAAATAAAGGCATAATAAACTTTTGTATAGATAAATGGAAACAGCTTTTATTCAATGTCAATTAATACAACAATTACATTGAGGTTAGGATAAGTGCTAGACAAGTAATATATAGGTTCACAGACACTATGGGGTAAATGTATCAAGCTGAGAGTTTTCCGACAGGTTTGAAAAACCAATCAGATTCTAGCTATCATTTATTTAATTAGTACATTATACAAAATGACAGCTAGAATCTGATTGGTTACTATAGGCAACATCTCCACTTTTCAAACCTGCCAGAAAACTATCAGCTTGATACATTTACCCCTATGAGTTCTCCAGCTCTCTAACATACTGTCCTGTCCAGACAGCAAAGGCACCAAAAATCTACCAAAATTAAGAGTAAGACAACTTCACTATCTCTCGGTTCAAGTCCTATCCTCACCACTATTCACTGTAGAAGGGGAAGAGCTAGATATATATATGTAATGGGGCACATGCTGGTAATATATATGTAATGGGGCACATACTGGTAATATATATGTAATGGGAACATGCTGGTAATATATATGTAATGAGGCACATGCTGGTAATATATATGTAATGGGCACATACTGGTAATATATATGTAATGGGGCACATACTGGTAATATATATGTAAGGGGCACATGCTGGTAATATATATGTAATGGAGCACATGCTGGTAATTTATATGTAATGGGCACATGCTGGTAATATATATGTAATGGAGCACATACTGGTAATATATATGTAATGGGCACATACTGGTAATATATATGTATGGGGCACATGCTGGTAATATATATGTAATGGGGCACATGGTGGTAATATATATGTAATGGGGCACATACTGGTAATATATATGTAATGGGGCACATACTGGTAATATATATGTAATGGGGCACATGGTGGTAATATATATGTAATGGAGCACATACTGGTAATATATATGTAATGGGCACATGCTGGTAATATATATGTAATGGGGCACATGCTGGTAATATATATGTAATGGAGCACATACTGGTAATATATATGTAATGGGGCACATGCTGGTAATATATATGTAATGGGCACATGCTGGTAATATATATGTAATGGAGCACATACTGGTAATATATATGTAATGGGGCACATGCTGGTAATATATAGGTAATGAGGCACATGCTGTTAATATATATGTAATGGGGCACATACTGGTAATATATATGTAATGGGGCACATGGTGGTAATATATATGTAATGGAGCACATACTGGTAATATATATGTAATGGGGCACATGGTGGTAATATATATGTAATGGGGCACATACTGGTAATATATATGTAATGGGCACATGCTGGTAATATATATGTAATGGGCACATGGTGGTAATATATATGTAATGGAGCACATACTGGTAATATATATGTAATGGGCACATACTGGTAATATCTATGTAATGGGGCACATACTGGTAATATATATGTAATGGGCACATACTGGTAATATATATGTAATGGGCACATGCTGGTAATATATATGTAATGGGCACATACTGGTAATATATATGTAATGGGCACATGCTGGTAATATATATGTAATGGGGCACATGCTGGTAATATATATGTAAGGGGCACATACTGGTAATATATATGTAATGGGCACATGCTGGTAATATATATGTAATGGGCACATACTGGTAATATATATGTAATGGGGCACATGGTGGTAATATATATGTAATGGGCACATGCTGGTAATATATATGTAATGGGGCACATGCTGGTAATATATATGTAATGGGGCACATACTGGTAATATATATGTAATGGGCACATGGTGGTAATATATATGTAATGGGCACATACTGGTAAAATCTATGTAATGGGGCACATACTGGTAATATATATGTAATGGGGCACATGGTGGTAATATATATGTAATGGGGCACATGCTGGTAATATATATGTAATGGGCACATACTGGTAATATATATGTAATGGGCACATGCTGGTAATATATATGTAATGGGCACAAGGTGGTAATATATATGTAATGGGGCACATGGTGGTAATATATATGTAATGGGGCACATACTGGTAATATATATGTAATGGGCACATACTGGTAATATATATGTAATGGGGCACATACTGGTAATATATATGTAATGGGCACATGGTGGTAATATATATGTAATGGGCACATGGTGGTAATATATATGTAATGGGCACATACTGGTAATATATATGTAATGGGGCACATACTGGTAATATATATGTAATGGGGCACATACTGGTAATATATATGTAATGGGCACATACTGGTAATATATATGTAATGGGGCACATACTGGTAATATCTGTGTAATGGGGCACATACTGGTAATATCTATGTAATGGGGCACATACTGGTAATATATATGTAATGGGGCACATGGTGGTAATATATATGTAATGGGGCACATGCTGGTAATATATATGTAATGGGCACATACTGGTAATATATATGTAATGGGCACATGCTGGTAATATATATGTAATGGGCACAAGGTGGTAATATATATGTAATGGGGCACATGGTGGTAATATATATGTAATGGGGCACATACTGGTAATATATATGTAATGGGCACATACTGGTAATATATATGTAATGGGGCACATACTGGTAATATATATGTAATGGGCACATGGTGGTAATATATATGTAATGGGCACATGGTGGTAATATATATGTAATGGGCACATACTGGTAATATATATGTAATGGGGCACATACTGGTAATATATATGTAATGGGGCACATACTGGTAATATATATGTAATGGGCACATACTGGTAATATATATGTAATGGGGCACATACTGGTAATATCTATGTAATGGGGCACATACTGGTAATATCTATGTAATGGGGCACATACTGGTAATATATATGTAATGGGGCACATGGTGGTAATATATATGTAATGGGGCACATGCTGGTAATATATATGTAATGGGCACATACTGGTAATATATATGTAATGGGCACATGCTGGTAATATATATGTAATGGGCACAAGGTGGTAATATATATGTAATGGGGCACATGGTGGTAATATATATGTAATGGGGCACATACTGGTAATATATATGTAATGGGCACATACTGGTAATATATATGTAATGGGCACATGCTGGTAATATATATGTAATGGGCACATACTGGTAATATATATGTAATGGGCACATGGTGGTAATATATATGTAATGGGGCACATGGTGGTAATATATATGTAATGGGGCACATACTGGTAATATATATGTAATGGGCACATACTGGTAATATATATGTAATGGGGCACATACTGGTAATATATATGTAATGGGCACATACTGGTAATATATATGTAATGGGCACATGGTGGTAATATATATGTAATGGGGCGCATGGTGGTAATATATATGTAATGGGCACATGGTGGTAATATATATGTAATGGGGCACATGCTGGTAATATATATGTAATGGGCACATGGTGGTAATATATATGTAATGGGCACATACTGGTAATATATATGTAATGGGCACATGCTGGTAATATATATGTAATGGGCACATACTGGTAATATATATGTAATGGGCACATACTGGTAATATATATGTAATGGGCACATGCTGGTAATATATATGTAAGGGGCACATGCTGGTAATATATATGTAATGGGCACATACTGGTAATATATATGTAATGGCCACATGGTGGTAATATATATGTAATGGGGCGCATGGTGGTAATATATATGTAATGGGCACATGCTGGTAATATATATGTAATGGGCACATACTGGTAATATATATGTAATGGGGCACATGCTGGTAATATATATGTAATGGGGCACATACTGGTAATATATATGTAATGGGGCGCATGGTGGTAATATATATGTAATGGGCACATGGTGGTAATATATATGTAATGGGGCACATGCTGGTAATATATATGTAATGGGCACATGCTGGTAATATATATGTAATGGGGCACATGCTGGTAATATATATGTAATGAGGCACATACTGGTAATATCTATGTAATGGGGCACATACTGGTAATATATATGTAATGGGGCACATGGTGGTAATATATATGTAATGGGGCACATGCTGGTAATATATATGTAATGGGCACATACTGGTAATATATATGTAATGGGCACATGCTGGTAATATATATGTAATGGGGCACATACTGGTAATATATATGTAATGGGCACATGGTGGTAATATATATGTAATGGGCACATACTGGTAATATATATGTAATGGGGCACATACTGGTAATATATATGTAATGGGCACATGCTGGTAATATATATGTAATGGGCACATACTGGTAATATATATGTAATGGGCACATGGTGGTAATATATATGTAATGGGGCACATGGTGGTAATATATATGTAATGGGGCACATACTGGTAATATATATGTAATGGGCACATACTGGTAATATATATGTAATGGGGCACATACTGGTAATATATATGTAATGGGCACATACTGGTAATATATATGTAATGGGCACATGGTGGTAATATATATGTAATGGGGCGCATGGTGGTAATATATATGTAATGGGCACATGGTGGTAATATATATGTAATGGGGCACATGCTGGTAATATATATGTAATGGGCACATGGTGGTAATATATATGTAATGGGCACATACTGGTAATATATATGTAATGGGCACATGCTGGTAATATATATGTAATGGGCACATACTGGTAATATATATGTAATGGGCACATGCTGGTAATATATATGTAATGGGCACATGCTGGTAATATATATGTAATGGGCACATACTGGTAATATATATGTAATGGAGCACATACTGGTAATATATATGTAATGGGGCACATGCTGGTAATATATATGTAATGGGGCACATGCTGGTAATATATATGTAATGGGGCACATACTGGTAATATATATGTAATGGGCACATGCTGGTAATATATATGTAAGGGGCACATGCTGGTAATATATATGTAATGGGCACATACTGGTAATATATATGTAATGGCCACATGGTGGTAATATATATGTAATGGGGCGCATGGTGGTAATATATATGTAATGGGCACATGCTGGTAATATATATGTAATGGGCACATACTGGTAATATATATGTAATGGGGCACATGGTGGTAATATATATGTAATGGGGCACATGCTGGTCATATATATGTAATGGGGCACATGGTGGTAATATATATGTAATGGGCACATGCTGGTAATATATATGTAATGGGGCACATGCTGGTAATATATATGTAATGGGGCACATACTGGTAATATATATGTAATGGGCACATGGTGGTAATATATATGTAATGGGCACATACTGGTAATATATATGTAATGGGGCACATACTGGTAATATATATGTAATGGGCACATGCTGGTAATATATATGTAATAGGCACATACTGGTAATATATATGTAATGGGCACATGGTGGTAATATATATGTAATGGGCACATGGTGGTAATATATATGTAATGGGCACATGGTGGTAATATATATGTAATGGGGCACATACTGGTAATATATATGTAATGGGCACATACTGGTAATATATATGTAATGGGCACATGCTGGTAATATATATGTAATAGGGCACATACTGGTAATATATATGTAATGGGGCACATGCTGGTAATATATATGTAATGAGGCACATGCTGGTAATATATATGTAATGGGCACATACTGGTAATATCTATGTAATGGGGCACATACTGGTAATATATATGTAATGGGGCACATGGTGGTAATATATATGTAATGGGGCACATGCTGGTAATATATATGTAATGGGCACATACTGGTAATATATATGTAATGGGCACATGCTGGTAATATATATGTAATGGGCACATGGTGGTAATATATATGTAATGGGCACATGGTGGTAATATATATGTAATGGGGCGCATGGTGGTAATATATATGTAATGGGCACATGGTGGTAATATATATGTAATGGGGCACATGCTGGTAATATATATGTAATGGGCACATGCTGGTAATATATATGTAATGGGGCACATGCTGGTAATATATATGTAATGGGCACATACTGGTAATATATATGTAATGGGCACATACTGGTAATATCTATGTAATGGGGCACATACTGGTAATATATATGTAATGGGCACATACTGGTAATATATATGTAATGGGCACATGCTGGTAATATATATGTAATGGGCACATACTGGTAATATATATGTAATGGGCACATGCTGGTAATATATATGTAATGGGGCACATGCTGGTAATATATATGTAAGGGGCACATACTGGTAATATATATGTAATGGGCACATGCTGGTAATATATATGTAATGGGCACATACTGGTAATATATATGTAATGGGGCACATGGTGGTAATATATATGTAATGGGGCACATGCTGGTAATATATATGTAATGGGGCACATGGTGGTAATATATATGTAATGGGCACATGCTGGTAATATATATGTAATGGGGCACATACTGGTAATATATATGTAATGGGCACATACTGGTAATATATATGTAATGGGGCACATACTGGTAATATATATGTAATGGGCACATGGTGGTAATATATATGTAATGGGCACATGGTGGTAATATATATGTAATGGGCACATACTGGTAATATATATGTAATGGGGCACATACTGGTAATATATATGTAATGGGGCACATACTGGTAATATATATGTAATGGGCACATACTGGTAATATATATGTAATGGGGCACATACTGGTAATATCTATGTAATGGGGCACATACTGGTAATATCTATGTAATGGGGCACATACTGGTAATATATATGTAATGGGGCACATGGTGGTAATATATATGTAATGGGGCACATGCTGGTAATATATATGTAATGGGCACATGCTGGTAATATATATGTAATGGGGCACAAGGTGGTAATATATATGTAATGGGGCACATGGTGGTAATATATATGTAATGGGGCACATACTGGTAATATATATGTAATGGGCACATACTGGTAATATATATGTAATGGGGCACATACTGGTAATATATATGTAATGGGGCGCATGGAGGTAATATATATGTAATGGGCACATGGTGGTAATATATATGTAATGGGGCACATGCTGGTAATATATATGTAATGGGCACATGCTGGTAATATATATGTAATGGGGCACATGCTGGTAATATATATGTAATGAGGCACATACTGGTAATATCTATGTAATGGGGCACATACTGGTAATATATATGTAATGGGGCACATGGTGGTAATATATATGTAATGGGGCACATGCTGGTAATATATATGTAATGGGCACATACTGGTAATATATATGTAATGGGCACATGCTGGTAATATATATGTAATGGGGCACATACTGGTAATATATATGTAATGGGCACATGGTGGTAATATATATGTAATGGGCACATACTGGTAATATATATGTAATGGGGCACATACTGGTAATATATATGTAATGGGCACATGCTGGTAATATATATGTAATGGGCACATACTGGTAATATATATGTAATGGGCACATGGTGGTAATATATATGTAATGGGGCACATGGTGGTAATATATATGTAATGGGGCACATACTGGTAATATATATGTAATGGGCACATACTGGTAATATATATGTAATGGGGCACATACTGGTAATATATATGTAATGGGCACATACTGGTAATATATATGTAATGGGCACATGGTGGTAATATATATGTAATGGGGCGCATGGTGGTACTATATATGTAATGGGCACATGGTGGTAATATATATGTAATGGGGCACATGCTGGTAATATATATGTAATGGGCACATGGTGGTAATATATATGTAATGGGCACATGGTGGTAATATATATGTAATGGGCACATACTGGTAAAATCTATGTAATGGGGCACATACTGGTAATATATATGTAATGGGGCACATGGTGGTAATATATATGTAATGGGGCACATGCTGGTAATATATATGTAATGGGCACATACTGGTAATATATATGTAATGGGCACATGCTGGTAATATATATGTAATGGGCACAAGGTGGTAATATATATGTAATGGGGCACATGGTGGTAATATATATGTAATGGGGCACATACTGGTAATATATATATAAAATGGGCACATACTGGTAATATATATGTAATGGGGCACATACTGGTAATATATATGTAATGGGGCACATGGTGGTAATATATATGTAATGGGGCACATACTGGTAATATCTATGTAATGGGGCACATACTGGTAATATCTATGTAATGGGGCACATACTGGTAATATATATGTAATGGGGCACATGGTGGTAATATATATGTAATGGGGCACATGCTGGTAATATATATGTAATGGGCACATACTGGTAATATATATGTAATGGGCACATACTGGTAATATATATGTAATGGGCACATGCTGGTAATATATATGTAATGGGCACAATGTGGTAATATATATGTAATGGGGCACATGGTGGTAATATATATGTAATGGGGCACATACTGGTAATATATATGTAATGGGCACATACTGGTAATATATATGTAATGGGGCACATACTGGTAATATATATGTAATGGGGCGCATGGTGGTAATATATATGTAATGGGCACATGGTGGTAATATATATGTAATGGGGCACATGCTGGTAATATATATGTAATGGGCACATGCTGGTAATATATATGTAATGGGGCACATGCTGGTAATATATATGTAATGAGGCACATACTGGTAATATCTATGTAATGGGGCACATACTGGTAATATATATGTAATGGGGCACATGGTGGTAATATATATGTAATGGGGCACATGCTGGTAATATATATGTAATGGGCACATACTGGTAATATATATGTAATGGGCACATGCTGGTAATATATATGTAATGGGGCACATACTGGTAATATATATGTAATGGGCACATGGTGGTAATATATATGTAATGGGCACATACTGGTAATATATATGTAATGGGGCACATACTGGTAATATATATGTAATGGGCACATGCTGGTAATATATATGTAATGGGCACATACTGGTAATATATATGTAATGGGCACATGGTGGTAATATATATGTAATGGGGCACATGGTGGTAATATATATGTAATGGGGCACATACTGGTAATATATATGTAATGGGCACATACTGGTAATATATATGTAATGGGGCACATACTGGTAATATATATGTAATGGGCACATACTGGTAATATATATGTAATGGGGCACAAGGTGGTAATATATATGTAATGGGGCACATGGTGGTAATATATATGTAATGGGGCACATACTGGTAATATATATGTAATGGGCACATACTGGTAATATATATGTAATGGGGCACATACTGGTAATATATATGTAATGGGGCGCATGGAGGTAATATATATGTAATGGGCACATGGTGGTAATATATATGTAATGGGGCACATGCTGGTAATATATATGTAATGGGCACATGCTGGTAATATATATGTAATGGGGCACATGCTGGTAATATATATGTAATGAGGCACATACTGGTAATATCTATGTAATGGGGCACATACTGGTAATATATATGTAATGGGGCACATGGTGGTAATATATATGTAATGGGGCACATGCTGGTAATATATATGTAATGGGCACATACTGGTAATATATATGTAATGGGCAAATGCTGGTAATATATATGTAATGGGGCACATACTGGTAATATATATGTAATGGGCACATGGTGGTAATATATATGTAATGGGCACATACTGGTAATATATATGTAATGGGGCACATACTGGTAATATATATGTAATGGGCACATGCTGGTAATATATATGTAATGGGCACATACTGGTAATATATATGTAATGGGCACATGGTGGTAATATATATGTAATGGGGCACATGGTGGTAATATATATGTAATGGGGCACATACTGGTAATATATATGTAATGGGCACATACTGGTAATATATATGTAATGGGGCACATACTGGTAATATATATGTAATGGGCACATACTGGTAATATATATGTAATGGGCACATGGTGGTAATATATATGTAATGGGGCGCATGGTGGTACTATATATGTAATGGGCACATGGTGGTAATATATATGTAATGGGGCACATGCTGGTAATATATATGTAATGGGCACATGGTGGTAATATATATGTAATGGGCACATGGTGGTAATATATATGTAATGGGCACATACTGGTAAAATCTATGTAATGGGGCACATACTGGTAATATATATGTAATGGGGCACATGGTGGTAATATATATGTAATGGGGCACATGCTGGTAATATATATGTAATGGGCACATACTGGTAATATATATGTAATGGGCACATGCTGGTAATATATATGTAATGGGCACAAGGTGGTAATATATATGTAATGGGGCACATGGTGGTAATATATATGTAATGGGGCACATACTGGTAATATATATGTAATGGGCACATACTGGTAATATATATGTAATGGGGCACATACTGGTAATATATATGTAATGGGCACATGGTGGTAATATATATGTAATGGGCACATGGTGGTAATATATATGTAATGGGCACATACTGGTAATATATATGTAATGGGGCACATACTGGTAATATATATGTAATGGGGCACATACTGGTAATATATATGTAATGGGCACATACTGGTAATATATATGTAATGGGGCACATACTGGTAATATCTATGTAATGGGGCACATACTGGTAATATCTATGTAATGGGGCACATACTGGTAATATATATGTAATGGGGCACATGGTGGTAATATATATGTAATGGGGCACATGCTGGTAATATATATGTAATGGGCACATACTGGTAATATATATGTAATGGGCACATGCTGGTAATATATATGTAATGGGCACAAGGTGGTAATATATATGTAATGGGGCACATGGTGGTAATATATATGTAATGGGGCACATACTGGTAATATATATGTAATGGGCACATACTGGTAATATATATGTAATGGGGCACATACTGGTAATATATATGTAATGGGGCGCATGGTGGTAATATATATGTAATGGGCACATGGTGGTAATATATATGTAATGGGGCACATGCTGGTAATATATATGTAATGGGCACATGCTGGTAATATATATGTAATGGGGCACATGCTGGTAATATATATGTAATGAGGCACATACTGGTAATATCTATGTAATGGGGCACATACTGGTAATATATATGTAATGGGGCACATGGTGGTAATATATATGTAATGGGGCACATGCTGGTAATATATATGTAATGGGCACATACTGGTAATATATATGTAATGGGCACATGCTGGTAATATATATGTAATGGGGCACATACTGGTAATATATATGTAATGGGCACATGGTGGTAATATATATGTAATGGGCACATACTGGTAATATATATGTAATGGGGCACATACTGGTAATATATATGTAATGGGCACATGCTGGTAATATATATGTAATGGGCACATACTGGTAATATATATGTAATGGGCACATGGTGGTAATATATATGTAATGGGGCACATGGTGGTAATATATATGTAATGGGGCACATACTGGTAATATATATGTAATGGGCACATACTGGTAATATATATGTAATGGGCACATACTGGTAATATATATGTAATGGGCACATGGTGGTAATATATATGTAATGGGGCACATGGTGGTAATATATATGTAATGGGCACATGGTGGTAATATATATGTAATGGGGCACATGCTGGTAATATATATGTAATGGGCACATGGTGGTAATATATATGTAATGGGCACATGGTGGTAATATATATGTAATGGGGCACATGCTGGTAATATATATGTAATGGGCACATGGTGGTAATATATATGTAATGGGCACATACTGGTAATATATATGTAATGGGCACATGCTGGTAATATATATGTAATGGGCACATACTGGTAATATATATGTAATGGGCACATGCTGGTAATATATATGTAATGGGCACATGCTGGTAATATATATGTAATGGGCACATACTGGTAATATATATGTAATGGAGCACATACTGGTAATATATATGTAATGGGGCACATGCTGGTAATATATATGTAATGGGGCACATGCTGGTAATATATATGTAATGGGGCACATACTGGTAATATATATGTAATGGGCACATGCTGGTAATATATATGTAAGGGGCACATGCTGGTAATATATATGTAATGGGCACATACTGGTAATATATATGTAATGGCCACATGGTGGTAATATATATGTAATGGGGCGCATGGTGGTAATATATATGTAATGGGCACATGCTGGTAATATATATGTAATGGGCACATACTGGTAATATATATGTAATGGGGCACATGGTGGTAATATATATGTAATGGGGCACATGCTGGTAATATATATGTAATGGGCACATGCTGGTAATATATATGTAATAGGCACATACTGGTAATATATATGTAATGGGCACATGGTGGTAATATATATGTAATGGGCAAATGGTGGTAATATATATGTAATGGGCACATGGTGGTAATATATATGTAATGGGGCACATACTGGTAATATATATGTAATGGGCACATACTGGTAATATATATGTAATGGGCACATGCTGGTAATATATATGTAATAGGGCACATACTGGTAATATATATGTAATGGCCACATGGTGGTAATATATATGTAATGGGGCGCATGGTGGTAATATATATGTAATGGGCACATGCTGGTAATATATATGTAATGGGCACATACTGGTAATATATATGTAATGGGGCACATGGTGGTAATATATATGTAATGGGGCACATGCTGGTAATATATATGTAATGGGCACATGGTGGTAATATATATGTAATGGGCACATGGTGGTAATATATATGTAATGGGCACATGGTGGTAATATATATGTAATGGGGCACATACTGGTAATATATATGTAATGAGGCACATACTGGTAATATCTATGTAATGGGGCACATACTGGTAATATATATGTAATGGGGCACATGGTGGTAATATATATGTAATGGGCACATGCTGGTAATATATATGTAATGGGGCACATGCTGGTAATATATATGTAATGGGCACATACTGGTAATATATATGTAATGGGCACATACTGGTAATATCTATGTAATGGGGCACATACTGGTAATATATATGTAATGGGCACATACTGGTAATATATATGTAATGGGCACATGCTGGTAATATATATGTAATGGGCACATACTGGTAATATATATGTAATGGGCACATGCTGGTAATATATATGTAATGGGGCACATGCTGGTAATATATATGTAAGGGGCACATACTGGTAATATATATGTAATGGGCACATGCTGGTAATATATATGTAATGGGCACATACTGGTAATATATATGTAATGGGGCACATGGTGGTAATATATATGTAATGGGGCACATGCTGGTAATATATATGTAATGGGGCACATGGTGGTAATATATATGTAATGGGCACATGCTGGTAATATATATGTAATGGGGCACATGCTGGTAATATATATGTAATGGGGCACATACTGGTAATATATATGTAATGGGCACATGGTGGTAATATATATGTAATGGGCACATACTGGTAATATCTATGTAATGGGGCACATACTGGTAATATATATGTAATGGGGCACATGGTGGTAATATATATGTAATGGGGCACATGCTGGTAATATATATGTAATGGGCACATACTGGTAATATATATGTAATGGGCACATGCTGGTAATATATATGTAATGGGCACAAGGTGGTAATATATATGTAATGGGGCACATGGTGGTAATATATATGTAATGGGGCACATACTGGTAATATATATGTAATGGGCACATACTGGTAATATATATGTAATGGGGCACATACTGGTAATATATATGTAATGGGCACATGGTGGTAATATATATGTAATGGGCACATGGTGGTAATATATATGTAATGGGCACATACTGGTAATATATATGTAATGGGGCACATGGTGGTAATATATATGTAATGGGGCACATACTGGTAATATATATGTAATGGGCACATACTGGTAATATATATGTAATGGGGCACATACTGGTAATATATATGTAATGGGCACATACTGGTAATATATATGTAATGGGGCACATACTGGTAATATATATGTAATGGGGCGCATGGAGTAATATATATGTAATGGGCACATGGTGGTAATATATATGTAATGGGGCACATGCTGGTAATATATATGTAATGGGCACATGCTGGTAATATATATGTAATGGGGCACATGCTGGTAATATATATGTAATGAGGCACATACGGGTAATATCTATGTAATGGGGCACATACTGGTAATATATATGTAATGGGGCACATGATGGTAATATATATGTAATGGGGCACATGCTGGTAATATATATGTAATGGGCACATACTGGTAATATATATGTAATGGGCACATGCTGGTAATATATATGTAATGGGGCACATACTGGTAATATATATGTAATGGGCACATGGTGGTAATATATATGTAATGGGCACATACTGGTAATATATATGTAATGGGGCACATACTGGTAATATATATGTAATGGGCACATGCTGGTAATATATATGTAATGGGCACATACTGGTAATATATATGTAATGGGCACATGGTGGTAATATATATGTAATGGGGCACATGGTGGTAATATATATGTAATGGGGCACATACTGGTAATATATATGTAATGGGCACATACTGGTAATATATATGTAATGGGGCACATACTGGTAATATATATGTAATGGGCACATACTGGTAATATATATGTAATGGGCACATGGTGGTAATATATATGTAATGGGGCGCATGGTGGTACTATATATGTAATGGGCACATGGTGGTAATATATATGTAATGGGGCACATGCTGGTAATATATATGTAATGGGCACATGGTGGTAATATATATGTAATGGGCACATACTGGTAATATATATGTAATGGGCACATGCTGGTAATATATATGTAATGGGCACATACTGGTAATATATATGTAATGGGCACATGCTGGTAATATATATGTAATGGGCACATGCTGGTAATATATATGTAATGGGCACATACTGGTAATATATATGTAATGGAGCACATACTGGTAATATATATGTAATGGGGCACATGCTGGTAATATATATGTAATGGGGCACATGCTGGTAATATATATGTAATGGGGCACATACTGGTAATATATATGTAATGGGCACATGCTGGTAATATATATGTAAGGGGCACATGCTGGTAATATATATGTAATGGGCACATACTGGTAATATATATGTAATGGCCACATGGTGGTAATATATATGTAATGGGGTGCATGGTGGTAATATATATGTAATGAGGCACATACGGGTAATATCTATGTAATGGGGCACATACTGGTAATATATATGTAATGGGGCACATGATGGTAATATATATGTAATGGGGCACATGCTGGTAATATATATGTAATGGGCACATACTGGTAATATATATGTAATGGGCACATGCTGGTAATATATATGTAATGGGGCACATACTGGTAATATATATGTAATGGGCACATGGTGGTAATATATATGTAATGGGCACATACTGGTAATATATATGTAATGGGGCACATACTGGTAATATATATGTAATGGGCACATGCTGGTAATATATATGTAATGGGCACATACTGGTAATATATATGTAATGGGCACATGGTGGTAATATATATGTAATGGGGCACATGGTGGTAATATATATGTAATGGGGCACATACTGGTAATATATATGTAATGGGCACATACTGGTAATATATATGTAATGGGGCACATACTGGTAATATATATGTAATGGGCACATACTGGTAATATATATGTAATGGGCACATGGTGGTAATATATATGTAATGGGGCGCATGGTGGTACTATATATGTAATGGGCACATGGTGGTAATATATATGTAATGGGGCACATGCTGGTAATATATATGTAATGGGCACATGGTGGTAATATATATGTAATGGGCACATACTGGTAATATATATGTAATGGGCACATGCTGGTAATATATATGTAATGGGCACATACTGGTAATATATATGTAATGGGCACATGCTGGTAATATATATGTAATGGGCACATGCTGGTAATATATATGTAATGGGCACATACTGGTAATATATATGTAATGGGGCACATGGTGGTAATATATATGTAATGGGGCACATGCTGGTAATATATATGTAATGGGGCACATGGTGGTAATATATATGTAATGGGCACATGCTGGTAATATATATGTAATGGGGCACATGCTGGTAATATATATGTAATGGGGCACATACTGGTAATATATATGTAATGGGCACATGGTGGTAATATATATGTAATGGGCACATACTGGTAATATATATGTAATGGGGCACATACTGGTAATATATATGTAATGGGCACATGCTGGTAATATATATGTAATGGGCACATACTGGTAATATATATGTAATGGGCACATGGTGGTAATATATATGTAATGGGCACATGGTGGTAATATATATGTAATGGGCACATGGTGGTAATATATATGTAATGGGGCACATACTGGTAATATATATGTAATGGGCACATACTGGTAATATATATGTAATGGGCACATGGTGGTAATATATATGTAATGGGCACATGCTGGTAATATATATGTAATAGGGCACATACTGGTAATATATATGTAATGGGGCACATGCTGGTAATATATATGTAATGAGGCACATACTGGTAATATATATGTAATGGGCACATACTGGTAATATCTATGTAATGGGGCACATACTGGTAATATATATGTAATGGGGCACATGGTGGTAATATATATGTAATGGGGCACATGCTGGTAATATATATGTAATGGGCACATACTGGTAATATATATGTAATGGGCACATGCTGGTAATATATATGTAATGGGCACATGGTGGTAATATATATGTAATGGGCACATGGTGGTAATATATATGTAATGGGGCGCATGGTGGTAATATATATGTAATGGGCACATGGTGGTAATATATATGTAATGGGGCACATGCTGGTAATATATATGTAATGGGCACATGCTGGTAATATATATGTAATGGGGCACATGCTGGTAATATATATGTAATGGGCACATACTGGTAATATATATGTAATGGGGCACATGGTGGTAATATATATGTAATGGGGCACATGCTGGTAATATATATGTAATGGGCACATGCTGGTAATATATATGTAATGGGGCACATGCTGGTAATATATATGTAATGGGCACATACTGGTAATATATATGTAATGGGGCACATGGTGGTAATATATATGTAATGGGGCACATGGTGGTAATATATATGTAATGGGGCACATGCTGGTAATATATATGTAATGAGCACATGCTGGTAATATATATGTAATGGGGCACATGCTGGTAATATATATGTAATGGGCACATACTGGTAATATATATGTAATGGGGCACATGGTGGTAATATATATGTAATGGGGCACATGGTGGTAATATATATGTAATGGGGCACATGCTGGTAATATATATGTAATGGGCACATACTGGTAATATATATGTAATGGGAACATGCTGGTAATATATATGTAATGGGGCACATACTGGTAATATATATGTAATGGGTACATGCTGGTAATATATATGTAAGGGGCACATGCAGGTAATATATATGTAATGGGCACATACTGGTAATATATTTGTAATGGGGCACATGCTGGTAATATATATGTAATGGGCACATGGTGGTAATATATATGTAATGGGGCACATGCTGGTAATATATATGTAATGGGCACATGCTGGTAATATATATGTAATGGGGCACATGCTGGTAATATATATGTAATGGGGCACATACTGGTAATATATATGTAATGGGGCACATACTGGTAATATATATGTAATGGGCACATGGTGGTAATATATATGTAATGGGCACATACTGGTAATATATATGTAATGGGGCACATACTGGTAATATATATGTAATGGGCACATGCTGGTAATATATATGTAATGTGCACATACTGGTAATATATATGTAATGGACACATGCTGGTAATATATATGTAATGGGCACAAGGTGGTAATATATATGTAATGGGGCACATACTGGTAATATATATGTAATGGGCACATACTGGTAATATATATGTAATGGGCACATGGTGGTAATATATATGTAATGGGCACATGGTGGTAATATATATGTAATGGGGCACATACTGGTAATATATATGTAATGGGCACATGCTGGTAATATATATGTAATGGGCACATGCTGGTAATATATATGTAATGAGGCACATACTGGTAATATCTATGTAATGGGGCACATGCTGGTAATATATATGTAATGGGCACATGGTGGTAATATATATGTAATGGGCACATACTGGTAATATATATGTAATGGGGCACATGCTGGTAATATATATGTAATGGGCACATGCTGGTAATATATATGTAATGGGCACATGCTGGTAATATATATGTAATGAGGCACATACTGGTAATATCTATGTAATGGGGCACATGCTGGTAATATATATGTAATGGGCACATGGTGGTAATATATATGTAATGGGGCACATACTGGTAATATATATGTAATGGGCACATACTGGTAATATATATGTAATGGGGCACATGGTGGTAATATATATGTAATGGGCACATACTGGTAATATATATGTAATGGGGCACATGCTGGTAATATATATGTAATGGGGCACATGCTGGTAATATATATGTAATGGGCACATACTGGTAATATATATGTAATGGGGCACATGGTGGTAATATATATGTAATGGGGCACATGGTGGTAATATATATGTAATGGGGCACATGCTGGTAATATATATGTAATGGGCACATGCTGGTAATATATATGTAATGGGGCACATGCTGGTAATATATATGTAATGGGCACATACTGGTAATATATATGTAATGGGGCACATGGTGGTAATATATATGTAATGGGGCACATGGTGGTAATATATATGTAATGGGGCACATACTGGTAATATATATGTAATGGGCACATACTGGTAATATATATGTAATGGGCACATGCTGGTAATATATATGTAATGGGGCACATACTGGTAATATATATGTAATGGGCACATGGTGGTAATATATATGTAATGGGCACATACTGGTAATATATATGTAATGGGGCACATGCTGGTAATATATATGTAATGGGCACATGGTGGTAATATATATGTAATGGGGCACATGCTGGTAATATATATGTAATGGGCACATGCTGGTAATATATATGTAATGGGGCACATGCTGGTAATATATATGTAATGAGGCACATACTGGTAATATCTATGTAATGGGGCACATACTGGTAATATATATGTAATGGGGCACATGGTGGTAATATATATGTAATGAGGCACATGCTGGTAATATATATGTAATGGACACATACTGGTAATATATATGTAATGGGCACATGCTGGTAATATATATGTAATGGGGCACATACTGGTAATATATATGTAATGGGCACATGGTGGTAATATATATGTAATGGGCACATACTGGTAATATATATGTAATGGGGCACATACTAGTAATATATATGTAATGGGCACATGCTGGTAATATATATGTAATGGGGCACATACTGGTAATATATATGTAATGGGCACATACTGGTAATATATATGTAATGGGGCACATACTGGTAATATATATGTAATGGGCACATGGTGGTAATATATATGTAATGGGCACATGGTGGTAATATATATGTAATGGGCACATACTGGTAATATATATGTAATGGGGCACATACTGGTAATATATATGTAATGGGGCACATACTGGTAATATATATGTAATGGGCACATACTGGTAATATATATGTAATGGGGCACATACTGGTAATATCTATGTAATGGGGCACATACTGGTAATATCTATGTAATGGGGCACATACTGGTAATATATATGTAATGGGGCACATGGTGGTAATATATATGTAATGGGGCACATGCTGGTAATATATATGTAATGGGCACATGCTGGTAATATATATGTAATGGGGCACAAGGTGGTAATATATATGTAATGGGGCACATGGTGGTAATATATATGTAATGGGGCACATACTGGTAATATATATGTAATGGGCACATACTGGTAATATATATGTAATGGGGCACATACTGGTAATATATATGTAATGGGGCGCATGGAGGTAATATATATGTAATGGGCACATGGTGGTAATATATATGTAATGGGGCACATGCTGGTAATATATATGTAATGGGCACATGCTGGTAATATATATGTAATGGGGCACATGCTGGTAATATATATGTAATGAGGCACATACTGGTAATATCTATGTAATGGGGCACATACTGGTAATATATATGTAATGGGGCACATGGTGGTAATATATATGTAATGGGGCACATGCTGGTAATATATATGTAATGGGCACATACTGGTAATATATATGTAATGGGCACATGCTGGTAATATATATGTAATGGGGCACATACTGGTAATATATATGTAATGGGCACATGGTGGTAATATATATGTAATGGGCACATACTGGTAATATATATGTAATGGGGCACATACTGGTAATATATATGTAATGGGCACATGCTGGTAATATATATGTAATGGGCACATACTGGTAATATATATGTAATGGGCACATGGTGGTAATATATATGTAATGGGGCACATGGTGGTAATATATATGTAATGGGGCACATACTGGTAATATATATGTAATGGGCACATACTGGTAATATATATGTAATGGGGCACATACTGGTAATATATATGTAATGGGCACATACTGGTAATATATATGTAATGGGCACATGGTGGTAATATATATGTAATGGGGCGCATGGTGGTACTATATATGTAATGGGCACATGGTGGTAATATATATGTAATGGGGCACATGCTGGTAATATATATGTAATGGGCACATGGTGGTAATATATATGTAATGGGCACATGGTGGTAATATATATGTAATGGGCACATACTGGTAAAATCTATGTAATGGGGCACATACTGGTAATATATATGTAATGGGGCACATGGTGGTAATATATATGTAATGGGGCACATGCTGGTAATATATATGTAATGGGCACATACTGGTAATATATATGTAATGGGCACATGCTGGTAATATATATGTAATGGGCACAAGGTGGTAATATATATGTAATGGGGCACATGGTGGTAATATATATGTAATGGGGCACATACTGGTAATATATATAAAATGGGCACATACTGGTAATATATATGTAATGGGGCACATACTGGTAATATATATGTAATGGGCACATGGTGGTAATATATATGTAATGGGCACATGGTGGTAATATATATGTAATGGGCACATACTGGTAATATATATGTAATGGGGCACATACTGGTAATATATATGTAATGGGGCACATACTGGTAATATATATGTAATGGGCACATACTGGTAATATATATGTAATGGGGCACATGGTGGTAATATATATGTAATGGGGCACATGGTGGTAATATATATGTAATGGGGCACATGCTGGTAATATATATGTAATGGGCACATGCTGGTAATATATATGTAATGGGGCACATGCTGGTAATATATATGTAATGGGCACATACTGGTAATATATATGTAATGGGGCACATGGTGGTAATATATATGTAATGGGGCACATGGTGGTAATATATATGTAATGGGGCACATACTGGTAATATATATGTAATGGGCACATACTGGTAATATATATGTAATGGGCACATGCTGGTAATATATATGTAATGGGGCACATACTGGTAATATATATGTAATGGGCACATGGTGGTAATATATATGTAATGGGCACATACTGGTAATATATATGTAATGGGGCACATGCTGGTAATATATATGTAATGGGCACATGGTGGTAATATATATGTAATGGGGCACATGCTGGTAATATATATGTAATGGGCACATGCTGGTAATATATATGTAATGGGGCACATGCTGGTAATATATATGTAATGAGGCACACACTGGTAATATCTATGTAATGGGGCACATACTGGTAATATATATGTAATGGGGCACATGGTGGTAATATATATGTAATGAGGCACATGCTGGTAATATATATGTAATGGACACATACTGGTAATATATATGTAATGGGCACATGCTGGTAATATATATGTAATGGGGCACATACTGGTAATATATATGTAATGGGCACATGGTGGTAATATATATGTAATGGGCACATACTGGTAATATATATGTAATGGGGCACATACTAGTAATATATATGTAATGGGCACATGCTGGTAATATATATGTAATGGGGCACATACTGGTAATATATATGTAATGGGCACATACTGGTAATATATATGTAATGGGGCACATACTGGTAATATATATGTAATGGGCACATGGTGGTAATATATATGTAATGGGCACATGGTGGTAATATATATGTAATGGGCACATACTGGTAATATATATGTAATGGGGCACATACTGGTAATATATATGTAATGGGGCACATACTGGTAATATATATGTAATGGGCACATACTGGTAATATATATGTAATGGGGCACATACTGGTAATATCTATGTAATGGGGCACATACTGGTAATATCTATGTAATGGGGCACATACTGGTAATATATATGTAATGGGGCACATGGTGGTAATATATATGTAATGGGGCACATGCTGGTAATATATATGTAATGGGCACATGCTGGTAATATATATGTAATGGGGCACAAGGTGGTAATATATATGTAATGGGGCACATGGTGGTAATATATATGTAATGGGGCACATACTGGTAATATATATGTAATGGGCACATACTGGTAATATATATGTAATGGGGCACATACTGGTAATATATATGTAATGGGGCGCATGGAGGTAATATATATGTAATGGGCACATGGTGGTAATATATATGTAATGGGGCACATGCTGGTAATATATATGTAATGGGCACATGCTGGTAATATATATGTAATGGGGCACATGCTGGTAATATATATGTAATGAGGCACATACTGGTAATATCTATGTAATGGGGCACATACTGGTAATATATATGTAATGGGGCACATGGTGGTAATATATATGTAATGGGGCACATGCTGGTAATATATATGTAATGGGCACATACTGGTAATATATATGTAATGGGCACATGCTGGTAATATATATGTAATGGGGCACATACTGGTAATATATATGTAATGGGCACATGGTGGTAATATATATGTAATGGGCACATACTGGTAATATATATGTAATGGGGCACATACTGGTAATATATATGTAATGGGCACATGCTGGTAATATATATGTAATGGGCACATACTGGTAATATATATGTAATGGGCACATGGTGGTAATATATATGTAATGGGGCACATGGTGGTAATATATATGTAATGGGGCACATACTGGTAATATATATGTAATGGGCACATACTGGTAATATATATGTAATGGGGCACATACTGGTAATATATATGTAATGGGCACATACTGGTAATATATATGTAATGGGCACATGGTGGTAATATATATGTAATGGGGCGCATGGTGGTACTATATATGTAATGGGCACATGGTGGTAATATATATGTAATGGGGCACATGCTGGTAATATATATGTAATGGGCACATGGTGGTAATATATATGTAATGGGCACATGGTGGTAATATATATGTAATGGGCACATACTGGTAAAATCTATGTAATGGGGCACATACTGGTAATATATATGTAATGGGGCACATGGTGGTAATATATATGTAATGGGGCACATGCTGGTAATATATATGTAATGGGCACATACTGGTAATATATATGTAATGGGCACATGCTGGTAATATATATGTAATGGGCACAAGGTGGTAATATATATGTAATGGGGCACATGGTGGTAATATATATGTAATGGGGCACATACTGGTAATATATATAAAATGGGCACATACTGGTAATATATATGTAATGGGGCACATACTGGTAATATATATGTAATGGGCACATGGTGGTAATATATATGTAATGGGCACATGGTGGTAATATATATGTAATGGGCACATACTGGTAATATATATGTAATGGGGCACATACTGGTAATATATATGTAATGGGGCACATACTGGTAATATATATGTAATGGGCACATACTGGTAATATATATGTAATGGGGCACATACTGGTAATATCTATGTAATGGGGCACATACTGGTAATATCTATGTAATGGGGCACATACTGGTAATATATATGTAATGGGGCACATGGTGGTAATATATATGTAATGGGGCACATGCTGGTAATATATATGTAATGGGCACATACTGGTAATATATATGTAATGGGCACATGCTGGTAATATATATGTAATGGGCACAAGGTGGTAATATATATGTAATGGGGCACATGGTGGTAATATATATGTAATGGGGCACATACTGGTAATATATATGTAATGGGCACATACTGGTAATATATATGTAATGGGGCACATACTGGTAATATATATGTAATGGGGCGCATGGTGGTAATATATATGTAATGGGCACATGGTGGTAATATATATGTAATGGGGCACATGCTGGTAATATATATGTAATGGGCACATGCTGGTAATATATATGTAATGGGGCACATGCTGGTAATATATATGTAATGAGGCACATACTGGTAATATCTATGTAATGGGGCACATACTGGTAATATATATGTAATGGGGCACATGGTGGTAATATATATGTAATGGGGCACATGCTGGTAATATATATGTAATGGGCACATACTGGTAATATATATGTAATGGGCACATGCTGGTAATATATATGTAATGGGGCACATACTGGTAATATATATGTAATGGGCACATGGTGGTAATATATATGTAATGGGCACATACTGGTAATATATATGTAATGGGGCACATACTGGTAATATATATGTAATGGGCACATGCTGGTAATATATATGTAATGGGCACATACTGGTAATATATATGTAATGGGCACATGGTGGTAATATATATGTAATGGGGCACATGGTGGTAATATATATGTAATGGGGCACATACTGGTAATATATATGTAATGGGGCACATGGTGGTAATATATATGTAATGGGGCACATACTGGTAATATATATGTAATGGGCACATACTGGTAATATATATGTAATGGGGCACATACTGGTAATATATATGTAATGGGGCGCATGGAGGTAATATATATGTAATGGGCACATGGTGGTAATATATATGTAATGGGGCACATGCTGGTAATATATATGTAATGGGCACATGCTGGTAATATATATGTAATGGGGCACATGCTGGTAATATATATGTAATGAGGCACATACTGGTAATATCTATGTAATGGGGCACATACTGGTAATATATATGTAATGGGGCACATGGTGGTAATATATATGTAATGGGGCACATGCTGGTAATATATATGTAATGGGCACATACTGGTAATATATATGTAATGGGCACATGCTGGTAATATATATGTAATGGGGCACATACTGGTAATATATATGTAATGGGCACATGGTGGTAATATATATGTAATGGGCACATACTGGTAATATATATGTAATGGGGCACATACTGGTAATATATATGTAATGGGCACATGCTGGTAATATATATGTAATGGGCACATACTGGTAATATATATGTAATGGGCACATGGTGGTAATATATATGTAATGGGGCACATGGTGGTAATATATATGTAATGGGGCACATACTGGTAATATATATGTAATGGGCACATACTGGTAATATATATGTAATGGGGCACATACTGGTAATATATATGTAATGGGCACATACTGGTAATATATATGTAATGGGCACATGGTGGTAATATATATGTAATGGGGCGCATGGTGGTACTATATATGTAATGGGCACATGGTGGTAATATATATGTAATGGGGCACATGCTGGTAATATATATGTAATGGGCACATGGTGGTAATATATATGTAATGGGCACATGGTGGTAATATATATGTAATGGGCACATACTGGTAAAATCTATGTAATGGGGCACATACTGGTAATATATATGTAATGGGGCACATGGTGGTAATATATATGTAATGGGGCACATGCTGGTAATATATATGTAATGGGCACATACTGGTAATATATATGTAATGGGCACATGCTGGTAATATATATGTAATGGGCACAAGGTGGTAATATATATGTAATGGGGCACATGGTGGTAATATATATGTAATGGGGCACATACTGGTAATATATATGTAATGGGCACATACTGGTAATATATATGTAATGGGGCACATACTGGTAATATATATGTAATGGGCACATGGTGGTAATATATATGTAATGGGCACATGGTGGTAATATATATGTAATGGGCACATACTGGTAATATATATGTAATGGGGCACATACTGGTAATATCTATGTAATGGGGCACATACTGGTAATATATATGTAATGGGGCACATGGTGGTAATATATATGTAATGGGGCACATGCTGGTAATATATATGTAATGGGCACATACTGGTAATATATATGTAATGGGCACATGCTGGTAATATATATGTAATGGGGCACATACTGGTAATATATATGTAATGGGCACATGGTGGTAATATATATGTAATGGGCACATACTGGTAATATATATGTAATGGGGCACATACTGGTAATATATATGTAATGGGCACATGCTGGTAATATATATGTAATGGGCACATACTGGTAATATATATGTAATGGGCACATGGTGGTAATATATATGTAATGGGGCACATGGTGGTAATATATATGTAATGGGGCACATACTGGTAATATATATGTAATGGGCACATACTGGTAATATATATGTAATGGGGCACATACTGGTAATATATATGTAATGGGCACATACTGGTAATATATATGTAATGGGCACATGGTGGTAATATATATGTAATGGGGCACATGGTGGTAATATATATGTAATGGGCACATGGTGGTAATATATATGTAATGGGGCACATGCTGGTAATATATATGTAATGGGCACATGGTGGTAATATATATGTAATGGGCACATGGTGGTAATATATATGTAATGGGGCACATGCTGGTAATATATATGTAATGGGCACATGGTGGTAATATATATGTAATGGGCACATACTGGTAATATATATGTAATGGGCACATGCTGGTAATATATATGTAATGGGCACATACTGGTAATATATATGTAATGGGCACATGCTGGTAATATATATGTAATGGGCACATGCTGGTAATATATATGTAATGGGCACATACTGGTAATATATATGTAATGGAGCACATACTGGTAATATATATGTAATGGGGCACATGCTGGTAATATATATGTAATGGGGCACATGCTGGTAATATATATGTAATGGGGCACATACTGGTAATATATATGTAATGGGCACATGCTGGTAATATATATGTAAGGGGCACATGCTGGTAATATATATGTAATGGGCACATACTGGTAATATATATGTAATGGCCACATGGTGGTAATATATATGTAATGGGGCGCATGGTGGTAATATATATGTAATGGGCACATGCTGGTAATATATATGTAATGGGCACATACTGGTAATATATATGTAATGGGGCACATGGTGGTAATATATATGTAATGGGGCACATGCTGGTAATATATATGTAATGGGCACATGCTGGTAATATATATGTAATAGGCACATACTGGTAATATATATGTAATGGGCACATGGTGGTAATATATATGTAATGGGCACATGGTGGTAATATATATGTAATGGGCACATGGTGGTAATATATATGTAATGGGGCACATACTGGTAATATATATGTAATGGGCACATACTGGTAATATATATGTAATGGGCACATGCTGGTAATATATATGTAATAGGGCACATACTGGTAATATATATGTAATGGCCACATGGTGGTAATATATATGTAATGGGGCGCATGGTGGTAATATATATGTAATGGGCACATGCTGGTAATATATATGTAATGGGCACATACTGGTAATATATATGTAATGGGGCACATGGTGGTAATATATATGTAATGGGGCACATGCTGGTAATATATATGTAATGGGCACATGGTGGTAATATATATGTAATGGGCACATGGTGGTAATATATATGTAATGGGCACATGGTGGTAATATATATGTAATGGGGCACATACTGGTAATATATATGTAATGAGGCACATACTGGTAATATCTATGTAATGGGGCACATACTGGTAATATATATGTAATGGGGCACATGGTGGTAATATATATGTAATGGGCACATGCTGGTAATATATATGTAATGGGGCACATGCTGGTAATATATATGTAATGGGCACATACTGGTAATATATATGTAATGGGCACATACTGGTAATATCTATGTAATGGGGCACATACTGGTAATATATATGTAATGGGCACATACTGGTAATATATATGTAATGGGCACATGCTGGTAATATATATGTAATGGGCACATACTGGTAATATATATGTAATGGGCACATGCTGGTAATATATATGTAATGGGGCACATGCTGGTAATATATATGTAAGGGGCACATACTGGTAATATATATGTAATGGGCACATGCTGGTAATATATATGTAATGGGCACATACTGGTAATATATATGTAATGGGGCACATGGTGGTAATATATATGTAATGGGGCACATGCTGGTAATATATATGTAATGGGGCACATGGTGGTAATATATATGTAATGGGCACATGCTGGTAATATATATGTAATGGGGCACATGCTGGTAATATATATGTAATGGGGCACATACTGGTAATATATATGTAATGGGCACATGGTGGTAATATATATGTAATGGGCACATACTGGTAATATCTATGTAATGGGGCACATACTGGTAATATATATGTAATGGGGCACATGGTGGTAATATATATGTAATGGGGCACATGCTGGTAATATATATGTAATGGGCACATACTGGTAATATATATGTAATGGGCACATGCTGGTAATATATATGTAATGGGCACAAGGTGGTAATATATATGTAATGGGGCACATGGTGGTAATATATATGTAATGGGGCACATACTGGTAATATATATGTAATGGGCACATACTGGTAATATATATGTAATGGGGCACATACTGGTAATATATATGTAATGGGCACATGGTGGTAATATATATGTAATGGGCACATGGTGGTAATATATATGTAATGGGCACATACTGGTAATATATATGTAATGGGGCACATACTGGTAATATATATGTAATGGGGCACATACTGGTAATATATATGTAATGGGCACATACTGGTAATATATATGTAATGGGGCACATACTGGTAATATCTATGTAATGGGGCACATACTGGTAATATCTATGTAATGGGGCACATACTGGTAATATATATGTAATGGGGCACATGGTGGTAATATATATGTAATGGGGCACATGCTGGTAATATATATGTAATGGGCACATGCTGGTAATATATATGTAAAGGGGCACAAGGTGGTAATATATATGTAATGGGGCACATGGTGGTAATATATATGTAATGGGGCACATACTGGTAATATATATGTAATGGGCACATACTGGTAATATATATGTAATGGGGCACATACTGGTAATATATATGTAATGGGCACATACTGGTAATATATATGTAATGGGGCACATACTGGTAATATATATGTAATGGGGCGCATGGAGTAATATATATGTAATGGGCACATGGTGGTAATATATATGTAATGGGGCACATGCTGGTAATATATATGTAATGGGCACATGCTGGTAATATATATGTAATGGGGCACATGCTGGTAATATATATGTAATGAGGCACATACGGGTAATATCTATGTAATGGGGCACATACTGGTAATATATATGTAATGGGCACATACTGGTAATATATATGTAATGGGCACATGCTGGTAATATATATGTAATGGGGCACATACTGGTAATATATATGTAATGGGCACATGGTGGTAATATATATGTAATGGGCACATACTGGTAATATATATGTAATGGGGCACATACTGGTAATATATATGTAATGGGCACATGCTGGTAATATATATGTAATGGGCACATACTGGTAATATATATGTAATGGGCACATGGTGGTAATATATATGTAATGGGGCACATGGTGGTAATATATATGTAATGGGGCACATACTGGTAATATATATGTAATGGGCACATACTGGTAATATATATGTAATGGGGCACATACTGGTAATATATATGTAATGGGCACATACTGGTAATATATATGTAATGGGCACATGGTGGTAATATATATGTAATGGGGCGCATGGTGGTACTATATATGTAATGGGCACATGGTGGTAATATATATGTAATGGGGCACATGCTGGTAATATATATGTAATGGGCACATGGTGGTAATATATATGTAATGGGCACATACTGGTAATATATATGTAATGGGCACATGCTGGTAATATATATGTAATGGGCACATACTGGTAATATATATGTAATGGGCACATGCTGGTAATATATATGTAATGGGCACATGCTGGTAATATATATGTAATGGGCACATACTGGTAATATATATGTAATGGAGCACATACTGGTAATATATATGTAATGGGGCACATGCTGGTAATATATATGTAATGGGGCACATGCTGGTAATATATATGTAATGGGGCACATACTGGTAATATATATGTAATGGGCACATGCTGGTAATATATATGTAAGGGGCACATGCTGGTAATATATATGTAATGGGCACATACTGGTAATATATATGTAATGGCCACATGGTGGTAATATATATGTAATGGGGTGCATGGTGGTAATATATATGTAATGGGCACATGCTGGTAATATATATGTAATGGGCACATACCGGTAATATATATGTAATGGGGCACATGGTGGTAATATATATGTAATGGGGCACATGCTGGTAATATATATGTAATGGGGCACATGGTGGTAATATATATGTAATGGGCACATGCTGGTAATATATATGTAATGGGGCACATGCTGGTAATATATATGTAATGGGGCACATACTGGTAATATATATGTAATGGGCACATGGTGGTAATATATATGTAATGGGCACATACTGGTAATATATATGTAATGGGGCACATACTGGTAATATATATGTAATGGGCACATGCTGGTAATATATATGTAATGGGCACATACTGGTAATATATATGTAATGGGCACATGGTGGTAATATATATGTAATGGGCACATGGTGGTAATATATATGTAATGGGCACATGGTGGTAATATATATGTAATGGGGCACATACTGGTAATATATATGTAATGGGCACATACTGGTAATATATATGTAATGGGCACATGGTGGTAATATATATGTAATGGGCACATGCTGGTAATATATATGTAATAGGGCACATACTGGTAATATATATGTAATGGGGCACATGCTGGTAATATATATGTAATGAGGCACATACTGGTAATATATATGTAATGGGCACATACTGGTAATATCTATGTAATGGGGCACATACTGGTAATATATATGTAATGGGGCACATGGTGGTAATATATATGTAATGGGGCACATGCTGGTAATATATATGTAATGGGCACATACTGGTAATATATATGTAATGGGCACATGCTGGTAATATATATGTAATGGGCACATGGTGGTAATATATATGTAATGGGCACATGGTGGTAATATATATGTAATGGGGCGCATGGTGGTAATATATATGTAATGGGCACATGGTGGTAATATATATGTAATGGGGCACATGCTGGTAATATATATGTAATGGGCACATGCTGGTAATATATATGTAATGGGGCACATGCTGGTAATATATATGTAATGGGCACATACTGGTAATATATATGTAATGGGGCACATGGTGGTAATATATATGTAATGGGGCACATGCTGGTAATATATATGTAATGGGCACATGCTGGTAATATATATGTAATGGGGCACATGCTGGTAATATATATGTAATGGGCACATACTGGTAATATATATGTAATGGGGCACATGGTGGTAATATATATGTAATGGGGCACATGGTGGTAATATATATGTAATGGGGCACATGCTGGTAATATATATGTAATGGGCACATGCTGGTAATATATATGTAATGGGGCACATGCTGGTAATATATATGTAATGGGCACATACTGGTAATATATATGTAATTGGGCACATGGTGGTAATATATATGTAATGGGGCACATGGTGGTAATATATATGTAATGGGGCACATGCTGGTAATATATATGTAATGGGCACATACTGGTAATATATATGTAATGGGAACATGCTGGTAATATATATGTAATGGGGCACATACTGGTAATATATATGTAATGGGTACATGCTGGTAATATATATGTAAGGGGCACATGCAGGTAATATATATGTAATGGGCACATACTGGTAATATATATGTAATGGGGCACATGCTGGTAATATATATGTAATGGGCACATGGTGGTAATATATATGTAATGGGGCACATGCTGGTAATATATATGTAATGGGCACATGCTGGTAATATATATGTAATGGGGCACATGCTGGTAATATATATGTAATGGGGCACATACTGGTAATATATATGTAATGGGGCACATACTGGTAATATATATGTAATGGGCACATGGTGGTAATATATATGTAATGGGCACATACTGGTAATATATATGTAATGGGGCACATACTGGTAATATATATGTAATGGGCACATGCTGGTAATATATATGTAATGTGCACATACTGGTAATATATATGTAATGGACACATGCTGGTAATATATATGTAATGGGCACAAGGTGGTAATATATATGTAATGGGGCACATGGTGGTAATATATATGTAATGGGGCACATACTGGTAATATATATGTAATGGGCACATACTGGTAATATATATGTAATGGGCACATGGTGGTAATATATATGTAATGGGCACATGGTGGTAATATATATGTAATGGGGCACATACTGGTAATATATATGTAATGGGCACATGCTGGTAATATATATGTAATGGGCACATGCTGGTAATATATATGTAATGAGGCACATACTGGTAATATCTATGTAATGGGGCACATGCTGGTAATATATATGTAATGGGCACATGGTGGTAATATATATGTAATGGGCACATACTGGTAATATATATGTAATGGGGCACATGCTGGTAATATATATGTAATGGGCACATGCTGGTAATATATATGTAATGGGCACATGCTGGTAATATATATGTAATGAGGCACATACTGGTAATATCTATGTAATGGGGCACATGCTGGTAATATATATGTAATGGGCACATGGTGGTAATATATATGTAATGGGGCACATACTGGTAATATATATGTAATGGGCACATGCTGGTAATATATATGTAATGGGCACATGCTGGTAATATATATGTAATGAGGCACATACTGGTAATATCTATGTAATGGGGCACATGCTGGTAATATATATGTAATGGGCACATGGTGGTAATATATATGTAATGGGCACATACTGGTAATATATATGTAATGGGGCACATGCTGGTAATATATATGTAATGGGGCACATGGTGGTAATATATATGTAATGGGCACATACTGGTAATATATATGTAATGGGGCACATGCTGGTAATATATATGTAATGGGGCACATGCTGGTAATATATATGTAATGGGCACATACTGGTAATATATATGTAATGGGGCACATGGTGGTAATATATATGTAATGGGGCACATGGTGGTAATATATATGTAATGGGGCACATGCTGGTAATATATATGTAATGGGCACATGCTGGTAATATATATGTAATGGGGCACATGCTGGTAATATATATGTAATGGGCACATACTGGTAATATATATGTAATGGGGCACATGGTGGTAATATATATGTAATGGGGCACATGGTGGTAATATATATGTAATGGGGCACATACTGGTAATATATATGTAATGGGCACATACTGGTAATATATATGTAATGGGCACATGCTGGTAATATATATGTAATGGGGCACATACTGGTAATATATATGTAATGGGCACATGGTGGTAATATATATGTAATGGGCACATACTGGTAATATATATGTAATGGGGCACATGCTGGTAATATATATGTAATGGGCACATGGTGGTAATATATATGTAATGGGGCACATGCTGGTAATATATATGTAATGGGCACATGCTGGTAATATATATGTAATGGGGCACATGCTGGTAATATATATGTAATGAGGCACATACTGGTAATATCTATGTAATGGGGCACATACTGGTAATATATATGTAATGGGGCACATGGTGGTAATATATATGTAATGAGGCACATGCTGGTAATATATATGTAATGGACACATACTGGTAATATATATGTAATGGGCACATGCTGGTAATATATATGTAATGGGGCACATACTGGTAATATATATGTAATGGGCACATGGTGGTAATATATATGTAATGGGCACATACTGGTAATATATATGTAATGGGGCACATACTGGTAATATATATGTAATGGGCACATGCTGGTAATATATATGTAATGGGCACATACTGGTAATATATATGTAATGGGCACATGGTGGTAATATATATGTAATGGGGCACATGGTGGTAATATATATGTAATGAGCACATACTGGAAATATATATGTAATGGGCACATGCTGGTAATATATATGTAATGGGCACATACTGGTAATATATATGTAATGGGGCACATACTGGTAATATATATGTAATGGGCACATGGTGGTAATATATATGTAATGGGCACATGCTGGTAATATATATGTAATGGGCACATGGTGGTAATATATATGTAATGGGCACATACTTGTAATATATATGTAATGGGCACATGGTGGTAATATATATGTAATGGGCACATACTGGTAATATATATGTAATGGGGCACATACTGGTAATATATATGTAATGGGGCACATGCTGGTAATATATATGTAATGGGGCACATGGTGGTAATATGTATGTAATGAGCACATACTGGTAATATATATGTAATGGGCACATACTGGTAATATATATGTAATGGGCACATACTGGTAATATATATGTAATGGGGCACATGGTGGTAATATATATGTAATGAGCACATACTGGTAATATATATGTAATGGGCACATACTAGTAATATATATGTAATGGGCACATACTGGTAGTATATATGTAATGGGCACATACTGGTTATATATATGTAATGGGCACATACTGGTAATATATATGTAATGGGCATATACTGGTAATATATATGTAATGGGCACATACTTTTAATATATATGTAAGGGGCACATGCTGGTAATATATATGTAATGGGCACATACTGGTAATATATATGTAATAGGCACATGCAGGTAATATATATGTAATGGGGCACATGCTGGTAATATATATGTAATGGGGCACATGCTGGTAATATATATGTAATGGGCACATACTGGTAATATATATGTAATGGGCACATGCTGGTAATATATATGTAATGGGCACATGGTGGTAATATATATGTAATGGGGCACATACTGGTAATATATATGTAATGGGGCACATACTGGTAATATATATGTAATGGGGCACATACTGGTCATATATATGTAATGGGCACATACTGGTAATATATATGTAATGGGCACATGCTGGTAATATATATGTAATGGGCACATGCTGGTAATATATATGTAATGGGCACATACTGGTAATATATATGTAATGGGCACATACTGGTAATATATATGTAATGGGGCACATGCTGGTAATATATATGTAATGGGCACATGGTGGTAATATATATGTAATGGGGCACATACTGGTAATATATATGTAATGGGCACATACTGGTAATATATATGTAATGGGCACATGCTGGTAATATATATGTAAGGGGCACATGCTGGTACTATATATGTAAGGGGCACATGGTGGTAATATATATGTAATGGGCACATGCTGGTAATATATATGTAATGGGCACATGCTGGTAATATATATGTAATGGGGCACATGCTGGTAATATATATGTAATGGGCACATGGTGGTAATATATATGTAATGGGCACATGCTGGTAATATATATGTAATGAGCACATACTGGTAATATATATGTAATGGGCACATGCTGGTAATATATATGTAATGGGCACATGGTGGTAATATATATGTAATGGGCACATACTTGTAATATATATGTAATGGGCACATGGTGGTAATATATATGTAATGGGCACATACTGGTAATATATATGTAATGGGGCACATACTGGTAATATATATGTAATGGGGCACATGCTGGTAATATATATGTAATGGGGCACATGGTGGTAATATGTATGTAATGAGCACATACTGGTAATATATATGTAATGGGCACATACTGGTAATATATATGTAATGGGCACATACTGGTAATATATATGTAATGGGGCACATGGTGGTAATATATATGTAATGAGCACATACTGGTAATATATATGTAATGGGCACATACTAGTAATATATATGTAATGGGCACATACTGGTAGTATATATGTAATGGGCACATACTGGTTATATATATGTAATGGGCACATACTGGTAATATATATGTAATGGGCATATACTGGTAATATATATGTAATGGGCACATACTTTTAATATATATGTAAGGGGCACATGCTGGTAATATATATGTAATGGGCACATACTGGTAATATATATGTAATAGGCACATGCAGGTAATATATATGTAATGGGGCACATGCTGGTAATATATATGTAATGGGGCACATGCTGGTAATATATATGTAATGGGCACATACTGGTAATATATATGTAATGGGCACATGCTGGTAATATATATGTAATGGGCACATGGTGGTAATATATATGTAATGGGGCACATACTGGTAATATATATGTAATGGGGCACATACTGGTAATATATATGTAATGGGGCACATACTGGTAATATATATGTAATGGGCACATACTGGTAATATATATGTAATGGGCACATGCTGGTAATATATATGTAATGGGCACATGCTGGTAATATATATGTAATGGGCACATACTGGTAATATATATGTAATGGGCACATACTGGTAATATATATGTAATGGGGCACATGCTGGTAATATATATGTAATGGGCACATGGTGGTAATATATATGTAATGGGGCACATACTGGTAATATATATGTAATGGGCACATACTGGTAATATATATGTAATGGGCACATGCTGGTAATATATATGTAAGGGGCACATGCTGGTACTATATATGTAAGGGGCACATGGTGGTAATATATATGTAATGGGCACATGCTGGTAATATATATGTAATGGGCACATGCTGGTAATATATATGTAATGGGGCACATGCTGGTAATATATATGTAATGGGCACATGGTGGTAATATATATGTAATGGGCACATGCTGGTAATATATATGTAATGAGCACATACTGGTAATATATATGTAATGGGCACATGCTGGTAATATATATGTAATGGGCACATGGTGGTAATATATATGTAATGGGGCACATGCTGGTAATATATATGTAATGGGGCACATACTGGTAATATATATGTAATGGGGCACATGCTGGTAATATATATGTAATGGGCACATGCTGGTAATATATATGTAATGGGGCACATGGTGGTAATATATATGTAATGGGGCACATACTGGTAATATCTATGTAATGGGGCACATACTGGTAATATATATGTACTGGGCACATGCTGGTAATATATATGTAATGAGGCACATGCAGGTAATATATATGTAATGGGGCACATACTGGTAATATCTATGTAATGGGGCACATACTGGTAATATATATGTAATGGGGCACATGGTGGTAATATATATGTACTGGGCACATGCTGGTAATATATATTTAATGAGGCACATGCAGGTAATATATATGTAATGGGCACATGCTGGTAATATATATGTAATGGGGCACATGCTGGTAATATATATGTAATGGGCACATGGTGGTAATATATATGTAATGGGGCACATACTGGTAATATATATGTAATGGGCACATACTGGTAATATATATGTAATGGGCACATACTGTTAATATATATGTAATGGGGCACATGGTGGTAATATATATGTAATGGGGCACATGCTGGTAATATATATGTAATGGGGCACATGCTGGTAATATATATGTAATGGGCACATACTGGTAATATATATGTAATGGGAACATGCTGGTAATATATATGTAATGGGGCACATACTGGTAATATATATGTAATGGGCACATGCTGGTAATATATATGTAAGGGGCACATGCAGGTAATATATATGTAATGGGCACATACTGGTAATATATATGTAATGGGGCACATGCTGGTAATATATATGTAATGGGCACATGGTGGTAATATATATGTAATGGGGCACATGCTGGTAATATATATGTAATGGGCACATGCTGGTAATATATATGTAATGGGGCACATGCTGGTAATATATATGTAATGGGGCACATGCTGGTAATATATATGTAATGGGGCACATACTGGTAATATATATGTAATGGGCACATGGTGGTAATATATATGTAATGGGCACATACTGGTAATATATATGTAATGGGGCACATACTGGTAATATATATGTAATGGGCACATGCTGGTAATATATATGTAATGTGCACATACTGGTAATATATATGTAATGGACACATGCTGGTAATATATATGTAATGGGCACAAGGTGGTAATATATATGTAATGGGGCACATGGTGGTAATATATATGTAATGGGGCACATACTGGTAATATATATGTAATGGGCACATACTGGTAATATATATGTAATGGGCACATGGTGGTAATATATATGTAATGGGCACATGGTGGTAATATATATGTAATGGGGCGCATGGTGGTAATATATATGTAATGGGCACATGGTGGTAATATATATGTAATGGGGCACATGCTGGTAATATATATGTAATGGGCACATGCTGGTAATATATATGTAATGGGGCACATGCTGGTAATATATATGTAATGAGGCACATACTGGTAATATATATGTAATGGGGCACATGCTGGTAATATATATGTAATGGGCACATGGTGGTAATATATATGTAATGGGCACATACTGGTAATATATATGTAATGGGGCACATGCTGGTAATATATATGTAATGGGGCACATGGTGGTAATATATATGTAATGGGCACATACTGGTAATATATATGTAATGGGGCACATGCTGGTAATATATATGTAATGGGGCACATGCTGGTAATATATATGTAATGGGCACATACTGGTAATATATATGTAATGGGGCACATGGTGGTAATATATATGTAATGGGGCACATGGTGGTAATATATATGTAATGGGGCACATGCTGGTAATATATATGTAATGGGCACATGCTGGTAATATATATGTAATGGGGCACATGCTGGTAATATATATGTAATGGGCACATACTGGTAATATATATGTAATGGGGCACATGGTGGTAATATATATGTAATGGGGCACATGGTGGTAATATATATGTAATGGGGCACATACTGGTAATATATATGTAATGGGCACATACTGGTAATATATATGTAATGGGCACATGCTGGTAATATATATGTAATGGGGCACATACTGGTAATATATATGTAATGGGCACATGGTGGTAATATATATGTAATGGGCACATACTGGTAATATATATGTAATGGGGCACATGCTGGTAATATATATGTAATGGGCACATGGTGGTAATATATATGTAATGGGGCACATGCTGGTAATATATATGTAATGGGCACATGCTGGTAATATATATGTAATGGGGCACATGCTGGTAATATATATGTAATGAGGCACATACTGGTAATATCTATGTAATGGGGCACATACTGGTAATATATATGTAAAGGGGCACATGGTGGTAATATATATGTAATGAGGCACATGCTGGTAATATATATGTAATGGACACATACTGGTAATATATATGTAATGGGCACATGCTGGTAATATATATGTAATGGGGCACATACTGGTAATATATATGTAATGGGCACATGGTGGTAATATATATGTAATGGGCACATACTGGTAATATATATGTAATGGGGCACATACTGGTAATATATATGTAATGGGCACATGCTGGTAATATATATGTAATGGGCACATACTGGTAATATATATGTAATGGGCACATGGTGGTAATATATATGTAATGGGGCACATGGTGGTAATATATATGTAATGAGCACATACTGGAAATATATATGTAATGGGCACATGCTGGTAATATATATGTAATGGGCACATACTGGTAATATATATGTAATGGGGCACATACTGGTAATATATATGTAATGGGCACATGGTGGTAATATATATGTAATGGGCACATGCTGGTAATATATATGTAATGGGCACATGGTGGTAATATATATGTAATGGGCACATACTTGTAATATATATGTAATGGGCACATGGTGGTAATATATATGTAATGGGCACATACTGGTAATATATATGTAATGGGGCACATACTGGTAATATATATGTAATGGGGCACATGCTGGTAATATATATGTAATGGGGCACATGGTGGTAATATGTATGTAATGAGCACATACTGGTAATATATATGTAATGGGCACATACTGGTAATATATATGTAATGGGCACATACTGGTAATATATATGTAATGGGGCACATGGTGGTAATATATATGTAATGAGCACATACTGGTAATATATATGTAATGGGCACATACTAGTAATATATATGTAATGGGCACATACTGGTAGTATATATGTAATGGGCACATACTGGTTATATATATGTAATGGGCACATACTGGTAATATATATGTAATGGGCATATACTGGTAATATATATGTAATGGGCACATACTTTTAATATATATGTAAGGGGCACATGCTGGTAATATATATGTAATGGGCACATACTGGTAATATATATGTAATAGGCACATGCAGGTAATATATATGTAATGGGGCACATGCTGGTAATATATATGTAATGGGGCACATGCTGGTAATATATATGTAATGGGCACATACTGGTAATATATATGTAATGGGCACATGCTGGTAATATATATGTAATGGGCACATGGTGGTAATATATATGTAATGGGGCACATACTGGTAATATATATGTAATGGGGCACATACTGGTAATATATATGTAATGGGGCACATACTGGTAATATATATGTAATGGGCACATACTGGTAATATATATGTAATGGGCACATGCTGGTAATATATATGTAATGGGCACATGCTGGTAATATATTTGTAATGGGCACATACTGGTAATATATATGTAATGGGCACATACTGGTAATATATATGTAATGGGGCACATGCTGGTAATATATATGTAATGGGCACATGGTGGTAATATATATGTAATGGGGCACATACTGGTAATATATATGTAATGGGCACATACTGGTAATATATATGTAATGGGCACATGCTGGTAATATATATGTAAGGGGCACATGCTGGTACTATATATGTAAGGGGCACATGGTGGTAATATATATGTAATGGGCACATGCTGGTAATATATATGTAATGGGCACATGCTGGTAATATATATGTAATGGGGCACATGCTGGTAATATATATGTAATGGGCACATGGTGGTAATATATATGTAATGGGGCACATACTGGTAATATATATGTAATGGGCACATACTGGTAATATATATGTAATGGGCACATACTGGTAATATATATGTAATGGGGCACATGCTGGTAATATATATGTAATGGGCACATGGTGGTAATATATATGTAATGGGGCACATACTGGTAATATATATGTAATGGGCACATACTGGTAATATATATGTAATGGGGCACATGCTGGTAATATATATGTAAGGGGCAAATACTGGTAATATATATGTAATGGGCACATGCTGGTAATATATATGTAATGGGCACATGGTGGTAATATATATGTAATGGGGCACATGCTGGTAATATATATGTAATGGGCACATACTGGTAATATATATGTAATGGGCACATGCTGGTAATATATATGTAATGGGCACATACTGGTAATATATATGTAATGGGGCACATGCTGGTAATATATATGTAATGGGCACATGGTGGTAATATATATGTAATGGGCACATGCTGGTAATATATATGTAATGGGCACATACTGGTAATATATATGTAATGGGGCACATACTGGTAATATATATGTAATGGGCACATACTGGTAATATATATGTAATGGGCACATACTGGTAATATATATGTAATGGGGCACATGCTGGTAATATATATGTAATGGGCACATGGTGGTAATATATATGTAATGGGCACATGCTGGTAATATATATGTAATAGGCACATACTGGTAATATATATGTAATGGGGCACATACTGGTAATATATATGTAATGGGCACATACTGGTAATATATATGTAATGGGCACATGCTGGTAATATATATGTAAGGGGCACATGCTGGTAATATATATGTAAGGGGCACATGGTGGTAATATATATGTAATGGGCACATGCTGGTAATATATATGTAATGGGCACATACTGGTAATATATATGTAAGGGGCACATGGTGGTAATATATATGTAATGGGGCACATACTGGTAATATATATGTAATGGGCACATGGTGGTAATATATATGTAATGGGGCACATACTGGTAATATATATGTAATGGGGCACATGCTGGTAATATATATGTAATGGGCACATGGTGGTAATATATATGTAATGGGCACATGGTGGTAATATATATGTAATGGGCACATACTGGTAATATATATGTAATGGGGCACATACTGGTAATATATATGTAATGGGGCACATACTGGTAATATATATGTAATGGGCACATGCTGGTAATATATATGTAATGAGGCACATGCTGGTAATATATATGTAATGGGCACATACTGGTAATATATATGTAATGGGGCACATACTGGTAATATATATGTAATGGGCACATACTGGTAATATATATGTAATGGGCACATACTGGTAATATATATGTAATGGGGCACATGCTGGTAATATATATGTAATGGGCACATGGTGGTAATATATATGTAATGGGCACATACTGGTAATATATATGTAATGGGCACATGGTGGTAATATATATGTAATGGGCACATGCTGGTAATATATATGTAATGAGCACATACTGGTAATATATATGTAATGGGCACATGCTGGTAATATATATGTAATGGGCACATGGTGGTAATATATATGTAATGGGGCACATGCTGGTAATATATATGTAATGGGGCACATACTGGTAATATATATGTAATGGGGCACATACTGGTAATATCTATGTAATGGGGCACATACTGGTAATATATATGTAATGGGGCACATGGTGGTAATATATATGTAATGGGGCACATACTGGTAATATCTATGTAATGGGGCACATACTGGTAATATATATGTACTGGGCACATGCTGGTAATATATATGTAATGAGGCACATGCAGGTAATATATATGTAATGGGGCACATACTGGTAATATCTATGTAATGGGGCACATACTGGTAATATATATGTAATGGGGCACATGGTGGTAATATATATGTACTGGGCACATGCTGGTAATATATATGTAATGAGGCACATGCAGGTAATATATATGTAATGGGGCACATACTGGTAATATCTATGTAATGGGGCACATACTGGTAATATATATGTAATGGGGCACATGGTGGTAATATATATGTACTGGGCACATGCTGGTAATATATATGTAATGGGGCACATACTGGTAATATCTATGTAATGGGGCACATACTGGTAATATATATGTAATGGGGCACATGGTGGTAATATATATGTACTGGGCACATACTGGTAATATATATGTAATGGGGCACATGCTGGTAATATATATGTAATGGGCACATGCTGGTAATATATATGTAATGGGCACATACTCATAATATATATATAATGGGCACATGCTGGTAATATATATGTAATGGGGCACATACTGGTAATATATATGTAATGGGCACATGCTGGTAATATATATGTAATGGGCACATGGTGGTAATATATATGTAATGGGCACATGGTGGTAATATATATGTAATGGGCACATGGTGGTAATATATATGTAATGGGGCACATGCTGGTAATATATATGTAATGGGCACATGCTGGTAATATATATGTAATGGGGCACATACTGGTAATATATATTTAATGGGCACATGCTGGTAATATATATGTAATGGGCACATGGTGGTAATATATATGTAATGGGCACATGCTGGTAATATATATGTAATGGGCACATACTGGTAATATATATGTAAGGAGCACATGCTGGTAATATATATGTAATGGGCACATGGTGGTAATATATATGTAATGGGCACATACTGGTAATATATATGTAATGGGCACATGCTGGTAATATATATGTAATGGGGCACATGCTGGTAATATATATGTAATGGGCACATGCTGGTAATATATATGTAATGGGGCACATACTGGTAATATATATTTAATGGGCACATGCTGGTAATATATATGTAATGGGCACATGGTGGTAATATATATGTAATGGGCACATGCTGGTAATATATATGTAATGGGCACATACTGGTAATATATATGTAAGGAGCACATGCTGGTAATTTATATGTAATGGGCACATGGTGGTAATATATATGTAATGGGCACATACTGGTAATATATATGTAAGGGGCACATGCTGGTAATATATATGTAATGGGCACATGGTGGTAATATATATGTAATGGGCACATACTGGTAATATATATGTAAGGGGCACATGCTGGTAATATATATGTAATGGGCACATGCTGGTAATATATATGTAATGGGCACATACTGGTAATATATATGTAAGGGGCACATACTGGTAATATATATGTAATGGGGCACATGGTGGTAATATATATGTAATGGGCACATGGTGGTAATAAATATGTAATGGGCACATGGTGGTAATATATATGTAATGGGCACATGCTGGTAATATATATGTAATGGGCACATGGTGGTAATATATATGTAATGGGCACATACTGGTAATATATATGTAATGGGGCACATACTGGTAATATATATGTAATGGGCACATGGTGGTAATATATATGTAATGGGCACATGCTGGTAATATATATGTAATGGGCACATGGTGGTAATATATATGTAATGGGCACATACTTGTAATATATATGTAATGGGCACATGGTGGTAATATATATGTAATGGGCACATACTGGTAATATATATGTAATGGGGCACATACTGGTAATATATATGTAATGGGCACATGGTGGTAATATATATGTAATGGGCACATGCTGGTAATATATATGTAATGGGCACATGGTGGTAATATATATGTAATGGGCACATACTTGTAATATATATGTAATGGGCACATGGTGGTAATATATATGTAATGGGCACATACTGGTAATATATATGTAATGGGGCACATACTGGTAATATATATGTAATGGGGCACATGCTGGTAATATATATGTAATGGGGCACATGGTGGTAATATGTATGTAATGAGCACATACTGGTAATATATATGTAATGGGCACATACTGGTAATATATATGTAATGGGCACATACTGGTAATATATATGTAATGGGGCACATACTGGTAATATATATGTAATGGGCACATGCTGGTAATATATATGTAATGGGCACATGCTGGTAATATATATGTAATGGGCACATGGTGGTAATATATATGTAATGGGCACATACTTGTAATATATATGTAATGGGCACATGGTGGTAATATATATGTAATGGGCACATACTGGTAATATATATGTAATGGGGCACATACTGGTAATATATATGTAATAGGCACATGGTGGTAATATATATGTAATGGGCACATGCTGGTAATATATATGTAATGGGCACATGGTGGTAATATATATGTAATGGGCACATACTTGTAATATATATGTAATGGGCACATGGTGGTAATATATATGTAATGGGCACATACTGGTAATATATATGTAATGGGGCACATACTGGTAATATATATGTAATGGGGCACATGCTGGTAATATATATGTAATGGGGCACATGGTGGTAATATGTATGTAATGAGCACATACTGGTAATATATATGTAATGGGCACATACTGGTAATATATATGTAATGGGCACATACTGGTAATATATATGTAATGGGGCACATGGTGGTAATATATATGTAATGAGCACATACTGGTAATATATATGTAATGGGCACATACTAGTAATATATATGTAATGGGCACATACTGGTAGTATATATGTAATGGGCACATACTGGTAATATATATGTAATGGGCACATACTGGTAATATATATGTAATGGGCACATACTGGTAATATATATGTAATGGGCACATACTTTTAATATATATGTAAGGGGCACATGCTGGTAATATATATGTAAGGGGCACATACTGGTAATATATATGTAATAGGCACATGCAGGTAATATATATGTAATGGGGCACATGCTGGTAATATATATGTAATGGGGCACATGCTGGTAATATATATGTAATGGGCACATACTGGTAATATATATGTAATGGGCACATGCTGGTAATATATATGTAATGGGCACATGGTGGTAATATATATGTAATGGGGCACATACTGGTAATATATATGTAATGGGGCACATACTGGTAATATATATGTAATGGGGCACATACTGGTAATATATATGTAATGGGCACATACTGGTAATATATATGTAATGGGCACATGCTGGTAATATATATGTAATGGGCACATGCTGGTAATATATATGTAATGGGCACATACTGGTAATATATATGTAATGGGCACATACTGGTAATATATATGTAATGGGGCACATGCTGGTAATATATATGTAATGGGCACATGGTGGTAATATATATGTAATGGGGCACATACTGGTAATATATATGTAATGGGCACATACTGGTAATATATATGTAATGGGCACATGCTGGTAATATATATGTAAGGGGCACATGCTGGTACTATATATGTAAGGGGCACATGGTGGTAATATATATGTAATGGGCACATGCTGGTAATATATATGTAATGGGCACATGCTGGTAATATATATGTAATGGGGCACATGCTGGTAATATATATGTAATGGGCACATGGTGGTAATATATATGTAATGGGGCACATACTGGTAATATATATGTAATGGGCACATACTGGTAATATATATGTAATGGGCACATACTGGTAATATATATGTAATGGGGCACATGCTGGTAATATATATGTAATGGGCACATGGTGGTAATATATATGTAATGGGGCACATACTGGTAATATATATGTAATGGGCACATACTGGTAATATATATGTAATGGGGCACATGCTGGTAATATATATGTAATGGGCACATGGTGGTAATAAATATGTAATGGGCACATGCTGGTAATATATATGTAATGGGCACATGGTGGTAATATATATGTAATGGGGCACATACTGGTAATATATATGTAATGGGCACATGGTGGTAATATATATGTAATGGGGCACATACTGGTAATATATATGTAATGGAGCACATACTGGTAATATATATGTAAGGGGCACATACTGGTAATATATATGTAATGGGCACATGCTGGTAATATATATGTAATGGGCACATGGTGGTAATATATATGTAATGGGGCACATGCTGGTAATATATATGTAATGGGCACATACTGGTAATATATATGTAATGGGCACATGCTGGTAATATATATGTAATGGGCACATACTGGTAATATATATGTAATGGGGCACATGCTGGTAATATATATGTAATGGGCACATGGTGGTAATATATATGTAATGGGCACATGCTGGTAATATATATGTAATGGGCACATACTGGTAATATATATGTAATGGGGCACATACTGGTAATATATATGTAATGGGCACACACTGGTAATATATATGTAATGGGCACATACTGGTAATATATATGTAATGGGGCACATGCTGGTAATATATATGTAATGGGCACATGGTGGTAATATATATGTAATGGGCACATGCTGGTAATATATATGTAATGGGCACATACTGGTAATATATATGTAATGGGGCACATACTGGTAAAATATATGTAATGGGCACATACTGGTAATATATATGTAATGGGCACATGCTGGTAATATATATGTAAGGGGCACATGCTGGTAATATATATGTAAGGGGCACATGGTGGTAATATATATGTAATGGGGCACATGCTGGTAATATATATGTAAGGGGCACATGGTGGTAATATATATGTAATGAGGCACATACTGGTAATATCTATGTAATGGGGCACATACTGGTAATATATATGTACTGGGCACATGCTGGTAATATATATGTAATGAGGCACATGCAGGTAATATATATGTAATGGGGCACATACTGGTAATATCTATGTAATGGGGCACATGCTGGTAATATATATGTAATGGGCACATACTGGTAATATATATGTAAGGGGCACATGGTGGTAATATATATGTAATGGGGCACATACTGGTAATATATATGTAATGGGCACATGGTGGTAATATATATGTAATGGGGCACATACTGGTAATATATATGTAATGGGCACATGGTGGTAATATATATGTATTGGGCACATGGTGGTAATATATATGTAATGGGCACATACTGGTAATATATATGTAATGGGGCACATACTGGTAATATATATGTAATGGGGCACATACTGGTAATATATATGTAATGGGCACATGCTGGTAATATATATGTAATGAGGCACATGCTGGTAATATATATGTAATGGGCACATACTGGTAATATATATGTAATGGGGCACATACTGGTAATATATATGTAATGGGCACATACTGGTAATATATATGTAATGGGCACATACTGGTAATAAATATGTAATGGGGCACATGCTGGTAATATATATGTAATGGGCACATGGTGGTAATATATATGTAATGGGCACATACTGGTAATATATATGTAATGGGCACATGGTGGTAATATATATGTAATGGGCACATGCTGGTAATATATATGTAATGAGCACATACTGGTAATATATATGTAATGGGCACATGCTGGTAATATATATGTAATGGGCACATGGTGGTAATATATATGTAATGGGGCACATGCTGGTAATATATATGTAATGGGGCACATACTGGTAATATATATGTAATGGGGCACATACTGGTAATATCTATGTAATGGGGCACATACTGGTAATATATATGTAATGGGGCACATGGTGGTAATATATATGTAATGGGGCACATACTGGTAATATCTATGTAATGGGGCACATACTGGTAATATATATGTACTGGGCACATGCTGGTAATATATATGTAATGAGGCACATGCAGGTAATATATATGTAATGGGGCACATACTGGTAATATCTATGTAATGGGGCACATACTGGTAATATATATGTAATGGGGCACATGGTGGTAATATATATGTACTGGGCACATGCTGGTAATATATATGTAATGAGGCACATGCTGGTAATATATATGTAATGGGGCACATACTGGTAATATCTATGTAATGGGGCACATACTGGTAATATATATGTAATGGGGCACATGGTGGTAATATATATGTACTGGGCACATGCTGGTAATATATATGTAATGGGGCACATACTGGTAATATCTATATAATGGGGCACATACTGGTAATATATATGTAATGGGGCACATGGTGGTAATATATATGTACTGGGCACATACTGGTAATATATATGTAATGGGGCACATGCTGGTAATATATATGTAATGGGCACATGCTGGTAATATATATGTAATGGGCACATACTCATAATATATATATAATGGGCACATGCTGGTAATATATATGTAATGGGGCACATACTGGTAATATATATGTAATGGGCACATGCTGGTAATATATATGTAATGGGCACATGGTGGTAATATATATGTAATGGGCACATGGTGGTAATATATATGTAATGGGCACATGGTGGTAATATATATGTAATGGGGCACATGCTGGTAATATATATGTAATGGGCACATGCTGGTAATATATATGTAATGGGGCACATACTGGTAATATATATTTAATGGGCACATGCTGGTAATATATATGTAATGGGCACATGGTGGTAATATATATGTAATGGGCACATGCTGGTAATATATATGTAATGGGCACATACTGGTAATATATATGTAAGGAGCACATGCTGGTAATATATATGTAATGGGCACATGGTGGTAATATATATGTAATGGGCACATACTGGTAATATATATGTAATGGGCACATGCTGGTAATATATATGTAATGGGGCACATGCTGGTAATATATATGTAATGGGCACATGCTGGTAATATATATGTAATGGGGCACATACTGGTAATATATATTTAATGGGCACATGCTGGTAATATATATGTAATGGGCACATGGTGGTAATATATATGTGATGGGCACATGCTGGTAATATATATGTAATGGGCACATACTGGTAATATATATGTAAGGAGCACATGCTGGTAATATATATGTAATGGGCACATGGTGGTAATATATATGTAATGGGCACATACTGGTAATATATATGTAAGGGGCACATGCTGGTAATATATATGTAATGGGGCACATGGTGGTAATATATATGTAATGGGCACATACTGGTAATATATATGTAAGGGGCACATGCTGGTAATATATATGTAATGGGCACATGCTGGTAATATATATGTAATGGGCACATACTGGTAATATATATGTAAGGGGCACATACTGGTAATATATATGTAATGGGGCACATGCTGGTAATATATATGTAATGGGCACATACTGGTAATATATATGTAAGGGGCACATGGTGGTAATATATATGTAATGGGGCACATACTGGTAATATATATGTAATGGGCACATGGTGGTAATATATATGTAATGGGGCACATACTGGTAATATATATGTAATGGGCACATGGTGGTAATATATATGTATTGGGCACATGGTGGTAATATATATGTAATGGGCACATACTGGTAATATATATGTAATGGGGCACATACTGGTAATATATATGTAATGGGGCACATACTGGTAATATATATGTAATGGGCACATGCTGGTAATATATATGTAATGAGGCACATGCTGGTAATATATATGTAATGGGCACATACTGGTAATATATATGTAATGGGGCACATACTGGTAATATATATGTAATGGGCACATACTGGTAATATATATGTAATGGGCACATACTGGTAATAAATATGTAATGGGGCACATGCTGGTAATATATATGTAATGGGCACATGGTGGTAATATATATGTAATGGGCACATACTGGTAATATATATGTAATGGGCACATGGTGGTAATATATATGTAATGGGCACATGCTGGTAATATATATGTAATGAGCACATACTGGTAATATATATGTAATGGGCACATGCTGGTAATATATATGTAATGGGCACATGGTGGTAATATATATGTAATGGGGCACATGCTGGTAATATATATGTAATGGGGCACATACTGGTAATATATATGTAATGGGGCACATACTGGTAATATCTATGTAATGGGGCACATACTGGTAATATATATGTAATGGGGCACATGGTGGTACTATATATGTAATGGGGCACATACTGGTAATATCTATGTAATGGGGCACATACTGGTAATATATATGTACTGGGCACATACTGGTAATATATATGTAATGAGGCACATGCAGGTAATATATATGTAATGGGGCACATACTGGTAATATCTATGTAATGGGGCACATACTGGTAATATATATGTAATGGGGCACATGGTGGTAATATATATGTACTGGGCACATGCTGGTAATATATATGTAATGAGGCACATGCTGGTAATATATATGTAATGGGGCACATACTGGTAATATCTATGTAATGGGGCACATACTGGTAATATATATGTAATGGGGCACATGGTGGTAATATATATGTACTGGGCACATGCTGGTAATATATATGTAATGGGGCACATACTGGTAATATCTATATAATGGGGCACATACTGGTAATATATATGTAATGGGGCACATGGTGGTAATATATATGTACTGGGCACATACTGGTAATATATATGTAATGGGGCACATGCTGGTAATATATATGTAATGGGCACATGCTGGTAATATATATGTAATGGGCACATACTCATAATATATATATAATGGGCACATGCTGGTAATATATATGTAATGGGGCACATACTGGTAATATATATGTAATGGGCACATGCTGGTAATATATATGTAATGGGCACATGGTGGTAATATATATGTAATGGGCACATGGTGGTAATATATATGTAATGGGCACATGGTGGTAATATATATGTAATGGGGCACATGCTGGTAATATATATGTAATGGGCACATGCTGGTAATATATATGTAATGGGGCACATACTGGTAATATATATTTAATGGGCACATGCTGGTAATATATATGTAATGGGCACATGGTGGTAATATATATGTAATGGGCACATGCTGGTAATATATATGTAATGGGCACATACTGGTAATATATATGTAAGGAGCACATGCTGGTAATATATATGTAATGGGCACATGGTGGTAATATATATGTAATGGGCACATACTGGTAATATATATGTAATGGGCACATGCTGGTAATATATATGTAATGGGGCACATGCTGGTAATATATATGTAATGGGCACATGCTGGTAATATATATGTAATGGGGCACATACTGGTAATATATATTTAATGGGCACATGCTGGTAATATATATGTAATGGGCACATGGTGGTAATATATATGTGATGGGCACATGCTGGTAATATATATGTAATGGGCACATACTGGTAATATATATGTAAGGAGCACATGCTGGTAATATATATGTAATGGGCACATGGTGGTAATATATATGTAATGGGCACATACTGGTAATATATATGTAAGGGGCACATGCTGGTAATATATATGTAATGGGGCACATGGTGGTAATATATATGTAATGGGCACATACTGGTAATATATATGTAAGGGGCACATGCTGGTAATATATATGTAATGGGCACATGCTGGTAATATATATGTAATGGGCACATACTGGTAATATATATGTAAGGGGCACATACTGGTAATATATATGTAATGGGGCACATGGTGGTAATATATATGTAATGGGCACATGGTGGTAATAAATATGTAATGGGCACATGGTGGTAATATATATGTAATGGGCACATGCTGGTAATATATATGTAATGGGCACATGCTGGTAATATATATGTAATGAGGCACATGCTGGTAATATATATGTAATGGGCACATACTGGTAATATATATGTAATGGGGCACATACTGGTAATATATATGTAATGGGCACATACTGGTAATATATATGTAATGGGCACATACTGGTAATAAATATGTAATGGGGCACATGCTGGTAATATATATGTAATGGGCACATGGTGGTAATATATATGTAATGGGCACATACTGGTAATATATATGTAATGGGCACATGGTGGTAATATATATGTAATGGGCACATGCTGGTAATATATATGTAATGAGCACATACTGGTAATATATATGTAATGGGCACATGCTGGTAATATATATGTAATGGGCACATGGTGGTAATATATATGTAATGGGGCACATGCTGGTAATATATATGTAATGGGGCACATACTGGTAATATATATGTAATGGGGCACATACTGGTAATATCTATGTAATGGGGCACATACTGGTAATATATATGTAATGGGGCACATGGTGGTACTATATATGTAATGGGGCACATACTGGTAATATCTATGTAATGGGGCACATACTGGTAATATATATGTACTGGGCACATGCTGGTAATATATATGTAATGAGGCACATGCAGGTAATATATATGTAATGGGGCACATACTGGTAATATCTATGTAATGGGGCACATACTGGTAATATATATGTAATGGGGCACATGGTGGTAATATATATGTACTGGGCACATGCTGGTAATATATATGTAATGAGGCACATGCTGGTAATATATATGTAATGGGGCACATACTGGTAATATCTATGTAATGGGGCACATACTGGTAATATATATGTAATGGGGCACATGGTGGTAATATATATGTACTGGGCACATGCTGGTAATATATATGTAATGGGGCACATACTGGTAATATCTATATAATGGGGCACATACTGGTAATATATATGTAATGGGGCACATGGTGGTAATATATATGTACTGGGCACATACTGGTAATATATATGTAATGGGGCACATGCTGGTAATATATATGTAATGGGCACATGCTGGTAATATATATGTAATGGGCACATACTCATAATATATATATAATGGGCACATGCTGGTAATATATATGTAATGGGGCACATACTGGTAATATATATGTAATGGGCACATGCTGGTAATATATATGTAATGGGCACATGGTGGTAATATATATGTAATGGGCACATGGTGGTAATATATATGTAATGGGCACATGGTGGTAATATATATGTAATGGGGCACATGCTGGTAATATATATGTAATGGGCACATGCTGGTAATATATATGTAATGGGGCACATACTGGTAATATATATTTAATGGGCACATGCTGGTAATATATATGTAATGGGCACATGGTGGTAATATATATGTAATGGGCACATGCTGGTAATATATATGTAATGGGCACATACTGGTAATATATATGTAAGGAGCACATGCTGGTAATATATATGTAATGGGCACATGGTGGTAATATATATGTAATGGGCACATACTGGTAATATATATGTAATGGGCACATGCTGGTAATATATATGTAATGGGGCACATGCTGGTAATATATATGTAATGGGCACATGCTGGTAATATATATGTAATGGGGCACATACTGGTAATATATATTTAATGGGCACATGCTGGTAATATATATGTAATGGGCACATGGTGGTAATATATATGTGATGGGCACATGCTGGTAATATATATGTAATGGGCACATACTGGTAATATATATGTAAGGAGCACATGCTGGTAATATATATGTAATGGGCACATGGTGGTAATATATATGTAATGGGCACATACTGGTAATATATATGTAAGGGGCACATGCTGGTAATATATATGTAATGGGGCACATGGTGGTAATATATATGTAATGGGCACATACTGGTAATATATATGTAAGGGGCACATGCTGGTAATATATATGTAATGGGCACATGCTGGTAATATATATGTAATGGGCACATACTGGTAATATATATGTAAGGGGCACATACTGGTAATATATATGTAATGGGGCACATGGTGGTAATATATATGTAATGGGCACATGGTGGTAATAAATATGTAATGGGCACATGGTGGTAATATATATGTAATGGGCACATGCTGGTAATATATATGTAATGGGCACATGGTGGTAATATATATGTAAGGGGCACATGCTGGTAATATATATGTAATGGAGCACATACTGGTAATATATATGTAATGGGGCACATACTGGTAATATATATGTAATGGGGCACATACTGGTAATATATATGTAATGGGGCACATACTGGTAATATATATGTAATGGGCACATACTGGTAATATATATGTAATGGGCACATACTGGTAATATATATGTAATGGGGCACATACTGGTAATATATATGTAATGGGCACATACTGGTAATATATATGTAATGGGCACATACTGGTAATATATATGTAATGGGGCACATGCTGGTAATATATATGTAATGGGCACATGCAGGTAATATATATGTAATGGGCACATACTGGTAATATATATGTAATGGGGCACATACTGGTAATATATATGTAATGGGGCACATACTGGTAATATATATGTAATGGGGCACATACTGGTAATATATATGTAATGGGGCACATACTGGTAATATATATGTAATGGGGCACATACTGGTAATATATATGTAATGGGCACATGCTGGTAATATATATGTAATGGGCACATGGTGGTAATATATATGTAATGGGCACATGGTGGTAATATATATGTAATGAGGCACATACTGGTAATATATATGTAATGGGCACATACTGGTAATATATATGTAATGGGTTACATACTGGTAATATATATGTAATGGGGCACATACTGGTAATATCTATGTAATGGGGCACATACTGGTAATATATATGTAATGGGGCACATACTGGTAATATCTATGTAATGGGGCACATACTGGTAATATAGATGTAATGGGCACATACTGGTAATATATATGTAATGGGCACATACTGGTAATATATATGTAATGGGCACATGGTGGTAATATATATGTAATGGGCACATACTGGTAATATATATGTAATGGGCACATGGTGGTAATAAATATGTAATGGGCACATGGTGGTAATATATATGTAATGGGCACATACTGGTAATATATATGTAATGGGCACATGGTGGTAATATATATGTAATGGGCACATGGTGGTAATATATATGTAATGGGCACATACTGGTAATATATATGTAATGGGCACATGGTGGTAATAAATATGTAATGGGCACATGGTGGTAATATATATGTAATGGGCACATACTGGTAATATATATGTAATGGGCACATGGTGGTAATAAATATGTAATGGGCACATGGTGGTAATATATATGTAATGGGCACATACTGGTAATATATATGTAATGGGCACATACTGGTAATATATATGTAATGGGCACATGGTGGTAATATATATGTAATGGGGCACATGGTGGTAATAAATATGTAATGGGCACATGGTGGTAATATATATGTAATGGGCACATACTGGTAATATATATGTAATGGGGCACATGGTGGTAATAAATATGTAATGGGCACATGGTGGTAATAAATATGTAATGGGCACAAACTGGTAATATATATGTAATGGGCACATGCTGGTAATATATATGTAATGGGCACATACTGGTAATATATATGTAATGGGGCACATACTGGTAATATATATGTAATGGGCACATGCTGGTAATATATATGTAATGGGGCACATGCTGGTAATATATATGTAATGGGCACATGCTGGTAATATATATGTAATGGAGCACATACTGGTAATATATATGTAATGGGGCACATACTGGTAATATATATGTAATGGGCACATACTGGTAATAAATATGTAATGGGCACATGCTGGTAATATATATGTAATGGGCACATGGTGGTAATAAATATGTAATGGGCACATGCTGGTAATATATATGTAATGGGCACATACTGGTAATATATATGTAATGGGCACATACTGGTAATATATATGTAATGGGGCACATACTGGTAATATATATGTAATGGGCACATACTGGTAATAAATATGTAATGGGCACATGGTGGTAATAAATATGTAATGGGCACATGGTGGTAATATATATGTAATGGGGCACATACTGGTAATATATATGTAATGGGCACATACTGGTAATAAATATGTAATGGGCACATGGTGGTAATAAATATGTAATGGGCACATGGTGGTAATATATATGTAATGGGGCACATGCTGGTAATATATATGTAATGGGCACATGGTGGTAATAAATATGTAATGGGCACATGGTGGTAATATATATGTAATGGGCACATGCTGGTAATATATATGTAATGGGGCACATGCTGGTAATATATATGTAATGGGCACATGGTGGTAATATATATGTAATGGGGCACATACTGGTAATATATATGTAATGGGCACATACTGGTAATATATATGTAATGGGCACATACTGGTAATATATATGTAATGGGGCACATGCTGGTAATATATATGTAATGGGCACATACTGGTAATATATATATAATGGGCACATACTGGTAATATATATGTAATGGGGCACATGCTGGTAATATATATGTAATGGGGCACATGCTGGTAATATATATATAATGGGCACATACTGGTAATATATATGTAATGGGCACATGCTGGTAATATATATGTAATGGGCACATGGTGGTAATATATATGTAATGGGCACATGGTGGTAATATATATGTAATGGGCACATGCTGGTAATATATATGTAATGGGGCACATGCTGGTAATATATATGTAATGGGGCACATACTGGTAATATATATGTAATGGGGCACATACTGGTAATATATATGTAATGGGCACATACTGGTAATATATATGTAATGGGCACATGGTGGTAATATATATGTAATGGGGCACATGCTGGTAATATATATGTAATGGGCACATACTGGTAATATATATGTAATGGGGCACATGCTGGTAATATATATGTAATGGAGCACATGCTGGTAATATATATGTAATGGGGCACATACTGGTAATATATATGTAATGGGCACATGGTGGTTATATATATGTAATGGGCACATGGTGGTAATATATATGTAATGGGCACATGGTGGTAATATATATGTAATGGGCACATGGTGGTAATATATATGTAATGGGCACATGCTGGTAATATATATGTAATGGGCACATACTGGCAATATATATGTAATGGGCACATACTGGTAATATATATGTAATGGGCACATACTGGTAATATATATGTAATGGGCACATGCTGGTAATATATATGTAATGGGGCACATGCTGGTAATATATATGTAATGGGGCACATGCTGGTAATATATATGTAATGGGCACATGCTGGTAATATATATGTAATGGGCACATGCTGGTAATATATATGTAATGGGCACATACTGGTAATATATATGTAATGGGCACATACTGGTAATATATATGTAATGGGGCACATACTGGTAATATATATGTAATGGGCACATGCTGGTAATATATATGTAATGGGCACATGCTGGTAATATATATGTAATGGGGCACATGCTGGTAATATATATGTAATGGGCACATGCTGGTAATATATATGTAATGGGCACATGCTGGTAATATATATGTAATGGGCACATGCTGGTAATATATATGTAATGGGCACATACTGGTAATATATATGTAATGGGCACATACTGGTAATATATATGTAATGGGGCACATACTGGTAATATATATGTAATGGGGCACATACTGGTAATATATATGTAATGGGCACATGGTGGTAATATATATGTAATGGGCACATGGTGGTAATATATATGTAATGGGCACATGCTGGTAATATATATGTAATGGGCACATGGTGGTAATATATATGTAATGGGCACATGCTGGTAATATATATGTAATGGGGCACATGCTGGTAATATATATGTAATGGGGCACATGCTGGTAATATATATGTAATGGGGCACATGCTGGTAATATATATGTAATGGGCACATGCTGGTAATATATATGTAATGGGCACATACTGGTAATATATATGTAATGGGCACATACTGGTAATATATATGTAATGGGGCACATACTGGTAATATATATGTAATGGGGCACATACTGGTAATATATATGTAATGGGCACATACTGGTAATATATATGTAATGGGCACATACTGGTAATATATATGTAATGGGCACATACTGGTAATATATATGTAATGGGGCACATACTGGTAATATATATGTAATGGGGCACATGCTGGTAATATATATGTAATGGGGCACATACTGGTAATATATATGTAATGGGGCACATGCTGGTAATATATATGTAATGGAGCACATACTGGTAATATATATGTAATGGGCACATAGTGGTAATATATATGTACTGGGGCACATGGTGGTAATATATATGTAATGGGGCACATGCTAGTAATATATATGTAATGGGCACATGGTGGTAATATATATAATAATGGTTTGTGATTGAGCACAGGATAGCAACAAATGTTATTGGTGAAATAATTACTCTTTTGAACCACTCACAAGCCTTAGGGGTGGGATTAATTGTCATGTTGGTAACATAAATAGATATGATTGTTTGTCTGGTCAGAATATTATTTTCTTAGTTTTTGGAAGAATGAGTTTAATGGTGAGAGTTCCGAAGTGGAGAAACAAATTTGGGCATAGATGTGATATTGATTTCCAAAGGAGCTTATTAGTTTTCCATGTAAACACAAATGGTCCGCAGTGCTGTACATGAAATCTACAGTAATATGCAATGCACAGAGCAACGATCCATAAGACGTACATAATCCTTTATAAAAAACGAATCATAATGCAATGAACAGTCATCTGCTAATTATCAAGTTACACACAGATAAATAGATAATGCAAATCAAGTTATTAACAGGTCAGTGAGTGAGAGTTACAGAAATTTTCAACCTGAAATTGAACTGGCCCCTAGAAAACAGGCTAAGGAAATAAGATTAGAGGTAACACAATAGAAGAAGGAGAACTGGAGGGAAAAGCACCTTGCTCATGAGAGCTTACATTCTAAAGGGAAGGGGAAGACATAAATAGGGTGGCACCGATGGGGGGGAGGGTAGAGGTGATATCTGGGGAGTTAGGACACACTTGGTGTCCGGGAGAGCTGCCGGGACTGTGGGAGTCTTCCGGACATTACAGGAGGGTAGGGAAGTATGAGTTGGGAGGAGGGCTGACAAGCTTAAATAAAAGAATTACTTTTAAAGGCACACTTGTGGAGTAGAGACTAATCTGACAGTCAAAGTATGTGCAGGACATTTCATTAGGGTGTATACTGAGGGAAACTTATACAAGGATACCATGTGCCACAGCTCACCTAGCACCACCTATTGGAAGGATATCTAGAAGTGCCCCAGTGTTATGGCCACCAGTGCGGCATAAACTTGTAGAACAAGTAGAAGAGGTCTTCGCCTATAGCAGTCGCCTTTCCCGTAAAGACTGGTTATGCTCACAGATATTCTGATGCCCCCAGGACTTGCACTCAGCATAGTACAAGTTTATGCTCACAAGGCAGCACACAGGTACAGGAGGTAATACACGGAGAAGGGACTGGCCAGAGATCCGCAGACTGGACAGTGATGGTAATGTTGCCCAGGCAACCAGGACTAAGGAACCTGGAAGTGACGTCCCAGTCATCATAGCGACAGCCGTGATGCCAGCAGGAGCAGGCGGAGAGTCACAGCGGAGACCCAGTTCATATTATGCCAAATAGGTCTTCAGTTCCACAACAGAACCTGCGAGAAGCTGCTGTTGCTGGTCATGCGCTGTTGCTCTGTTTCGTGAAGCATCTGCAGCATTGAATTTCTGCTGTGCATTATGGTGTGCTGACAGGGTATGGGAGATCTTTCCACAGGTAGGGAGTAATCAGGTAAAAGTACTAATCAGTAATCATTGTGATAGTGAGGCCACAGTCATTTGCAGAATGGAGGGAGCAGGAAGGAGTCAGGGTAGAAATGAGGATGGAAGTTTAAATGAATTCTGTTGGCCAAGGGGAGCCACTGTAATGACTGACAGAGTGGGACAGCAAAGTTAGAGCGTCAGGAGAGAAAACTAAGATAGACAGGGAATTGAGGATAGACTGAAGAGGGCCAAGGCGGGTGTTGGGTAGGCCAGAGAGGAGGAGGTATAGAGGAGAGTGGAAGTCCTCAAACTGAGCCTTGTGGTACCTTAATGATATTATTCTGTGAATAAAGAATTTATTAATGAATAAAGGTTCATTTTTTTAAGCAAATCCAATCTATTTTTTACTGGAACGGAGACTGGTTGAGCAAAGCTGTAAGTTAACCCTTAGTGCTCTGAACTAGTATTGCTGTGCAGCTGTATCTAAATAGAAATAAAATTAAAAAAATATTTTCTTCAAAACAAAATAGAAAATAGAGTTTTCCTTCCATATTCTGATGTTTTCTACATTTTCGATGGCTGCATTTCTGTTTTTATGAACTTTATGTGTTCTAGAGATGAATCACATCCTCTGTTATATATGACTGTAACTGGATCTTATATTCTCCAGGTAAGAGGTCGTATCTGTTACTGGTCCCCACCCTTGTCGCAGCCTGTCTGACTCTGCTCATATCCACCGTCTACCTGAGAGCGACTTGTGAGTACTCAGCACTTCATTATGTATGGACGCAGAGGGCTAAGGAATGTTCTAAATTATTGTTTAAATGATTATTCTTTAAACAATAGATTTAGTGAAGAAAAATTATTTTATTTGGACACAATCAAATGTAAATAAATGCAAATGGGTGTGAATGGTGTAAAAGTAATAAGAAAACTGATGTAAAATAGGCATCAACAATATATCACTTTAATAAAGCGGCCTCTGTGTACATGCATCGGTTGTATTATACAGAATGTCAGAGTCTTTCAATGTTTCTGATCTCTATGACTATAATATACCAAAATCCCCAACTTCTCCTCCCAATTTAACTTTGCATTATCTCCCTTACGAAATTTTGCCCAAGATGTTAATATGGGAGGTGACCTTTGCAAATTTAGGCAGATAGAAATCAGGATCACCTTGCAGTGTCCAGAAAGCTTCATGCTTTCAAGGTTGACCAGAGACCCTGAGGCCTCTGAATAGCTTCTGATGGCCGCAGATAACCTCTGGTCTTCACAAGGTTCAGACACCACTACAGTCACATCATCCGCATATGCGACTACAATCAGAGGCAAGCAGTGGAGGACTGGTACCCCTCGAAAACCACAAACTTTTAATGACCTAGAAAGTGGATCAATGGCAAAGATATACAAGCGCAGACTCAAAGGGCTAACCTGCCTCACCCCCACCTCAACTCTGAAAGTGTCACCCTGCAAGACATTAATCAAAGTGAAGCTCTATACCTTGTTATATAAAGTTTTTAAGCAATCAACAAAGTTACCCACAGATTAACATGATCTCCTATATCAAAGGCTTTAGCCTGGTCCAGACCAACAACATACTTCACCCAAGGGTTGTGCATCTCTCAAACATCTCTTGTATTGAGATAACTGCTCCAGAGGTGTTCCGCCCTTTTACTGTGCCAAACAGACAGCCTGATAATAGTTACGGGGACAGAAACACTAATCTAGAAAACAAGATTTTTGCAACAATTTTCCTATTGACATTTGTTGTTGGCATCCAATTCTCAATGTCACCAGGCTCTTTACCCTTTGACAGTGTTTCTTAACTCAAGTCATAACGCACCCTCAACAGTTCATGTTTTAATGATTTCTTTAATCATGCACAGGTGGCTTAGTCTACTTGGCTGGGTCAGTAATTATCCCACCTGCTTCCACAAACATAAATCCTTAAAACATGAGCTGCTGGGGGTGCGTGAAGACTGGAGTTAAGAAACACTGTTCTTGGACAACAGAATCCACAATGACACCTTCATGGACTAAGACATTCACCGCTTTTCATAACAGCTTTTATACAAATCCACCAGAATTGGAGCAAGGAGATCTTTACATTTGTTATAATACTCAGCTTTTATACGTCTGGTCCTAGTGCCTACTTTTGATGCAAGTTGTCAATAGCCTCCTTAACCTCTTCCACCATTAATTCTGCTGTCAATGGGAAGAAATCCAAATTATCAGTATCAGGTTTAGGAGTTGGCTTCAAGAATTGAGGCAAACTTCATTATCTAAAATCTTTTCTGAAACAAGTCAGCATATTCTGATTTCACCACTCCCAAAATACCCATCCTAGACTCTTGAAAATTACGGTGGGAGTCAATAAAACCTCTTATTAATTTTTTTGCCACTCTCTCTCTGCAAGTTTCAAAAGGATCAGGTGCCCCTGAGAACCCAAAATCTCGTTCCAGGATCAAAGATTTGTATCTGCTGTACTGATGCTGCCTTATCTCAGACCTCAGCCATTTAATCTTGAGTCCCGCATCCCTCCCCTCCGAATAAAGTGACTCCAATTCTTTACGAAGTCTTAGATACTGGCTATATACACTCTTTTCTCTACTAACTGACAGCCTCTTTAATAGAGAAACTATATCCTTCTTCACCGCCTCCCACCAATCAGCACCACTCTTGTAAAAATCCAGCATTTCTTGTTGTCACTCTAAGAGAGATTTTACCTGAGCCTGTAAAACAGAATTGTCTAACAGACTGGCATTAAATCCCCACAGCCCTCTACCTACATATGGGCGCTTTCTAGTACCTAGGCAGAAATACAGGGCCACATGATCAGAATAAGGAACTCATTTTTCACATTAACAGCTTCTGTTGGACTCTCCAAAGCCAGATCTATTCTACTACTTCTTACACCAGGGGTCCTCAAACTTTTTAAACAGGGGGCCAGTTCACTGTCCCTCAGACCGTTGGAGGGCCGGACTATGGTTAAAAACAAAAACTATGAACAAATTCCTATGCACACTGCATATATCTTATTTTGAAGTGAAGAAACAAAACGGGAACAAATACAATATTTAAAATGAAGTAAAGTTAAATCAACAAATTTACCAATATTTCAATGGGAACTATGGGCCTGCTTTTGGCTAATGAGATGGTCAATGTCTGGTTCCATATTTGTCACTGCTAGTCGTAACAAGTGATGCAAGTGTGCATCCGTTAGTCTTGATCTGGTTGGAGATTTCAAATGTTTCATTCTAGAAAAAGTCTGTTCACAGACATAAGTGCTGCCAAAGATGGTCGCCATTTTGAGTGCATGGTTCCTGAGAGGAGGATATGTCTCAGAGGGGAGAGATGCATAGAAATTATGAAGGCTGCTTGACTTGAATGCGTCTTTCAGAGAGTCACGCTCTTCGCGCTCCCACTTCCGACCTTCACTGCCCAAAAGCCACCGCTCAGGCGGCCCTCCCAAATGCCCTGGCTTCCTCTGAATCCTGGGAGATGAGAGTTGTAGTCCAACAATTCTCATGATCCAGCGCTTCGGCCGGCCAGCCAATCGGCGGCGGCCGCCGCCCCCTCCCCCCTTTCCACCAATGACCGTCCCTCTCATGTAAAAAAAATGACAGACAGGCAGTGGCGGCATAAACACCCGGCAGGCCATATAAATGTCCTCAGCGGGCCGCATGTGGCCCGTGGGCCGTAGTTTGAGGACCCCTGTCTTACACCATAAGAGTAAGTGGAACAAGTTTTTCTACCATCTTGTTCAAAAAATCATATAAGCCGGCTTGCAAAATAATCCTGTTCAGGACTTTGGAATCTCTATTCAACATTCTACGAGAGGATCTGTAACTTGGCACCCTAACAACATTAAAGTCCCCAGTAATAATCCCTGGAACAGATGTAAAGAGATACTGCTTAACGTCATGGAATAAACTGATTAAACTTATAATTTCTGGCACTGTCTGGGATCCATAAATATTGTACCCTCGTGCCCTGAATGGTTACCTGCAAAAGCAGACATCTACCCATCAATACATCTGTCAATCTATGTACAATGACATCCTGAGTGTTAAACAGAGTTGCAACTCCTGCAAATGAATCCACAGCCAGTGACCAGAAAAATAGACCTGTTTGCCAATCTCTCTGAGCTTCACGTAACTGCCCTACTTTTGATAAGCGTGTCTCCTGCAGAAAGAACACATCTGCATTCAAAGTGTCATAGACTACATGTCTGGTTTTCCTGAGCTTAATGCTGTTCACATTACTAGAGATCATTCCTAAGAAAAAATCTGCCATTAGAGTAAGAGACAAAAAGAGCAGAAAAAAAGGAGTCTCATCATTATAAGTCAGAGTCACTTTGCCGACCTCCTGTTTCCATATCTGACACTACTTCTCAGGAAGAGACCTTCTTTTAGTCGGTGGGTCATCTTCTGACTGCATCACATTCCTGTTCCACTCTTTTAAACTCCTGCTCCAACTCTAATGCATCCAACCAAACGGTATCAGCATTCGACTCAGATAACACCTCATATTTATTGTAAGTAACTGTAACTTCTACACCTACTCCTCACTGAAATTTGTTTCTATTTACCTGGTTTATGACCAACGCTCCATTCACCTTCAGGCTTACAAGAGGATTTATTATTTTCATGCTACTATTGCCTATACCCTTACTATCTCCATAAACAGACACCGGTGTAGAAGAAGATGGCTCTACTGCCCGTTGCTCAACCTGAAGTACATTTTCTTTTGGCCGTTAGACACTTTTTGACTAGTCATGCTCTTGGCTTATATCAGCCATCTCCTGCTGAACTTCCTGTTGTGTTAGTATTGACCCTGACAATAATGCCTCCTCTTCCAAAGCTTCTTCTTCTACCAGCAAACCCTCATCTGAAGAATCCTTACAAATGTTACGCCAGGCATCTGGACAATCCTTATGGGGGTGGCCAATTCTTCCACATAAATTGCACCTAATATTTACACAGTTAGCACTTACCTGGCCAACCTCACTGCACAGTTTACACTTAACGACTGTGCAAACACTGACCACATGACCAGACTTCCGACATTTAAAACATGTTCTTGGCTGACCTGCATAGACACATACCTCTCTCTTGTCCAATCAATAAATAATTTGGCAGATCTTAGATTTCGTAGTTATACTGCCGCAGTTTTACTAAAACACTCCAAACACCAGTCCAGACACCACCAGTATCTTTATTATTTTTCAAGTCTGACACTAGATCACAATGTCTCCCGAGCAAAAATGTATTGTTATACTGACTGTGTCTGGCTTGGAGATTGGAATAAAACTAAACTTATTCCAACCTACTACGTCCCTAAACTTGCTGACATAAGTTTAAAACTCACATCATACCCTTGTTTATATGGTAGGTTTACTTATTTATTTATTTTTAAAAACATTTATTTTTACAAGGTCAAATAAAATAACAACCAACAGGCAGAGTTAACAAGCATATAAATAACTAGACATTAGTTGGTACGGCCAGCGTAACATCTTAAAGCAGAGATATCATATTTAAGAGAGGTAAAAGAGGAAAGAGAGAGGTGGAGAAAAGAGATAAGAGAAGGAGAGAGGGGAAGAGGCAATTTCCATATTGGAATAGGTAGAGGAGTGAAGAGGAGAGTAAAAAGAGAAAGAGAAAAAGGGTGGACTGGTATCGTTGCAGTGTCAGGAGAAGGGGGAGCGAGCCTGAAAGAACGAGAGCCATGGGTCCCAGACCTTGGTGAAAGATTTAGATGATTTGTTACGAATACTAGTCATGTATTCCATGCACTGTACCTGTCATACTCTGTTAATAGTATTCTGAAGGGATGGGGGAGTCTGCTGTCACCAGTCTGCTGCGATTTGGCAGGTGGCTGCCGAGAGGATATGTCTGGCCAACTTGATCTGGTGTCAAGTCACTAAGGGTGCCCCCAGACCAGAGGTAGGAGAAAAAATTTAGGATCAAGAGGCTCGTCTTCCTGGAGTACCGATTTGTGGAAGTCAAATAATTAGATGAAGACAGCTAAATTAATTAATATTGGTTTACCGTGCAATTGCGATTAGTACAGCACGTGTAAGGACGCAATTGCACAAATTAATAACACACACACTTACATTCACACTAACACTTGTAAATAGTACACATTTATTAAAGTTCCAACTCACATCAGTTTATTAGTAAAACTTAAAGGTTATTTATGCAAATATAAATTTAGATTAAAGGTAACTATGGTTCAGGTCCACAGAAATGTGTAGAGTTTGGTCTCATATTAACCTATATTTTACTAACTAAAATCCAATGTTAATAGGGAAACGATTGCATATTGCGATATCAAGTTATGAATGGTATGAGAATAAGTCTCAAAAGTCTCAAAAATAAGTCTGACTGCAGACTACAAGACTGAATGTGGACCTGGGCCCAGGAGTGCTTGCGTAATGCAATGTATTCGGTTATACTTTCCTGTATTATGTTATACCTTTTTATGCATCATAATGGCCTGCTGTAATCCTGCTATCTTTTGCTATTAAATCTCTTTGTGCACTGGAACCGCAATAATTGCATTGGACAATATTTATTGGTAGCGACAAGATGAACATTACAGATTGAATCAGCTATTTAATGTCGGCCCAGAAACGAGTCAGCTTGGGATAGGTCCACCATATGTGGTGGAAGGTACCTTCATGGGAGTATTCTGGCCAACAGCAGTCAGAAGAGTCAGGGGTATCCTTTGGAGCTGGGAGGGAACATAGTACCATCGGTACAACACCTTGTAGGCATTTTATTTTATTTTAATGCAGATTGAGCTGGAGGCAGCATTCTCATGGATCTCTGACCATTCTTCATTCAGTAGGGTTTCACCAAGGTCACGCTCCCAGGCCAGTTTGTGAGGGTCTCTAAGGTCTAGAGTTGGAGCCCCAGTTAAATGGGAAGGATCACTCTAGTAATTTGTTAACTGGGGAGATGTAAAAGTCCAGTACTCCTGTCTTGTCAGTCTTGATGTCACTCACCGGACTGTGAGTGCTTCTTCCCGGACATTTAGGAACCGTGGCCGTCCTCCATCCTGAGGGACTGCGCATGCGCAGCCCTTTCCAAACCTTCAGTGTATGTTCCTTTAACTTAATTGGCAGATCAGGCAACCTCCCTATATTAAGCACCTGTGGTCAACACCACGTTGCCTGATCTTGGAGTCTCATTCCCTGTGAGTCTCTGAAGGTGTTCCTGTGTTTCCTCGTTTATTCAGCCCAGCTGATTCCTGTGGTTTCCAAACCACTTCTACCTCTGTGGTTTCCAAACCACTTCTACTACTGTGGTTCCCATACCACTTCTACCATCTACTGTATCATCGTGACTGTGAGCTGATTCCTATCCGCTGCCTCCGTGCACTACAGTCTTCTAACCACTTCTACTCTACCATGTATCATCGTGACTGCTAGCTGATGTCTATCCGCTGCCTCCGTGCACTACAGTCTTTCATTCACTTCCATTCACCTGTTCATGATTGTGACTGCCAGCTGATTCCTATCCGCTGCCTCCGTGCACTACAGCCTGCTATCTGCAACTCGTCTGTGTTTCATCATCGTGACTGCTAGCTGATTCCTATCCGCTGCCTCCGTGCACTACAGTCTTCAACCTGCAACTCGTCTGTGTTTCATCATCGTGACTGCTAGCTGATTCCTATCCGCTGCCTCCGTGCACTACAGTCTTCAACCTGCAACTCGTCTGTGTTTCATCATCGTGACTGCTAGCTGATTCCTATCCGCTGCCTCCGTGCACTACAGTCTTCAGTCCTGGTCAACGCTCCCGTGTTTCCTTGAGTCTGCCTCCACTATTGCTACCCGCTATTCTTCGTGATCAACAGTGTCTGTTCAACTCTGCTCTCCGGTGTGCCATCGTTACTGCACCTGCTGGTTGCTATTGGCTACCTCCGTGTTCCCGCAGAGACCCGCTGCTGCTACTCCTCAGCACTACTCATCCATCTACTGCTGATCCGCTCTCCACGCTTTCCTGTGTTCCCTGCTGGTCTACCTACCTGTGCGCTGCACCTACTAGACCACCGCTTCACCCATCCAGGGACTTCGCATCCTGCCGGCCTCCTGCCGTTCAGGTATCTCTGCACTCCCGTCTGACTGCCTCCTGAACCACGGTATGCATACTTCTCATTGACTGTGCTGTGTATTGCATACCTTGCTGGACTGTGTTGGTTCTCCTCTGGAGTGTGCTATCCGCTGAGTCTATTGCCATCATTGACTGTGTTACCTTTTGCTGGACTACTTCAAGAGACTTTCTATATTGGCAGTGTTGTTCAGTCATCTATACATTTATATTCTGCATTACTGTGGTTCAAAGTCAAGGTGCCCGTGTATATCTTGTGTTGCAGTCTCTCCCCGTGCACCTCCTCACATATATATTCAGTGGTACAACTTGCTGAAGGCAGACCACTGACCCCTGTGTCCTGTTTCACCTGTTCCTGTATCCTCTCACATAGCAGTGGTACAACTTGCTATCGCAGACCACTGACTACCCGGATACCTCCACTTGGATTCCATTCCTTCACTCAGACAGCGGTACAACTTGCTAGCTGCAGACCGCTGACTCTCATCACCCCCTCGTTTCTGTTGGACATTCCTCCTCACTATAGCAGTGGTACAACTTGCTACCGCAGACCACTGACTACCTTCACGTGTCCTTTGTCCATACAGTTCCTCGTGTATCACTACCTCCATATTGCCAGTGCTGCTAGTCATAGACTTTCCTGAGCATCTCATCATCTGCTATTTCCTGTTCCGTGATCACCCTGCTACCAGAGTACCATATTAACACCTACACTGCTCTGGTAAGCCTATCATCTGGTGATCCCTGGGTAAAGACTCCTAGTGCCCGTGACAGTAAGATCAGGCCATGACAGACCCAGATACGGAACCTACCGCTAAGGAGATGCTGCAGCATCTGGTCAGCCGTGTGGAGCAACAGGATGCTCGCCAACAGCTGTTACTTCAATGTTACCAATCGTTAACCTCCCAAGGAACATCTGGACAGACTGTTACAGCTAATATTGAAGCTCCTGTGCTTTCCTCCGTTTCCCCAGTGCCATCCCAGGTGTCTACAGCTTCTACGCTTCACCTGCCTACTCCGTCAAAATATGACGGGGACCCCAAAACTTGTAGAGGTTTCCTCAACCAATGTTCAGTCCATTTTGAACTCCAACCTCAAAATTTTTCTACCCATCGTTCCAGAGTGGCCTATCTTATCTCATTGTTTTCTGGACAAGCCCTGGCATGGGCCTCCCCTCTGTGGGAAAGAAACGATCCAATTCTACAAGATAGTGCCAAATTCATTTCCACGTTCCGAAGTGTGTTCGATGAACCAGGTCGTGTGACCTCCGCTGCTTCCAGCATTCTTCGTTTGCGACAAGGCTCCCATACAGTAGGACAGTATGTCATTCAATTTAGGATCTTAGCCTCTGAACTTCAGTGGAACACTGAAGCATTAGTTGCCGCCTTCTGGCAGGGGCTCTCCGATAAAATTAAAGATGCACTGACTACCCAAGAGCTTCCTTCGTCTCTAGAAGATTTGATCTCTCTTTGCCATCGTGTAGATATGAGATTTCGTGAAAGAGAGTCTGAGAAAACGACGGCTGTCAAAGCACCCCTTCGTTCAAACCCTCAATTTCGTCCAGCTCCATCCTCTGTGATTCCCATGGAGATAGGACGTTCCAAATTATCTTCAGAGGAGAGGAAACGAAGAGTAAAGAATAGACTCTGTATCTATTGTGCTGATTCCACGCATATGCTCAGCTCTTGCCCTAAGAGATCGGGAAATGCCAGGCCCTAACTAGTTCTGGAGAGGTGAAGTTAGGGTCCCTGGAGTCCTCTCCATTATTTATGAAATCTAAAGTCTGCGCTTTCGATGTTACGATCTCCTTTGCTACCAAATCCTTTGAGTCCCAGGCATTGATTGATTCCGGAGCAGCAGGAAATTTCATTTCTAAATCTCTAGTGAATCACTGGTCCCTACCAGTGACCACTTTAAAAACACCTATTACTGTGACGGCTATAGATGGATCACGTCTCATCAACGGTCTCATCACCCAGAGTACGTCTCCAGTAACCCTTCAGATTGGTGCACTACACCATGAAGAAATTTCGTTTTTAATTCTTCCAGTTACGACAAGTCCGATTGTCTTAGGCCTTCCATGGCTTCAGTGTCACTCTCCTCAGATTGACTGGCGCACTCCTCAAGTTATGTCTTGGGGTTCTGAATGTCACCAGCGTTGTCTTTCTCAAGTTATTCCTCTTAAAGTACAGCACTCTTCCATCGCATCTTCCTCCCCGGGACTCCCTCCTCAGTATGCTTCATTTGCTGATGTGTTTGATAAAGCTCAGTCTGAACGTCTTCCTCCTCATCGTTCTTGGGATTGTCCGATCGACCTTCTACCTGGCAAGACTCCTCCCAGGGGCCGAGTCTATCCTCTCTCGTTACCTGAAACTCAAGCTACATCTGAGTATATACAGGAGAATCTCCAGCGTGGCTTCATTCGACCTTCCACCTCTCCCGCTGGAGCTGGGTTCTTCTTCGTCAAAAAGAAGGATGGATCATTACGCCCTTGTATAGATTTTCGTGGACTCAACGCCATTACTATCAAGAATCGGTATCCCATTCCGCTGATCACTGAGCTATTTGATCGCATCAAGGGAGCTCGGATATTTACTAAGTTGGATCTTCGTGGTGCCTACAATTTAATTAGAATCCGTTCCGGTGACGAGTGGAAGACCGCGTTCAACACCAGAGATGGGCATTACGAATATTTAGTAATGCCCTTCGGGCTGTGTAATGCCCCCGCTGTTTTCCAAGGTTTCATCAATGAGATCTTTCGGGACTTGTTATATGTATGTGTCGTTGTCTATCTGGACGACATATTGATCTTCTCACAGGACCTGCCTTCTCATCACCAACATGTGGCAGAGGTCCTCTCCAGACTACGGAAAAACTCATTGTTCTGTAAATTGGAAAAATGTTCATTCGAATTACCCCAGATTCCATTCTTGGGGTATATAGTTTCCGGAGTTGGCCTGAAGATGGATCCAGACAAAGTAAATGCTGTACTTCATTGGCCTCAGCCAACTACTCTTCGTGCCATCCAGCGTTTTTTAGGTTTTGCCAATTACTATAGACGCTTCATTCAAGATTTTTCATCCATTGCCTCTCCTATTGTGGCCCTAACTCGGAAAGGGGCTAATACTAAGCAATGGTCATCTGAGGCTCTCCAAGCCTTTCAAATTCTCAAAGAGTCCTTCTCGTCTGCTCCCATTCTTCGACAGCCTGATGTGACACTCCCCTTCTTCCTAGAAGTAGATGCCTCTAATGTGGGCTTAGGAGCCATTCTCTCCCAACGCTCGGAGCAACAAAAATTACATCCTTGTGCCTTCTATTCTCGGGGTCTTCTGCCCGCGGAGAAAAACTATACTATCGGGGACAAGGAGTTGCTGGCCATCAAAGCTGCATTAGAGGAATGGAGATACTTGTTGGAAGGAGCTCGTCATCCGGTTACAATCTTCACGGATCATAAGAACTTGTCATATTTGCAATCTGCTCAATGCTTGAACCCTCGTCAAGCAAGATGGTCTCTTTTCTTTTCCCGTTTTGAATTAATTATAACCTTCAAACCAGCCGCTAAGAACAAGAAAGCTGACGCTCTATCGCGAGCTTTTGTGACGTCCTCTGATGTAGAAGAGGCTCCCAACCATGCTATACTAGACCCCAAATGTATTTCTCTGGCTGCTTCATCCACCAAAATGCTACCATTTGGGAAGACCCTCGTGCCTCCTACTCTGAGGAGGAAAATCCTTTCGTGGTTCCATGCCTCTCGTTTTTCTGGACACGCCGGTGAACACAAGACCTTTGAGATTCTCTCTCGAAGTTACTGGTGGCCTTCAATGAGGAGAGACGTCAAAGAGTTTATTGCTTCCTGTGATTTATGTTCTCAGTTCAAATCTTCTCGCAGAACTCCAGCAGGGTTGCTGCGACCACTACCCATTCCGTCCAAGCCTTGGACCCATATTAGTATGGATTTCGTTACTGATTTGCCACCAAGTAAGAATCACAATACTATTTGGGTAGTGGTAGACAGATTTTCGAAGATGGCTCATTTTGTCCCTCTGTCCGGTTTACCTTCCTCGTCTACTCTGGCTGAACATTTCATTAAAGAAATCTTCCGCATCCATGGATGTCCGTCTGAGATTGTGTCAGATAGAGGAGTACAATTCGTTTCCAGATTCTGGCGGGCCCTTTGTAAAACCTTGGGCATACGATTAGCACTCTCATCATCGTACCATCCGCAATCTAACGGACAAACGGAACGAGTCAATCAAGATCTTGAGACTTTTATTAGGATGTTCTCTTCAGCCAACCAAGACAACTGGGTAGAACTGCTCCCTTGGGCTGAATTCGCTCATAACAACATGTACCATGAGTCATCATCCAAAACTCCATTCTTTGTGGTCTACGGTCACCATCCGTCTTTTCCGGAATTTCCTGCCCTCCCACCCACCCAAGTTCCTGCTGTGGAGACTGCTTGTCAGACCTTCAAAAATATCTGGTCTCAGGTCAAAACCTGTTTAAAGAAGACTTCTAACAAATATAAGTCCTTCGCAGATAAGAAGAGGCGGGCTATTCCACCACTAAAAATTGGAGATCGGGTTTGGTTATCTACCAAAAATATTCGTTTGAAGGTTCCATCTATGAAATTCGCCCCTCGTTTTATTGGTCCATATAGGATCATTCAAGTTATCAATCCAGTGTGTGTCAAACTTCTTCTTCCTAAGAATCTTCGGATTTCCAATGCCTTCCATGTGTCCTTGCTCAAACCTCTTATTATCAACCGTTTCTCGACTCCTCCCTCAGCACCGCAGCCAGTTCAAGTTCATCAGGAGGAGGATTTCGAGATTACTGAGGTATTGGATGCAAAAATTTCGCGAGGAGTCCTCCGTTTCCTCGTTCATTGGAAGGGCTTTGGTCCTGAAGAGCGATCATGGATCAAAGCTGAAGATCTTAATGCTCCTGCCCTTCTGAAGAAGTTTTATTCCAAAAATCCGGACAAGCCCGGTTCCAGGCGTTCTGTGCCCACCTTTAAAAGGGGGGGTACTGTCACTCACCGGACTGTGAGTGCTTCTTCCCGGACATTTAGGAACCGTGGCCGTCCTCCATCCTGAGGGACTGCGCATGCGCAGCCCTTTCCAAACCTTCAGTGTATGTTCCTTTAACTTAATTGGCAGATCAGGCAACCTCCCTATATTAAGCACCTGTGGTCAACACCACGTTGCCTGATCTTGGAGTCTCATTCCCTGTGAGTCTCTGAAGGTGTTCCTGTGTTTCCTCGTTTATTCAGCCCAGCTGATTCCTGTGGTTTCCAAACCACTTCTACCTCTGTGGTTTCCAAACCACTTCTACTACTGTGGTTCCCATACCACTTCTACCATCTACTGTATCATCGTGACTGTGAGCTGATTCCTATCCGCTGCCTCCGTGCACTACAGTCTTCTAACCACTTCTACTCTACCATGTATCATCGTGACTGCTAGCTGATGTCTATCCGCTGCCTCCGTGCACTACAGTCTTTCATTCACTTCCATTCACCTGTTCATGATTGTGACTGCCAGCTGATTCCTATCCGCTGCCTCCGTGCACTACAGCCTGCTATCTGCAACTCGTCTGTGTTTCATCATCGTGACTGCTAGCTGATTCCTATCCGCTGCCTCCGTGCACTACAGTCTTCAACCTGCAACTCGTCTGTGTTTCATCATCGTGACTGCTAGCTGATTCCTATCCGCTGCCTCCGTGCACTACAGTCTTCAACCTGCAACTCGTCTGTGTTTCATCATCGTGACTGCTAGCTGATTCCTATCCGCTGCCTCCGTGCACTACAGTCTTCAGTCCTGGTCAACGCTCCCGTGTTTCCTTGAGTCTGCCTCCACTATTGCTACCCGCTATTCTTCGTGATCAACAGTGTCTGTTCAACTCTGCTCTCCGGTGTGCCATCGTTACTGCACCTGCTGGTTGCTATTGGCTACCTCCGTGTTCCCGCAGAGACCCGCTGCTGCTACTCCTCAGCACTACTCATCCATCTACTGCTGATCCGCTCTCCACGCTTTCCTGTGTTCCCTGCTGGTCTACCTACCTGTGCGCTGCACCTACTAGACCACCGCTTCACCCATCCAGGGACTTCGCATCCTGCCGGCCTCCTGCCGTTCAGGTATCTCTGCACTCCCGTCTGACTGCCTCCTGAACCACGGTATGCATACTTCTCATTGACTGTGCTGTGTATTGCATACCTTGCTGGACTGTGTTGGTTCTCCTCTGGAGTGTGCTATCCGCTGAGTCTATTGCCATCATTGACTGTGTTACCTTTTGCTGGACTACTTCAAGAGACTTTCTATATTGGCAGTGTTGTTCAGTCATCTATACATTTATATTCTGCATTACTGTGGTTCAAAGTCAAGGTGCCCGTGTATATCTTGTGTTGCAGTCTCTCCCCGTGCACCTCCTCACATATATATTCAGTGGTACAACTTGCTGAAGGCAGACCACTGACCCCTGTGTCCTGTTTCACCTGTTCCTGTATCCTCTCACATAGCAGTGGTACAACTTGCTATCGCAGACCACTGACTACCCGGATACCTCCACTTGGATTCCATTCCTTCACTCAGACAGCGGTACAACTTGCTAGCTGCAGACCGCTGACTCTCATCACCCCCTCGTTTCTGTTGGACATTCCTCCTCACTATAGCAGTGGTACAACTTGCTACCGCAGACCACTGACTACCTTCACGTGTCCTTTGTCCATACAGTTCCTCGTGTATCACTACCTCCATATTGCCAGTGCTGCTAGTCATAGACTTTCCTGAGCATCTCATCATCTGCTATTTCCTGTTCCGTGATCACCCTGCTACCAGAGTACCATATTAACACCTACACTGCTCTGGTAAGCCTATCATCTGGTGATCCCTGGGTAAAGACTCCTAGTGCCCGTGACACTTGATCTTATAGCCTGAAAAGTTATAAGAGCAAAGGTGAGAGGTGAGAGGGGACAGCTCTGTCGTGTGCCATTGGAAGTGGTAAAGGGGGCCGAGGTCAGACCGTTTGATTGTAGCCGATGGGGAGTGAAACAGAGCTGAAATACCAGTCATAAATTTACCCCATCACTCCCAACACCCCAACCATGAAAGACCAGGAAATGCGATCGAACGCCTTTTCTGCATCGAGCGACATAAGTAGAGATCAAAGCTTGCCACTATGAACTGTGTGGATTAAATCAATTACTCTCCTAGTGTTGTCAGGGGCTTGGTGCTCCGGAATTAAACCCACCTGGTCAGGATGGACAAGGGAAGGGAGGAGGGGGTTTGGTCTGGAGGCCCAAATTTTCGCATAAATTTTCAAATCCATGTTAAGAAGTGATATAGGCCTATAACTAGAGCATAGGGAGGGGTCCCTTCCACGGTTTTGGGATAACAATGATATTAGCTCTAGTCGTGGCAGTGTCAAAAGTGGCCACCTTCCAAATGTCATTAAAGAATGGTGTAAGATAAGGGCCCAGATCCCCACCCAGCAATTTTTTTTATAGTATTGTGGAGTAAAACTGTCAGGGCTTTCAAGGATTTTATGGCAGCCAGGACCTCAGTCACGGTAATGTCCGAGTTCAGGGAGGATTGTTGTAACGGGGTAATCGTGGAAAGAGGTGTGGGTGCTAGGTACTCGTTTAATGTAGGTACCAGGGGGGCTCCCCAAAGGGGGGGAGCGGAGAGAGATTGCAAAGAGAGGAGTAAAAGTCCCGGAATGCATGGACTATCGCAGTCGAATCATATGTGATGGCGCTCGTTTGTGAGTGGTGAATATTATCAATATGACCCAAGGCCAGTTTCTTGCTGAGCTTCCTAACTAGGGCAGAGTCAGCCTTATCAGATTTGTCAAAGTACCTCTGCTGGAGTTTTTCCATGATGATAGCAGTCATATGGGAGAGGAGGGTGTTAAGTTGGCGTTTCTATGAACTAATTTGAGAAAGTATGGCTGGGTCATGTTGGGTCTGGTGTTGGGAGAGGAGAGGGGAAATTTACATTCTAGAGACGATACCTCCTCCGCAGCCCTTCTTTTGGAGTCGACGGCCAGGCTAATCAAGTGGTGGCTTTTTGAGCCTCTCAGATAACACCTGGGGTACATCTGGAGTTGAGGTATCTAGAAAGTAATTGGAGATCGAATTTTTGAGATCTAGAAGTGTGGACTGGTTAAGCAGGAGGGAGTCATCTAGTTGCCACCTATCTATCTGGTAGGTTTATTACTGCCAATTTGTTTGCTGGCACAAAACCCATTTGTTTACACAATAACTCTCGTATGACATATCTTCTGCCTGGCAACTCCTCATTGTTACCTTTGTTCCTGAATCTAACTTCATTTCACCTCCTATAGGCCTAGCCTGTATAGTTCGTATTAGAACTAAATGTTGGTGTCTCTCGGCTTGATGCATTCTCAGGAGTAACCCGGCCAGATCCACTATTTGTATTATTTCCTTGTGTACCATTTTGTGTATGATCCAGAACAAATTGATCGCTCACTGTAGCCGGTATATCTGCTGATACCTGAGACTGTTCAGCTCCATGGAAAAGGGGAAAAACTAGTGTAATGTTCTCTGCTTAAATTTCCATCTCATCCCTCTCGTGTTCTGACACCTGATTCCTCCACTGATTGCTCTATTTTTGTGGAGGGTTCATATCGATTGCAAACCTTTCTCACCCTCATTTACCTCTTGTATGTTACCATCTATAAATTCTACCTTATCAGCAGCACCCATTATTATCCAAAATATTGTCAGCATTATCACTATGCAGACAGGAGTCTCCTGTATACAAAGCTCAGGTATTTCTCCTCTTTCCTGTGTCCCAGCTGTTACATCTCTCTGCTGGCATCCACTCTGCTGAGGTGTACTGACATCTCCACTAATCTGTTGTTTAACACTGTCCCTCAGGACTGGAGGTGTTTGTACTCAGTGGTAGAGCGGTGACACCCTCTCTGCCACCAATAGGACAGACCGAACACTAGAGGTTACACTGGAGGACTTGGCCGGAGCCCCCATCTTCTGAGATACAGACAGATCAAGCACACTAGCAGGGGCTACATTTGACTGGGTCACCCCTCATACCCAGCCAGAGCCGCTATAGGGATAGAAAAGGGGGCAAAATATGACTAATGACACAGGCAGGGAGACAGAAGGGACAAAGGAGCAGTAAAACAAATGGAAAAATTACCTAAAATTAAATAAAAACAGGGCACAGGGATAAGTCGGAAATCAAAATTAAATGGGACAGGAGGAAAGGAAAAACACAGGCAAAAACCAGCCCAGCCACAGAGAATAGAAGGAGCAAACATTAGGTGAAAAACCCCCAGTAGGGACAGTATGGAATTCCCACGACTAAGCCTATAGGGTGAAACGTACGTCGGGTTGATCTTCATTGGTGACACCACAGACCTGGAAGCTGCGAGGAGCCGGTGAGTGGCGTTTAGCCGCGTTCAGCCAAAATCATGATAACATGTATATATTAGGGGCAACATACTAGGGTAGAATTGGAGAGGGAAATTATTCGATCCTCCTTTGCACGTTAATAGGTAGTATCGCCCTTTAGGTTTTAGACGATTTGATATTAACCTCTACGTTAATACTAACAGGGGCAGCTATGGACACCTGATTTAATTATAAGGTTACATTTTGGAATATAATATACTAATATATGAATAACAATATACTAATGTATGAATCCAGCGATTATTGAAGGTGTCCCAAAATATTATGGCTCTGAATGTTTACAAACAATAAAGAAACAATATATAATGAAAAAGAACAACAAAAAAACAACATACGGTAAGTAATAAAATTATGACGAAAAAAATACACATGAAATTAAAACTAAAACCACAGAAGTAAATGAACAATAGGAATAAATAAAGCACAACAATGAAAGGAATAGCCCTCTGGTTTGTCTATAGGTGGTCATTATTGTTTGACAGGGCACCCATTATTCCTAGGATCCCCTGGATCAATATAACTCCCAGACTCATTATTCCTAGGACCCTTTACATATGAGGATCTCCCCTAATCACCCACTATATCTACACAGTTTACATGTGGATAATCTCTATATATTTTGGAGAATAACTGTGTGTAAGCCATCAAAGTTAATTAGATATGTGATAGGTTTTGGATAAATTGTATTCCCTACATGTATGAGGATATATTCTTAGTTTGTTATCAATATAGGGAAATGTAAGTAGGTGAGATGTTATGAAATAGAACCTACCTTGTTTCTGATCTCCCAAATATAATGATTATAATACAAATGATACCACATTCTATCTGCTCCTAACGCCGGTCTGTGTTCTTTTACTATTTTATTTCACCTATTTGATTTATATATATATATATATATATATATATATAGAGAGAGAGAGAGAGAGAGAGAGAGATCAGTATCATAAATATATTAGTTTTTTAATAAAGTAATAATAAAAGTTATAATTTATAATTTTGTTGGTACTGGAGTGCTTTGAAGACCAGCCTTAATCTTTAGGTCCTACCACAAGATAACAAAATGTTTTGTACAGTATGAATGAGCACAGAGTACTTATCCACAGCTTTCACTGGAATCAAGGGGCAAAATTAACTCCTCCACGGAGCTTCACAGCCTCCCGCAATGACAGCAACACTGGGCGTACCCGAACCATCCAGTGTTTATTAACCACTTAGTGAGGTTCAAACTAGTTATGAACACAAACCTCAGCTTTTAATTTCCCTCGCGCTTAATTCATCCCTCAGTTATAATTCTTATGATAAAACCTTCTTTTAATTTTCTCCATGTCTAATTTACAGAAACTTAACACCCGTTTGAACGATTGTAGAAATATAAATGAGCTTTTAATTCTAGTTTTAGTTGATATAAGTTGAAAATAATTGTAAAACATGTAAATATAACGTGATAATAAAAATGATATATATGAATGATGTGTTATTAATGTAGATAAGTAACAGACTGAGCACATAGTCTGTATGATACATCTCTGAAACCATCATACTTATGTTAATGATCTATATTAGTGTGAATACTTTCCTGTACTGACCCTGTCTCTATGTCCAGGCAGGAGCGGGGTGAATACACGCAGTAATGGAAACATAAGCAGTCATGGATCAGAATCCTCCTGTTCCCCAGGTAACGTGTTTGTGTGTGTGCAGCCGTGTAACATGTACATGACAACAGCTGTGTGCTGAAGTCACCCATGTTCCTGCTGGATTTTTAGTTCCTGACAGCAATTTTTGTCCATGTGTTTTTAGATGATAAATAAACTGTATTATGCAGAGTTGGGGAAGAGTCAGAGCTCCATAGACATCATTAATAATCTTGATCAGCAAAAGATATTCACACAATGACCAATGTAGAGTTAGGGATATTTCGCGTAGAAAACAGACACAATGGGTCTTAGTCATTAAGGTGAGCAAAGCATAAAAAGGAGTAACTTTGCACCTGGGAAAAACCATGCTGCATTGGGGGGGGGGGGGGGGGGGGCAGGTGAATTTAAAATGTGGGGACAGATTCATAGTTGGGGTAGGACATGTCCTAGATCAACATTAAATTTCAGTGTAAAAGTAAAACTATCAAGTATTTGTGTTCTAGATGAAAAAACAGCCAGTATTTAAATTATGTGCAAAATAATAAACTAATTTGCACCCCTTGCATTGTAACATGGTTTGTCCCGGAGAACCTTTACTCCTTTTTTTCCCGTTACTTTTCTTAATGACTCAGGCCCAATGTGAGCC